>JAJEJO010004209.1:242688-302010 GCA_020662805.1 Glaucomys volans
GCGCCGCGGGCGGGTCCCGGGCGGGTCCGGGCTGGGGGCCGCGGCCGCCGAAGGCTGGCTCGGGCCCGCGTCCCTGTGGACGGTCACGGCCGGAGCGACGCGGCCTCGGCCGCCGGGCCCGCCTGAGGCGCGGGCCTCACCTGGGGCCGCCGGGGCCGCCCGTGGTCCCTCTGGTGACCCGCTCTCGCGCCCGAGCGCGGTCCCCAGAGGCGACTGGCCCGGCCGCCGCCTCGTGTCCTGCCGAGCGCCCGTTGCGGCGGCTGGGGGACAGCGCGCGCTCGCGGAGTCCCTACCGGGCCCGCCGCGTGGCCGAGCAGCACGGGTGACCTGCAGGCCGGCGGCGAGGGCGGCGGTGCCCGGGGCCCGCGGTGTCCTCGGGTCGTGCGCCTGGCGCTGCAGCGGGCACCACTTAAGGAAATGACACGGTAGTCCCCAGTGGGTTGTGCTGGAGATTCCATTTCCGGGATCGAGAGCTCCGGGAACGTTGCCATTAATGCTGAACGTGAACGGTGGTCAAGCCGTGCCCTTGATGGTGGGGTCTGATGAGAGAGGGGTTCTTGTGACCGGCCAGTCTCCTGTAGGAAGGAGTCGAGGGTGTGGAGGAAAGCGGGGGGCACGGGCACGGAGGGTCGTTATGGAATTAGCCCTTTTAAGGCCGAATCACCATTGGGTTGGGGAAGGAGTTTGCAGTTAGGGAACAGGAGAGGTGCTTGACAGTGCCGCTGGGGCCAAGGCCGGGTGTCAGTGTCATGCTTCCCCAGTTTCCCTGTGGAGGTTTGGTTTCTCACCTTGCAGGGTAGTGAGGTAGTAGGAATGTGGGATCTTTTCGCTATTAAAGACTAGGACTTTCTAAATCTGTGATGGGGTAAAGTTAAGATTGTCATTTATTAGCCCTGCCTATCATCCTTGTAAAGTCATGCATAAATTTTCCCGTGGTTGGTTTTTTTTTTTTTTTTTAACATTGAGCGAAGGACCTCGTTGTGCTTCTGTATTCCATTCCTTGAATTTATGCAGCACCTTTGAGCTGAGCTTAGAGCACTTCCACAAACATTATTTATCAACCAGACATGTCACTGAGAAACTGGTACAGGTGTTAAAGATACTAAATTATTTGCCTTGACTCAACCAGTCTGAGGTAGATTTAAAATTAAATTATTGGGCTGGAGATGTAACTCAGGTAGAGCCCTTGCCCAGCACGCACAAGGCCTTGGGTTTGATCTCCAGCACTGGAGGAAAAAAGGAAAAAAATTAATAAAAGTTTGTGAAGACGTTAAACTTTGGCCCCCAGAACCATACAGTAGAATCAGTCAATAGGAGGTCTTCCACATTTGAAATTGCTTGTCAAAAGAAGAATAACTAGGCACTGCAAGTAATTCAGGCTCATCCTCACTCATGACAAAAAAGGATGCACAGTGACAAAAAAGAATGGAGGTAAAAAATGATCAAGTACTCTGGGAGTTCATCACTTTCCTGGTGAAAATGTGAGGTTGATTTGCTTTGTTTCTTTAGAACTAGTAATTGGGGCATTTTATTGGCAGAAAGAAAACTCATGCTCCTCTTTTCTTTCTGGGTGCTTTGGATTAGGGAACAATGAAGTCAGTTTCATCTTTATTTTTCATACTTCTTTGTGTCAGTTATTTTATGCTATGTTGATAATTCCTTGACTTTTAGTTTTCTTGGTTTCTATTTGTAGATTGGCTTTTTAAAAATATTTTTGAAATGTTGATAGACCTTCATTTTATTCATTTATTTTATTTGTGGTGCTGAGAATTGAATCCAACCTCTCACATGCTAGGCCTACCACTGAGCCACAACTCCAGCCCTATTTGTAGATTTTCTTTCACACAGCCTTAAAGCTTGTGCTTTTTATCATTTCTGAATATTGAATTCCTAAATGAAATTTTCTTCGTTTACTTTCAGGACAGACTTCTTCCTGTACTTTCTCATTTCAGTGGTGTAAACCTTGAATCCAGATACTTCATTTCTTAAATTGATAACTTTTTAAAATAGCTAACCACAGTCGGCCCCTCTTGGTGATTGCTGTACTCTGATAACAGAGGGAGGGGGCTTCTGTTGGCATTTCGTGTGCACAGTTGCAGACAAAAAGGAGACTGTCTTCTAAATCTGAAGTCCGGTCACCCTGGACTGAGTGCCCGGTGGTTTTGTGAATTGGGGTGGGGAGCACAGTTACAACGAGGCCCTGCAGTTTGTTGTAATAGGCATGTAGCAATGATTAGCACACAGTAGGTGTGCAGGAAATATTTGTTGAGTTAATGAATTGAGAATTGTTTGAGGGAAGCAGAAGTATTCTAGTACAGAGGCCAAATTGCTTAGTTCCTCTTTTTATCAAGAGAAAAAAAGTCAAGAAAAATGTGTTCCAGATTTCCTGTTGGAAATGTACTGTGGAGGTGAGTATCTGTGAAGGGTGTTATTTGCTGGAGCTGCCTTGAGGCTCAGTTCTGTATGGTGTTCTAGCTGCTTGCAGCCTGTACAGGCTCCAGTCAAATGCAGCTTCACAGACTTGCTCCTCCAGTCTGTGGTGGCTAGGATAACTGAGCACTTTAGTTGGTAGTCAGTGTTTTTGCATTACTGAAAGAATTTAGAGCCTAGTGTGGTGGTGCATGTCTGTAATCCCAGTGGCTCGGAGGCTGGGGCAGGAGGATCACAAGTTTGAGGCCATCCTCAGCAACTTAGTGGAACCCTGACTCAAAATAAAAAGTAAAAAGGGCTGGGGATGTGGCTCAGTGGCTAAATGCCCTTGGGTTCGACCGACGCCCAGTACCAAAAGCAAACAAACAACAACAACAACCTTAGAGTTCTTGGTAATAACAGCCATGCTAGCAGCATTGACTGACTTTCTCTCATCCCCTATGTTGGGAGTGAGAGAGGGATGTTATTCCTCCCTGAGGTGCTTCTCCAGCAACTCCTCCTTCCGTTACCTGTTCACCTCTCCCTCTTTCCCTTCCTTTAGCTGCCTCTAATTCCTAAGGCCTACTGCACGTATTAGTGCAGTTAAGCGCTCTTCCCCCAGAAGAACAGAAGGCCTTACTTTGCTGCTGAAACCAGCATCTGACCAACTTATAATGTCAACATGACAGAGAATATAATGGAGAGGTCTCTCTTCTGATTTCATCTTTCTTACCAAAAGAAAAAATGAAGAAATGCCTGTCTGTGGACCTAAAACATCTAGGGGTGCAACTGTCATCCCAGTATGAGATAAGAAGTGGAGGCTGATAAAGAAAATGGACATTGTGCTTTGGTTTGTTTGTGGCAAGGTAACAGCCCCTTCCAGAAAAGTGTGCTAATGTGGGTACATTATGAAAGGAGGTCAAAGATATAAAATTATGTGTCAAAAGGAAGTGTGTCAAAAGGAAAGAGTCAAGTACAGGGTAAGGCAGTAAGTCTGTCATTCTAGGCTCTCAACTCTTGCCATTTTGCTGTGTGTGTGGCAATACCTTTTTTGCCAAATGTGAAAATAAGGTATTATATTAAAAATTTCTCATTTTAGCTATATTTGTAATGGAGAACTTCTTACAATATATTATATATTTTGCTTTTTAAACAATATAGTTCAACTTTTTTATAATCTGAAGGTTATGATACTAACATACATTACTGACAGAAAGTAAGGCTTTGAGGTGATTGAGAAATGTAGTGTGTTTGTCCCCTCTGCTTTTTGAATTATTTAATCTGCTTTAAATAGTCAGCCCGTCCCTTCTGTGGGGGGCAGGAACGCTTGTGTACAGCTTCTAATCTGGGAAGTAGAAACCCGGATCATGCTGCTTCCGGAGATTGAATGTAAGGCAGCTACATGAGGTTCCACCAGCTCTTCTGAGTATTGCTACTTAAATTTGATAACCATGATTTTGGCTGCACAAGGACCTTTTTTATTCGTTTCTTGTTTCTTATTTGGCTGCATATGTTTGTGTAGTTCTTCCTGTCTAAAAAGGAAATAGTATGAAAGCAGTAATGTTTCCAGCAATAATACTTGAAGATCTGGTTTCAGCCTTGTGTTGTACCATTCTTGGGCAGTGTCTTCTTGGACAGTCTCCATTCTTTCTCTTAGCATTCCCAGATCTTCCCTCCAATCCCAGCCAGCATCAGGAACCAGGTTAACAACAGCAGTAGCCTAGAAAGGTGGGAGCATGGTGTTCAAAAGGCAACTTCAACAATTGTAAAGGCAGTGTACAGAATTGCTAAATGTATTAGATGCTTCTGTATTTTTACTGCACTATCCGAATTCTTTCCAGGGCTCATTTCCCTGTATCTGTAACAGACCCATCTTTACACCACAGTGCTGCTTGTTCAGAAGAAATGCTCAGAACTGTGGAAGTCGTTCTCTTTGCTCTTCACTTTTCTTATTCAACAGACATTTATCAAGTATCACTCACATGCCCTGCACTGTGCTAAGCTCTTGAAAGTACAAAGAGAGAGTGAAATATATATCCTGTTATCAAAGGACTCACAATATAGTAGAAGAGACAGGTATACCAAAAAGTGTATGTGTGGTGTGTATTCACACTATAACAAAGTGTCATTCCTGGGGGCATCCAGCCATTACTTCAGCAGACCTGTTTGAAGATTCTACTTTTCCTGAAGGTGTTTTCCCATGAGCTCTCAGCTTGGCATACACTAGAATATAAGGTTAAAAATTGAAATGCTAGCTGGGCACAGTGGCACACCCATAGTCCCAAGCAGTGGGGCTGCTTGAACCCTTGAGTTCAAGGCCAGTCTGGGCAACATAGCAAGACTATATCTCAAGAGAATAAATTGAGGTACTATTGTTACATAAAGCTTATAACATTCCCAAGAACTGTGGTGAATTGAACATTTAAAATGAAAGTCTGCCTGGTGAGGTGTGCACACCTGTAATCTCAACTACTCTGGAGGCTGAGGCAAAAGGATCACAAGTTCCAGTCCAGCTGGGAAACTTAACATGATCCTGTCTCAGATTAAAATAAAAAGGGTTGGGGATTTATGTAGCTCAATGGTAGAGCACCCTGGGCTCAATCTTTGGTACTACACACACACAAAAGGTAAGGATATAAAAAGCTGAAGGAAAATGTTCAAAATTCCATATTCTTACACTGTATAGTAGGAATATATTACATTCTGTAATATAGCCTTAATTGGTGGTTATGCACTGACAGTTGCAGAGTGAAAAGCCTAAAACATAAGAAATTTCATTATATATGGCTTATTTAAAGCAAAATGCAAATTCAAACTCGTTTCCACTGAACGTTTAGATCACTGAACACTGACTGTCTTGGTTTTTTGAAATAAATCATATTGCTAGCAGTATGTGCTAATTTTTTTTTTTTTTCATTTTTCAAGGAAGAAGGTTAGAGGGTTTCCCTGGATTAAGGCTTACACAGGACAGACTGCAGGGTTTTGTCAAAAAAAGAACCCTCTTTATTGCCTATTTGATTTTTTTTCTCACACCCAGGAAGAAAAGGCTGCCTTAATATATCATTAATGCCTGGTGATCCTTTTAGTTGACTACCTTCACAGGGAGCATTAAGAGGACCTCACATAAGAGTCTCAGGTTACAGATACTGTATGAATGTTTAAGTGGAATAAAAAAATAAGGAAAAGCCGGGCGTGGGTGGCGCACGCCTCTAATCCAAGCGACTTGGGAGGCTGAGTCAGGAGGATCGCGAGTTCAAAGCCAGCCTCAGCAACTTAGCGAGGCCCTAAGCAACTCAGTGAGACCCTGTCTCTAAATAAAATACAAAATAGGGCTGGGGATGTGGCTCAGTGGCCGAGTGTCCCTGAGTTCAATCCCTGGTTTCAAAAAATAAAATAAAAAATAAGGAAAATCTAGCACTTAGACCACTTTGGATGATGTGGGAATTAGGTTTCATATGCCTGTAACTTTCTCAAGACTTACGTTAAGGGCTTTAAGACACGCAGAGTTGTCTGGCTTAAAACTAGTTTTTGAAACTGAAGACTGCTGTGAGAGGCATTCGATTTCAGCTTTTTTTGTGAAATGGAGTGAGTTCATGGTCCCCATCTGTTTTGGTTACATTGAATGTAGTAGAATTGAACTTTGCAGAGAAAAGAAACAAGGTAGTCAAATTGGTGACATAGACTCCCAGTCTTCTGCTTCACATTGAACTGTGAAGATACCTGTTCACTTAGTTTTATCTACTTCTACACATTTGGGAAGCGATTTGATTCAGGGATGCAAGACTACTATTTACTACTAAACTATTAATATTATTTTACATATATGTATATATATTTTTCAGCCCCCAGTTATGTAACTAAAAATACAAGATTATAGGATTTTGACTCCAGTGAGGGTTATTTTCTTTGCCATTCTTTTTTTGTTAGGAAGTCATCTTTAGATTTTTGATAGGGTAACAATGACTAACAAGTGATTGATATGACTCTCATTCACTTTTAACCCTGTAAGTTAGGGGTAGTGTTCTCATTTTCATTTTTCACATGTAGAAACTGAGTCCCAGGTCCCACATTAGGTGGTAAGCATGCATTCAGGCCCAGGCATTCCTTCCTTCCTTCCTTTCTTTCTTTCTTTTTTTTTTTTTTTTTTTTTAATTTTGAGATAGGGTCCCACTAAGTTTGAACTTGTGATTGTTCTACTTAACCTACTGAGTAGCTGGGATTACAGGCATGCTGTACAGTGCCTGGCCAGGCCCAGGTATTCTAAATCCAGAGTATATGCTTTTCACCCTTCTTCTACAGAGAGCTTTTATTTAGAATAAGAAGGTGAATTAAGAAGCTATTTCTTAAGTGGAGAATTGGCAAAGAAAGGAAAAATGCGTACAGACATTGACTAATATTATTTTGTGTTAGTTTTGAATTTTAGTTGAAGACTCCCAAGTTGAAGATGAAGAGGGAGAAGAATGTGCTGTTGTGGCAGGCAAGTAGGTGTCAGAGCAGAAGTGGGCTCATTTTCTGGGGGTTCTTGGCATTTACTTAGGTTTAAAAACTTGCTGTTGAGTATCAGAGATTTTGATTTCCTGGAAGGAAGGATACATTGCTAAGCACAGAGATTCTGAATGCTCTTGATTTTACTTACAATCACTGCCACTAACCATCAGGAGAAACTCCATAAGGGGTAAGGGACATAAATTCATAACAGCTAATAATTAACACAGTACTGTAATGTCACTATCCATTAAAAACAAAAAGACTCAGCCCAGGGTGACAGTGTGTGTGTATATGTCTCTTTTTTATACTAAAGGATTGTGGTTTTGCTATTATTTATGCATCAGCTGAAATATAAAGGGTTAGGCATTATAAATGAGTATGTATATCTGTATGAATGTGTAAGGTGAGCCTTGATTGAGCTACATATGTCTGAGTAGAGCTCTAAAGTTTGTAAGTGGATTTTAGTAATCCTATTGAGAATCCTTTTCTTCTTGTGTTACCTTTAAATGATTTTCCCCCAGTACCAGGGATTGAATGCAAGGCCTTGCATGTAGTAGACAAGTGCTCTGCCATTGATTACACCCCTGCCCTTGTTTTACCAGTAAGAGACTTTCTTAATTATGTATCTTCCTAAATATCTACAGTGAACACAGGAAGGAGAAGTGTCTTGTAACTTTTATAATGAGTATATTGTTCCACAGGAGGCATTAATAAACCAGGTGTGGTGGTGCCTGTTGTCCCAGCTACCAGGGATACTGATGCAGGAGGATTGAGAGTTTGAGGCCAGCCTGATCTCAGCTGCTTAGTTCCTGCCCACATGGTATAAGGTGGGGTCACTGTGTGGCTCTGTTCAGCTGGCAACTCAACTGGGACTGGAATGCCCTTGATAACTTCATTTCATTCTCTGGCACTTTAGCTGTGTTGACCAGAATAGCTAGGGGCCAGCTGGGCGTTTCTCTGTAGGTCATTCATTTTGTTGTCTAGCTCAACCTTCTTTGCATGGTGGCTAGATCCAAGAGTAAAAGTGGAAACTGCCAATTCTCTCAGTCCCAGGTGCAGATATGGCATGTAGTCACCTCCACTGCATTCTGTTAGTCAAAGCAAGTTACATCAGTAGAAGGAAAGGAAAAGAGGGAGGGAGTAGAGGAGGGAAAGGGAAAGTACTAGGGACTGAACAAATTATATCCCACGCTTTTATAATTATGTCAAAAGGAATCCTATTGTTATGTATAACTAAATAGAATCAATTAAAAAGAAGGGAAAAAAGGGAAATTACAAACCATCCCAAATTCAAAAGGAGAAAAAAGTAGGCTCCATCCCTTGACGGGAGGAGTTGTTGGTGTCTGTCTTGGTAGACAGTCAACAAAAAGCTCTTAATAAATTCAGATCTTCTTATACTCACCAAACGTTCAGAATTTTGCTGAAACAGGAAATTATCAGGAAAGAAGTTTGTTGTAGTTCCTACTCAGGATGGAGGGAGGAGATAATTATGATCTTGTAGTAGTTATTAAATAAATTCTACCCGTCTGCCACAGCTCTCTGTTACTAGTCCTCTGCATGAAATGTTTGTAACTGAACATTTATTTGCCTTGTGGCACTTAATCAAAAAGTGTGTTACATTCCACTTATGTAGAAGGGCCTGTCTTGAACATTGAATTGGAAATGCAAAAAAATGAAGCTTTTATGTTTACTGAAAATTTTACTTTTAGTTGCTATGAACAAAGGTTGGGATTTCTTCTCCGTAACTTCAAAAGTAGTAAGTGAAATTTTCAGCCTAAATCAGAGGGCAATTCAAAGGGACTCTGCTACTAGCGAGGCTTAGAACCTCACTGGTAGCTCATAGTATGTCCAGTAAAGTAGTAAGCTTTGGGGCCAGGTATCATTATGTTCTTTAGCAGCCACATGTGTTGAATTTTATTGCATGATTTCCAGACCTCTACACTGACACGTTTTTCTGTATCTGTTCCTCCTACATCAGTCAGATTCTTGAATTGAGGATTTTGCACCAAAATCTCACTTTTTCCTGTGGAATGTATATCTCTTCTCCAGAAACAACTTTACAGTCATGTTTGTCCTTTAAAAGGTTTATCACCCATGTAGGATGGTGGGGTGTGTGTGTGTGTGTGTGTGTGTAGAACGAGAGCCAAAGAGCCTGCATGGGGAGCCCTGTATAGCTGAGGATGAAGCTCCCAGGAGCTGAGAATGAAACTAGGTTCAGTAGGAAGATTCCTTGTAAAAGTCTGCTTTCCAGAACTCCAGCTTGGGAATTGAAGCCAGCCTTTAGTGGAAAGGCTATTTACAAATGCACCATTTGCACTGCCTTTTTTATATTTAACATTTTCTGAGTTGTGTTACTACCTTGAAACTGCTTGTCCTTTGAGATAGGCTTTATTCCATATAACAGAATCATTAAAATAAATGACCGTAATATAACTGGACAGTGTGGTACAATGTGAGGCATTTACAGTAGGAAGTAAGGACGACATGAAATACAGCAGGTACACTCCTCTGGGAATGCTAGGGAGGTTTTTATGAATAGTTTGGAATATACCCAGTGATCTTGCTTTTATTTCCTTAGTATCTGAAATGGGGAATCTTCCTATATACTCTGGTTTGCAGAGCATATAGTATGCTGCTTGTCTCAAATAAGAAAGGACACCAATACAGCCTGGATACCCTGTCTTGGGCATCCTCTCAGACGTAGAGGAGCAATCTAACTTCCTTCTAAGGAGTTAGATTCTGAGAGGGGTATTAAGAACTATATATGAGAAGGTATTATACACAGCAGAAAGTAGTTACATACTGGCTGAAAGCCAGATACAGCTTTGGAGATGGGCCTTGAAAGAAGAGGAGATGGAAGGAAAAGGTCAAAGAAAGGGATTTTGAGGATTTTCAGGAGTGAGGAGTGGTAGGGGCAAAGGGGCACCTACACATGACAGGAGGGTGTGTTCACTTGGTCCATTTGGTAGAAGCTGAGAAGAAGAATAATGAGAAGGATGCCTGACTTAAAGCCTAAGTATTTGGGGCAGGGCTTTAATGCCGTGCTAAGGAATGCGTGCAGTCACAGGTGGTTCAGTGATTGGAAACATGATTTTGACTGTAGTAAGTGGGCTGGATTGAGAGCCCGAAAGCCAGAAGCCTCCTCCTGGGTTCCAATAGGAGGGGACAGGCACTGCAGCAAGTTGGTGCCTGTGGAAATGGAAGGCAGTGGTAAAGAACATTGCCAAGTCACGGTCTTACTTGTTCCACCAGGATGTGGTGACTAATCAATCACAAATATGAAGGCTTGCTCAGCCTCTTTTTTTTTTAACCTGCCCTTAATATCAGTAAATAGTGATATAATGTAACATTTGAATTCTTCAATTCCCTTAATATTTCTATCCTAGCTGAGTGGATGAATTATTTGCAACCTTTACTTGATGAGAGTGTTCTTCTGAGGCCTATTCACAAGGTAATAAGATTTCAAAACTTAAAAGCACACAAACTTGGATTGCAGAATCAAATCATTTGTCTTATCTGAATTTTAGAACTACTAGAACCGTTCATTGTATTGATAATTTAAACAAAACAAAATCAGGACTCCAGTGTAGCTCAGTGATAGCGCTGTTGCCTAGCCTGCATGAGGCTCTAGGCTCACTCCCCATCACCACAAACAAAACAACAAAACAGAGCCCTAACCCGTATGCTATGTTTGCATAGTTTGAGAGTGGATTTTCTTTGTTCTGCATGAAATGCACAACACCATTAGACATTTGTGTGTTAATCAGACTTAAGTCCTGAGGGATGTTTTGTAGAAAGGAGAAGCTTGCTCAGCTGACCCTTCATGCCAGCACTGTACTGCATGCATCCCTAGGTGTCCGCATTGCTAGCGCAGGTAGACTTCCTTACTGCCTTTTGTCACTCTGCCTCAGAGTGTACTGTTGAACAAATAATTGAAAATGCGTGATTCAGACTGGGTTAGAACTAGCAGCACCAGTAGTCACAGGGAACTGCTTTACTGAGTTCCATACCAGATTTGATACCATCACAGTTACATTTTAGATGCTCTTGAATTGTCTTTGTTTCACTAATAATGTTATTTACTTCCTGGGAGTTGATGAAACAAAACAGGTGGCTAGGAATAATTAGAACTTAACTCTCAACTTATGCTTTCTTCATAAAACTGAACAAGAAAGGAGTGGTTATTCACTGAGAATAAACTTCACATCAGCTGGCTTATGACAGGGTGTTGCCCTTAGAACATATCTCTTATGGTTTCAGCTGTTTTCATGGTAGCAGGGTATTGGTCTCAAATTTAGGTGGAGTTTCTTTTTTTTTTTTTTACTTGTCGGTGGACCTTTTATTTTATTTTATTTTATTTATTTATATATATATATATGTGGTGCTGAGACTCAAACCCAGTGCCTCATGCTTGCCAGGTAAGTGCTCTACCACTGAGCCACAACCCCAGCCCTAGATGGAGCGTCTTAGCTCCAGTACTTTGCTCTATTATTTGTTATGGTTTTATTTCTTTGATTAATGGTTTGAGTTGTTAAATGAATTGGAGAGCAAACCAATACCCTGTTATGTTCTTGTCATCTTTTTCTTGCCCCAGTGCTGCACTGTCTACAGACATATAGCCGAGCAAGCTTGTGCACGTTTTTAACTGGCCCTGTGCAGTGAAAAGCAACCTCTCAGCATGCAAATAAGACTGAACTCTATGTGTTTGACACCCTTGCAAAAATCTTGTATTTGGAATCTTCTAGCTTGAGAATTTCCCAGAGTGCGGTCAGCTCACACCAGAAGCAATACTTCTTTAGGTGTACACCATTTAATATCCTTGGTGCACCTGACCATTCTAGACTTAGTAGATTTCATTAGTTTTCTGTCATATTCTAGTGGCCAGATGGTATAGGGAGATGTTTTTCCTTTCCTTAATTTATCCAGATTTGATTATCCATTTTTATAGGGCTTTTAATTTTGAAAAATAATTAGTGAAAGACTGATTAAGTAGAGATTCATGTCTGTGGGTTGTATTTAAATACATGAGCAGCAACATGTTCATGATTGCTGGCAATGGAGATTTGGAGGAGTTATTATTCTCCTCTGCATCCTCTTTGGCATTTTTTATGAGTTCCTGTCTTACAGAGTGTCATGTGATTTGTATTTGAAGAAGATAAGAACTGGAAAATTAACCAAATTACTGGTGGGTTTGGATATTCAGAACTCCTTTATGAATTTTGAAAAGAAAAAAATGAAAGTTAAGGAACTGCGCCATTCTGAAAGTTTTGCTTTTGTTGATTTTTTTCTCATTGTTTTGTTAATTATTAGGCATATACACCCAAAAAGCTCATAGGTGGTTCTGCATCCCAATTAAAACAGGAATATTTGCGTAAAATTTTTCAGTGTACCCAGTTCTTACTTGTAAATAAGGTCCTTCCCAAGACTAATTTATTTTAAATTATTGGGTCCTCTTAAGTTTGGGATTAGCAATGCTAGAAGGGTAAATAACATGTTAGAGTCTTCTAAAATGCTGAGGTAGGACGGAATTCCTTATTGAATTTTGCTTCTTGAATTTTGATTTACAGGGATTGTGGGGACACTCCAGTGAAGAAATGGACCAGTGTGTGTAATCATGGAATCTCCTTGCTGACCATCACCACCTGCTCTCCTTAATAAGTGAGAGAGTGGGTTAGGGGAGGAAGAAAAGAGGTCACCATGAAGCTTAAGCAGCGAGTTGTGCTGTTAGCAATACTCCTTGTCATCTTTATCTTCACCAAAGTTTTCCTGATTGACAACTTAGATACATCAGCTGCCAACCGGGAGGACCAGAGGGCTTTTCACCGAATGATGACTGGCTTGCGGGTGGAGTTGGCACCCAAGCTGGACCATACCTTGCAGTCTCCATGGGAGATTGCAGCCCAGTGGGTGGTGCCCCGAGAAGTGTACCCTGAGGAGACGCCAGAGCTGGGGGCAATCATGCATGCCATGGCCACCAAGAAGATCATTAAAGCTGATGTGGGTTATAAAGGGACGCAGCTAAAAGCCTTATTGATACTTGAAGGAGGACAAAAAGTTGTCTTCAAACCTAAGCGGTGAGTCTTCATCTCAGAAGCTATGCATGCTATTGGTTGATTGATTTAACCAGGGATATGTTAGAGTGTTCATTTCCTCTTCTTGGTATTCTCAGTAAATCAAGGAAGTAGACTGGAAGATCTTTGGAGTCTTGTCTAGTTCTGAAGATTCTGTTATTCTTTGAGTAGAGGCAATATATAGGAACAGGTTTTGGTTCCTTTAAAAGACTGAAATTTTTAACAATTAGAGTTATCCTTGATTTCTAATTATCAGATAACTACTGTGGTTCAAGTGTTAAAGACACAAAATGAATGAGATCAGGAAATAAGCAACTTATCCCCCCCCAAAATGGGCAACTAAAAACTGGATAACCATCTTTGGGATGCTATAGAATAGGAGTTACCCAGAGTTGTCATGGGTTTGGGGGGACTGAGCAAAGCCCCTTTCAGTGCTGAAGCATTGATTCTTTTACATAGTTTTGTTTTGTTTTTGAGCAGTTTTAGATTTGTAGATTTTTGGATTCCAGAAATGGAAGGGATCAGTGTTTGCCTGGAATCAGGAAGTAGGTTGTATGAAAGATGCAGAAATTAGGCAAGTTGAAAAATGCAGTAGACTTTGGAGAATAGAAAAGTCTGATTGGTAATGTGGGAAAAGTATGGTTACATGGATAGATCTGATTCTGTTGGATGCATACCATTTGCCAGGCATCACACCAAGTACTCTTTGTATTTGTTAATGTATCTTTGTATCTTTTAGTTGTTTTTGTTTTGTTTTTGTTTTTGTTTTTTAAACATTTTTTAGTTGTTATGGATTATTTATTTATTTATTTATTTATTTATTTATTTATTTATGCAGTGCTAAGGATTGAACCCAGGGCCTCACACATGCCAGGCAAGTGCTCTGTGACTGAGCCAACTTCAGCCCTCAATTGTTGTTTTAGTTAGCTTTTTCACCACTGTGACAAAAAGATCTGACAAGAACAATTAGAGGATGAAAAATATATTATGGGGTTCACTGTTCCAAAAGTCTTAGTCCATAGACAGCCATTCTTTGGGGCCCAAGGTGAGGCAGAACATCGTGTCAGAAGAGTGTGGTAGAGGAAAGCATCTCAGGACTTGACACCAGAAAGACACTCAACAAAGATAAAATGTGTACCGAAGTTTGCCCCCAGGGACCCACCTCCTCCAGTCATACCCTACCTGCCTACAGTTAGCAATCAGTTAATCCCTGTCAGGGGATTAATTCACTGATTGGGTTAAGATCCTCATAACCCAATCATTTCATCTCTAAACTTTCTTGCATTTCATCTCTAAACTCTCTTGAGCTTTTGGGGGACACCTCATATAAATCATAACAGTTCTTATTTCTAGAATAAAACAGTCTTAGTGACCTGACAAGGTCACCTTACAACAATCAGTGCTGCTGGTTTTGAACCCAGATCTGTCAGAGTTGTAAGCAGCTTATATTCTGCCACACATGTAATTTTCCAAGTTTCTTTCTTTTCTTTCCTGGAAGTGTAATGATGTGGTACACCCATCATCAAAAATTGCTAATTTAGTTCTGAACTATGGTCCTTGACCTCTCGGATTATAGCTTGAGAGATTAGCAGCATGAGCAAAATGATAGAAAGAAGGCAAACTACAAACAAAAGTTAAATTTGTCTAAAAAGAATTAAATTATAAGGATTTTGCATTTAAAGAAGAGGAGGTCCTCCACACCTACAGCTTGTACACTGAAGAATTAAGGGTGAGATGGAATGTGTTAGAAGACAGATGTTCCTGCTCAGGTGCAGTGTGAACAGACTCATGTTCAGACAAGGTATAAATGGAGGGGAGAGAGACCAAACTGATAAGTAGAAGAGGTGGCAACAGAAAAATGCATAAGCCCTTGTTACTACTTGCTTCATCTCATGTCTTACTGCTCCTGCAACTTTCCTATTGCCTTCTTTTTCCAGATCATCCTGAAAATTCTTCCCTAAAATACTTAGATTATCACTGTGCTCCTTAGCTTTAAAACATCCAGGGACTTCCCTTTATCCACTGGATAAAACCCAGCCTCCACAGCCTAGTGATCAAGAGCCCCACAGTCTTGTCCTCCTCTCCATGCTCAGCCTTATCTCCCTTTACTTACTGTTCTTGTCAAACTGGACCCCTACTCCCCTTCACCATCCACTGGGCAGTCCGACCCTGCTCCCTTGCCCACCCAGCTCGTGCATGGCCCCTGGAAGAAGGCGTGAACTCAGTCACTGCACACACTGACCAGTGTTTCTTTATGCCAGGCACAATTGCAGGTTGGGAAGGTGGGTGGTAGGGTTTCCATACTTGTAAAAATTGACTCAGTCCCTAAAATCCAAGCTGTTCTGACCCCCAGGGCCTCACAAGCTATTTAGTCCCTCTGTAAGTGCAAATTGATGTCCTTGGTCAGACTCTGATGTCCTTCACTGGAAGGATAGGAGTGATTTATTGGCAGTTACTGTATGAATTTTGCTGTTCTGTCAGTGACTTAAGATGGATCACTCTGCAGAGAGGAGGGTCTGAATCTGCCAAGTTGAGACAAGCACCTTTCTTTGCAGCTACTGTGGTTTTAGCATTTCTGGAACCTGGTTGTCCATGTCTACTCACAGACGTAGAAGATATGTGTAGGTGGTTGGTGTACATAAGAATACAGTAACACATGCACATTTTTCCCTTACACTACCAAAGTAATTTTTTTTTCAAGGTAGCTGTATCCATTCTGGAAGTAAATTGATTTTTTTATAAACAAAAGCTGCAGTTATGGTGGAAAAGGAATATGAAGACAGGGGCCTAGAACTATGTAGAAGTGAATGAATGATCTTAGAACATGCTGAAAGGGCCCGTGGAGATTAGATAGCCAAACTATTTTACAGGTGACAAAAATGAGATCCAGGGTTCTGAATTTCCATATTTCACACAGCCAAAACCTGAGCTGAAGATTCAGGTGCCTGACTCCAATGCTGTTCTTTCAGTTCCATTCTTGTTTCTTTCCCTTTTCCTTCCCTCCCTACCTCTCCAGCCCTGGATTCCTCTAGGGTTTTACATTTCTCTCCAGCCACCTTTAGAGGTATTGGGAAGCTCTCTCATGCTTCACTGACTGGAATGTGCTGCACATCACCACATAGCTTCCTGGGACTCCACTAAAGCCCTGATAAATAAAGTATTCAAGGACTGCCCCCCCCAGCTTTACAGATAGCTTACACCTGTAGTAGAGAGAAAAGTGCTATAGTGGTATTTAAAATTTGATGTTTAATTTAGAGGCAGCCAGCATGAACCTAAGAAACCTAAATGATTATTTGTTTGGGGAGCAAAAAATACATGGCATGTGGAGCATGCTAAGATGTGGCCAGGCACAGTGGTGTACGCCTGTAATCCCAGCGGCTCAGGAGGCTGAGGCAGGAGGATTGTGAGTTCAAAAGGTGAGGTGCTAAGAACTCAGTGAGACCCTTAAATAAAATACAGAATAGGGCTGGGGATGTGACTCAGTGGTTGAGTGCCCCTGAGTTCAATCCTGGGTACCCAAAGGGGAAAGAAAAAAAAGGTGGTGGTGATGCTGTTTTCTAACATGAATGCTTCATCACTTTGCCTTGAAGACAAGTTTTGAGATGCAATTGCACTTTGTATTCTAAGGTCAATTAAGTTGGAGGCCACTGCCTTTTATAGTACCATTTTCCACTTCCTGTAGTCATTCCAGCATTGAAAATTTGACTGTCAGTAGTGGAACTGCTTTCCTTCACTTCAGTCTCTATTTCTATTTCACAATTCCCTTGTAAAATCTAATAGGTCCCCTTTTGATTCAGGAATTCAGGTGAGCAGTAAAGGTCATAGGGGAATTAAATATTTTTTTCTTCTCCAAAACAGTTTTAAATTCTGTCTTTTGGGCTGGGTTTGTGACTCAGTGGTAGAGCACCTGCCCAGCACATGTGAGGCACTAGGTTTGATCCTTAGCACCACATAAAAATAAATAAAAATAAAGGTATTATGTCCCTCTACAACTGAAAAAAATATATATTTTTTAAAAAAATTCTATCTTTTAAAATGATTAGTACGAAGAAATATACTGGTTTTCATATCCTTTGTTTATGACATGTAGATGGTATAAAATCTTCAGTGTGGTTTAAGACAAAAGAGACCTTTGAAATAACCTCCTGGGGCTGGAGCTGTGGCTCAGTGGTAGAGCACTTGCTAGCACATGTGAAGCACTGGTTTGATCCTCAGCACCACATAAAACTAAATAAATAAAAAAGAGGGGGCTGGGGATATAGCTCAGTTGGTAGAGTGCCTGCCTCGCAAGCACAAGGCCCTGGGTTCAATCCCCAGCACCACCGAAAAAACAAAAAAACAAAAGAAAAAAAGTAAAAAAGAGGTATTGTATCTATCTATAACTAAAAAAAATAATTAAAAAGGAAAGAAATGACCTCCTGCTCTAGCCCTAGTATTATAAATTAGGAATCTGAGACCCAGAACACAGAGGATTTTGCGCAAGGTTACCCAGTCAAGTAACAAAGAGGCACTTCCAACCCTCTCTGCCTGGCCAGAATTCTTTCCACTACATCATCATCAGAGCAAGAATGGTTGTTCAAGCAACTTTCTTCAGAATTACTTTTGCCTTCTCACTAACAAAAACTGAGGAATGTCAGGACTATTTCCCCCCTAATATTTAAATAACTTTTATAAGCCTTACCCAGCTATTCTGGTAAGCCAGTTTTTCCTTTATTTCTTCAGTTCACTATTTAGTAGATATTTATTAAGCACCACCTCTAGGTTTAACATGGTTCTGGCAACGCAAAGATGGTTCTTGCCTTCCAGAAAATTGTGATGTAGCTGTACTTATCTACATTTAAAGTCGGTTAGAGGGGTAACAATAACCTCTTGCATGTTTCAGTCACTGAGTGATTGCTGGGGCAGATAGGGAATTCTGGTTTCCTTCTTTACCCAGTCTTTATGCCACTACCAGCAATGTGTGCTAGCCCAGAATTGTTCTTGAGGTTGACAGAGAAGGTGTCAAAGGAGAGAATCAGGCTTACAAGCAGATATCCTACCACTTATGCTGTCACCTGTGGTACTTGTACAATTTATGTCAGTGCTTGTGCCTCCCTTTCCCTTTGCAGGTATAGCCGAGACTATGTGGTAGAAGGGGAGCCATATGCTGGTTATGATAGACACAATGCAGAGGTAGCGGCCTTTCATTTGGACAGGTATGTGTAATCCCAATAGGTTATGTTCACTTAGTTCCTTCTCAAAATCTCTCTTGAAAAGAACTTGTGATTTCCTTCTAAAGTGTGACACTGTAATAACTTTGACTTGTTACCTATTTTAGATAACTGGTTGACTAATTCCATTAAGCTTGTGTGAGTCTTTCATATGGGTGACACCAGGAACACCAAAGTAAATTTTAACTCCAGACTTTTACTTCCTTTTTCTTCATTGCATTCCTGGCATTTCTTTTGTCCTTAGATGTTGATAGTCCCTTATTAAATTTGTTTATTTTTATGTGGTGCTGAGAATTGAACCCAGTGCCTCAACCATGCTTGGCAAGCGCTCTACCACTGAGCTACAACCCCAGCCCACAAGTAAAGATCTTGATAAATAAAATGGTAGGATAAAAACCAAAGTTTTGAATTCTGAGCTCTGAATTATATTGGTCATTAATTAGACCTTATCAGGTCCCTTTGTTTTGTTTTGTTTAAAGTAAGTTATACTGACTCATCCCCACATACTGGCATCATAGAACCTGAAATATATTTTCTTGTATTTTAAAAAAATTTTTATATGTGTGTGTGTGTATATATGTGTATGTATGTATATATGAAAAATATGCACAGCTTCAAAAACCAGAGTAATTCCAAAAGAAAAACAGGTATGAATTCTATAATCAGGAAAATTAATAGATTTTTCTCAGCAGGGTTGCTAGTCAGGAACCTTTTAGCTGAGTTGTCTAGTATCCTAGTTAACTCTTCTCACCAGTTCTCAAAGTGTGGCCTATAGACTGACTTCAAATGAAACTATTCACAATATTTGTTTTAAAATGAATCTATTAAAAAAACATAAAGAAGCTGGGCGTGGTGGCACACGCCTATAATCCCAGCACTTGGGAGGCTGAGGCAGGAGGATCGCAAGTTCAAAGCCAGCCTCAGCACCTTAGCCAGGCCCTAACCAACTCAGTGAGACCCTGTCTCTAAATAAAATACAAAATAGGGCTGAGGATGTGGCTCCGGGGTCGAGTGCCCCAGGGTTCAATCCCCAGTACCAAAAAAAAAAAAAACATACAGAAATAAGGGTGAATTTTTTTTCCTAGATTAGGAAGGATTTTTTACATGTTTATGTGAATCTGTGTATACCCTAAAACTTTATTAGAAAATGTGTCAAGAACACAAGAAGTTAACTGAGTAGGAATTTTCAACTGCTAATAAATATGGGAGTTCTTCCTTACTAGAAATCGTTTAAAAACCAGTTGAAGCAGTGGGTTGCTATTGCCACCTGATGAAAATGGCAAAGATTTTTTAAAAAGGAAACACTTCATTGGCAGGAATATATATGCCCCTTATAGAATTCTTAATTTCAATCTTTCTGTTAAAAACTCTGGCATTTTGTATCAAAATCTTAAATGTTTATACCCTTTGAACAAGTAACTACCTTTTATGCATATATCTAAGATATTTATAGGAAGTACCACAGAGAAGTCATAAAAAATTTAAAGATATGTGTACAGTTATTTTAGTGTTAGCATTTTATAATAGTGGAAAAACTGGTAAGAACCTAAATACCTATTAATATGGAAAAACTCAAATAAATGTCTATGATACCTTGAATTTTGGCCACCTCTTTTTTCTCCCTCAGTGCTGGGGATTGAACCCAGGGCCTTGTGCTTGTGAGCAAGCACTCTACCAACTGAGCTATGTCCCCAGCCCCTTGGCTACATCTTTTAAGATCTAGTGGCAGAGAGTTGGATAAATCTTATTCCTCACTTTATGGCACACTAGAATCAAGCTGTTCAAGACTTTATTTGCCTATTTTCTTCATTCCCAACTCTCTTCTTGTTTCCCATATTTTAGACACCAGCAGGTCATGAAAAACATCATTTCCCTGTTTTCAGAATGATATTTGTATTACCCAATATAGGAATTTTTGTTAATTTAATATATATAAAGATGTATCTCATTATTCTTCTATTTTTTATTTTACCAGCTTCTGACAAGGTTTATTTTTTCATGTAGTAGAGTGAGATATTCTTTGCACCGAAATAGTTACTTTTGATAATAGTTTAACATAATATTGCAGTTTATGACTTGTGCTTTGGGGGTCTTGTATTTGAAAATTCTTTACTTCCTCAAAGCCAGATATTCTCTGGTCAACCCCCGTCTCTTCTGTTAACTACTACCTAACCAGCTCCAAGGACTACTGTGATATTTCCCTTCAGCACTCAATTGCCTGCTCTCCTTTGGCCAGCAGTGGTCAGTGGGGAGAAAGAATATTTCCCACCCTTTTTTTTTACTTCTGTTCGTGGCTCCTGACGCTTCTGCCTTGGGTTTGCTGTTTCTTTGTCACGCTCAGTTTTAGATACCATTTCATGCCTCAGGGTTTTTTTGTGTTACTTTGCAGACCTGTTGGTCTCTTTGCTTCTGTGGCTTTTCAGAGATTAGGTTTATGCAGAATCAGCAGCCTAAACAGTGGGGTTATTTATTACATTACCACTTTTAAAGTCTTTCTAAAGATACGGGGAAGGCTCATGATGCAAGGTTGAGTAAAAAGTGGATACAAAGCTGTACACAGTGTAAGCTCAGTGGTACATGTTTACACATACATGTAAAATTGCACAGTGTGAGCTGCATGGTATGTACATATGTAAGTCTGAATATATTTTTTATATGCATGTAAAACTGTACACAGTGTGAGTGCAGTGGTGTGTGCATAAGTGTATGTGTTTATACATGCATGGAAAGGAAAATACCAAAATGTCAGTAGTTATTTCTGGGTTGTGCAATTATGGATGATCTTTATTTTCTTCATTATTAATTTTCTGTGTGTTCCAAATTCTGCCCCTCTAACTTCTCTTCAGGGAGTGTGTGTTTTAGCCAGGAGTTTTAATTTATTTGAAAAAGTGATTGTTTTCAATCATAAAGTAGTGTTTTTAGTCCATTGATGACAGAGACCTACAGATGTTCTATATTTGAGTTTTCCTGTGTTTGTTCTTTTAGATCAATTCGTATAGTTTTATCAGTGTGCTTTTTTACCCGTTTTGAACCCACATACAAGTTTAGGACCAGTTTTTTTAATGCTTTGTTAAAATTTATTTTTAATTTTTATTATGAAAAATTTCTAACAATAGAATAGCATAAGAACTGATATACTCATTTCTTAGATTTAACAACTGTTCACATTTAGGCCAGCTAGCCTAATCATTTTACTGAATTGGAAAATAAATTATATATATCTTAAAATTAAACTTCTAAATATATGTACCTCTAAAAAACAAGATTGACCTGCCTATCTAAATTCCTTTATACATCTACATGATTAACCATAATTTTTGAGACAGTTATTTATTTAAAATACATCATTAAAGATTTTTCTCTTCTCTTCTTCAACCTTCCAAATCAGGATTCTGGGTTTCCGCCGAGCCCCCTTGGTGGTTGGCAGATTTGTTAATCTGCGGACAGAGATCAAGCCTGTTGCTACGGAGCAGCTGTTGAGCACCTTCTTAGCTCTAGGTAAGAAGATTATAGAGGACATTTTAGATAGGAGAACAGTTAATAAGTTAAATTGGGCATCATCAAGCAAGCAGGTTCAGGTTTCTTAGGACTTGAAGAACTCAAGGGAACGCAAAAACAAATAAGCAGAGCCAGGCGCTGTGGCACATGCTTATAATCCCAGTGGCACATGCCTATAATCCCAGCGACACAGGAGAATGAGGCAAGGGGACCACAAGTTCAAGTACAGCCTCAGCTATTTATCTAGGCCCTCAGTGACCTAGTGAGACCTTGTCTCAAAATAAAAAGGGCTGGGGATATAGTCGGTGGTAAAATGACCCTGGGTTTAATCCCCAGTACCACACAGACAAATCAAATAAACAGCCTGGTCTTGGGTTGGTGGGAGAAACAGATTTGAAGGTAGATGGAAGTTAAATTTTGCCTAGTGCACACCTTCTTGCCTCTCACGTAGGAAGCAAGATCATTTGCTGATTATGAAAACAGGTGATAACTTTATTTCTTCTGCTTGGTTTTACAGCTAAGTTTCAAATTCAAAATTTTCCCTAAATCAGTTACTATTCACATATCATTGGCTCACTTATTTTTTCATATACATGTGCTTTCTTGGGAACTGTCTTCTTATAATTGAAGAAACTTTAAAGCAACTCTGAAGGAGGATCAGAAATTCCCTTGTGGGGTTGCGTTTGGGCCTGGAACATCACCACATCTTTCTGCTCTGCAAGGGTCAGCTTAACTCATCATGGATGGAGCTAGCTATGCTTCTGGTTTCCATCTTCTCACTCTGAAATGAGAGATCTGAGCTAAAATTCTCACTCCCAGTCCCTTTGTGGCATGATGAGAATGGGAAAAATTCAGAGGGACTGTGGTTTCTTGTTTCAGCCTCTTCGTAGTGACACTTCTTCAATGATATGGTGTTCTGCTTTATGCCATGCATGTTGAGACAGACATTGCAAAATGAACTTCACCTTGCTTTTTGCTAGAATGAATGGATTTGCATATAAAATGAGGTAAAACAATATTTAAAGAACTCGTGAGAGTCAACATTCAATTTAAATTTATAAGGTTCAGGCTATGCTTTTCTACAGACAGCCAAAAGCATACGGTATCACTGACTTTTTCAGATATTTTCTAATTACCTTTGGTCATTTAGTTTTTTGTTTTTGTTTTTGTTTTTGTCTTGCGGTGCTGGGGATTGAACCCAGGGCGAGACAAGCACTCTACCAACTGAGCTATATCCCCAGCCCTGGTTGTTCAGTTTTATGCTAGACAAACATGAATTCCTGGTGGGTGTTAGGATAGAGAAGAGGGACAAGGAAAAACCAAGACTCATAGAAGATTAACTCTACATTATATGAAATATGGGGAGGTGAGATGCCAGAAGCAAGCTTGTAGAGAAAGTTATTAACACTTGATCCAAGTGTTGAAGAATCAGTATGCATTCCCCAAGCAGCAAGGAAGAGAGGGTATCGGGCAAAGTGATGGGATGGAATAATGGAAACAAGGACACACACGTGATGATAACGCAGGATTGATGGGTGCATTTGGGGAGTGGAGAGCTTCTGGACACCCTCCAGCATGGGGCAGGTAGAAGGACTAGACTGGGGGTATAGTTTTTAACAACAGTAGAGCAGTTTTACATTCACAGTGAAATTGGGAGGAAGATAGAGATGTTTCTTAAACATCCCCTGTCCCCCATATCAGAATTTCCCCCATTATCAACATCCCACATCAAAGTGGTATAATTGTTAAAGTCGATTGGCACATGTTAGTCACCCAGAGTTCATAGTTTATATTAGGGTTCAGTCTTAGTGTTGGACATTCTATGAGTTTGTACAAATATATAATTGTATGTGTGTATCACTTAGTATCATGCAGTATTTTCACTGCTCTAAAAATCCTTATACTCCCCCACCACTCATCCCTTGGTAACCACTGGTCTTTTTATTGTCATAATTTTGCCTTTTCCCAAATGCCCTCCTGTTCATTCATGCTGCCACAAATGACAGAATTTCTTTCTTTTTTTTTTTTTTTAATGGCTGAATGGTAGTCCCTTGTTACTTGTACCACATTTTCTTTATCTGTTCATCCATCTCTAGGTACCTGGGTTGATTGTCGTGGCTATTGTGAATGGTGCTCTAATAAGCATGGAAAGTGCACTTGGGACTATTGGAGTAAATTCATATGCAATAAGAGTCGGGCAGAGCCGGGCGCGGTGGCGCTTGCCTGTAATTCCAGCCACTCGGGAGGCTGAGGCAGGAGGATCCCGAGTTTAAAGCCAGCCTCAGCAACTTAGCGAAGCCCTAAGCAATTCAGTGAGATCCTGTCTCTAAATAAAATACAAAATAGGGCTGGGATGTGACTCAGTGGTTGAGTGTCTTTGAGTTCAATCCCTGGTTCCAAAAAAAAAAGACAGGCAGGATAGAAAGATTTGAGATAAGTGGAATGGGAAGATTTGGTGAACATTTTGGCCAGGAATGGCAGTTAAGCAAGAAGGCAAAGTTAAGAATGACTGGGCTGGGGATATAGCTCAGTTGGTAGAGTGTTTGCCTTGCAAGCACCAGGCCCTGGGTTCAATCCCCAGCACTGCAAAAAAAAAAAAAAAAAGAATGATTGCTAGGTTTTTGGACTTAGTGAATAATGAACCTGTTAATTATCTGATCAATATGCGGAAAGGAGGCAACTCAAGGAGGCAGAGAAGAGGAAGAGTGCATTTAATTTTGGAGTTTTTAAAAAAATTTTTAGTTGTCAATGGGACTTTATTTTACTTATTTATATTTGGTGCTGAGAATCAAACCCAGTACGCGGCACATGCTCAGGCAAGGCTCTACCACTGAGCTACAACCCCAGCCCCAATTTTGGATATTTTGTTTCCTTGACAGGAACATCCAGGAGTACATGTTAACTAGTCTTTCAGGAGAGAAGTCTGGACTGAGGTATGGTTTTCATTATCAAAGTTGGTAGTTCACCCAAAGAAAGCATGGAAGTTGAGGTGATCAGAAAACCAGTTTCAAAAAGTTTAGCATGTTTAGGAAGTAGTTTAAAGGCTTGGAGCCTCAGGCTCATGAAGTCAGGAAAGGTAGGTGGAGCTGCATTCCATATTGTTTATAAATAATAAATAGCTGGTGTTGATTGGTGTCTGACAGTGTCAGGCCCATGCTGTGCTCTGCAGTCTGACAGTGGAGGAACTGTTATCTCCATTTTACAGAGGATGTTCAGAGGATTGAAATGCACCAAGAGTTTTGCAGTCTCCTGACTGAACTGGTTTTTATTTTATGGACTGGAGGTGTTGCTCAGTGGCGGAGCACTTGCCTAGCATGAGAGCCTGACTGATCCCAGCACCAAAAAAAAAGAAGTTGTTATTATGGATATTTTTAACTCCAGGAACCTGACACAGACCCCAAACTCTTAAACCAATATGCCATACCCCTAGTTAGGTTTCTTCCTTGCCACATTCAGGGGTTCGGATTTTATCCCATAGGCAGTAGGTCTCCACATCTAGCAGTGTGTTTTTATGTTTTGAGACAGAGTCTCAAATGTTGTCCAGGGCGGCCTTGAACTCCTGGGCCCAAGTGATCCTCCTGCCTCAGTCTCCTGAGTAACCGGGATGATAGGTAGGCCATCAAGCCAGGTTTCTAAACAGTATTTTATTAGTTTTGTTTTTTATTTTTTTATTTTTTATTTTTTTTGTACTGGGGATTGAACCCAGGGGCACTCCACCACTGAGCCACATCCCCAGCCCTATTTTGTATTTTATTTAGAGACAGGGTCTCACTGAGTTGCTTAGGGCCTGGCTAAGTTGCTGAGGCTGGCTTTGAACTCATGGTCCTGCTGCCTCAGCCTCCCAAGTGCTGGGATTACAGGCGTGCGCCACTGTGCCCGGCTGTTTTTTTAATTTTTTGGATAAGCAATGCATTCAAACAATTTGAATATTTTTCAAGTATTAAAAGGACTGCAGTGCAAGTTTTCCTTGCGTTCATCCAGTTTTTTCCTTCCTCCCAATGGTAACCTCTTTTGGTAATTTCTATATCTTTTTTTGTATAAAATATGAATATATTTATGATCAACTCATTTTGTATAACATGGCACACTAATACCTTTTCATTTTATTCTTCTTAATATGTCTTAAAAATATTTTCATATTATGTGTGAAAAGCTTCTTAATTCTTCTGTTGGTTCACTAGCTGCAAAGTGTTCCATTTTATAGATCTACCATAATTTATTTAACTGGTCTTTTAATGGGCTTACATGTTATTCCAGTCCTTTCTAATGTTTTGACTGCTTTCTAGCAGTTATTTTTCCTTTGGCATTTAGAATTATCATGTCTGGTTACACTCTGAAAAATCTACTGGTATTTCTGATCCAATTAAATTTATAAATTTATGTTATTTTTTAAATTATAAACATTCTAAATGTGATACCTTTCAAGCAGATCAAATCTTTATCTGAAAAAGTTTTTAAGGTAAAGGAAAGTGATACAATCAGCTTTGCAGATGGACATGTAGTTGATTCATTTCTATTTACTGTGTCCTCTGCTGGAAGTTAGAAATATGAATAACTATGAATATTGTCTGTCTCCTAAAGGATACACAAACCATTATTAAAACTGTTTTTAAGGTTTAGGAGGTTGGTATATTTGATGGCTGTTTTTCATGGAGGTGAGGGTGGGCAGAGGAAATATTAACTTTAAACTTTCTATTTTGAAACAATTTTAGGTTCACATAAAAGTTGTAGAAATAGTTGAGAGTCACCCAGATCCCTCACTTAACATTTCTGAACCATTTGAGAATAGATTGCAGACATGAATGCCCATTACTCCATTGAATGCTTCCCTAAAACTTAATTCCCTACTACCAAGACACTTTCCAACATAACCACACTCAGCCATTACTTCAAGAGATGAGCACTAACACAATATTACCATCTAATCCATGAACTCTATTCAGATTTTGCCAGTTGTCTCTGGAATGTCCTGTATAAATCCAGAATTCATTCTGTGATCGCATGTTATATTCAATTACTTCTTTTTAGCCTCCATCAGTTTTTAGCAATTCCTTACTCGGTTTTCATGAATTTGACATTGTTGAGTGCAGGTCAGGTATTTTATAAAGTGTCTCTCAATTTGGGGTTATCTAATATTTAGTCATGAAAATTTTGGCAGGAATACCAGAGAGATATGTGTGCTGCAATGCGTGATATAGATTTCTTGATAAGTCCCATTTATGATGATGTTAATTTTTATCACTTGTTCAATATGATGGGTTTTGAGATGCAGTGGTTCTCCAATATTTACTAATGAGTACTTTTATAGGGAAATACCTTAGAATTATGTGAATGTCCCTTTCCTTATCAAATGTTCACCCACCAGTTTTAATATTTGTTGATAATTTTTGTTGATAATTCTTGTCTGAATCAGTTATTATGATAGTTGTCAAATGGCGATTTTCTGATTCTGTCCTGCTTCTCAGCTTATTTGTTGTCATTCTGTTGTAGGGTAGACCTTTGCAAACCACCCACCCCCCAACATTTGTTTAATCATGTCACTGTGAATTTACAGATTTAATATACTCAGCTATGATTTGTTACTGTTTTTATTTTGATGTTCAAACTGTCCAGATTTGGCCAGAGGGAGCCCCTACAAACTAGCGCCTGTGTGCTTTTGGAATAGTTCCATCATTCGCCGAGCATTTCCTTACAACTGGCATATTGTTGTGACCCAGGCTCATCTTGTACTTTCCTTGCTCCAGCTTTGGAGTCAGCTGTTTCTTCATGGAGCCCTTCTAATGTAGAATGGTCTTTAGAAACTAATGTGTGGCTGTGCTCATTACTACCTGGGTAGCTTTGGCTTTTAGTTCTCTTAAAGTAAGACGGAGGAAATGTGTGTATGCGTGTACCCGCCCAGATATATGTACATATGCACATACATACACAACTGTGTCTTTTCATGTTTCTATGTGTGTACTAAAACCATAAATTGAAACCAGTAGCTCCAATTCTAATTCATGATGGGGTTTATTCTGGCCATCTCCCTTTCTATGTATTTAACTTCCTTCTCCATCTGTGAGAAACCTGATTCCCTTTGTCCTTGGTCTATTATTTCCTCAGCTCCCTACCCCTAACCCATTTAAACCAAACTGCATACATGCCCCTCTTTCCCTTCCCTGGGCACACTGGCCAAAACTTCAGCCCTGCTGCAGAGGAAAACATTTTCTTTAATCATATTAGTTCAAGCCGGGCGCAGTGGCGCACGCTTGTAATCCCAGTGACTTGGGAGGCTGAGACAGGAGGATTGTGAACTCAAAGCCAGCCTCAGCAATTTAGTGAGACCGTAAGCAATTCAGTGAGACCCTGTCTCTAAATAAAATACAAAATAGGGCTGGGGATGTGGCTCAGTAGTGGAGTGCCCCTGGGTTCAATCCCCAGTATTGAAAAAAAAAACTTAGTTCAGATACAAAATTAACACCCATAAATCAATTGTGTTCCTAAATATCAGTGATGAATCAACTGAAAGAGAAATTAGGAAAACTGTCCCATTCATAATAGTCTCAAAGAAAATAAAATATTTGGGAATCACTCTAACAAAAGAGGTGAAAAACCTCTACACTAAAAACTGCAGAATACTAAAGAAAGAAATTGAGGAAGACGTTAGAAGATGGAAAGATCCGTGTTCTTGGATAGAGTTAATATGGTCAAAATGACCATACTGCCAAAAGTGCTATACAGATTCAATGCAATTCCTGTTAAGATTCTGATAACATTCTTCATAGAAATAGGAAAGGCAGTCATGAAATTCATTTGGGAAGATAAGCAGCCCAGAATAGACAAAGCAATCCTCAGCAAGAAAAGTTAAGCAGGGGCGTGGTGGCACACGCCTGTAATCCAAGTGACTTGGGAGGCTGAGTCAGGAGGATTGTGAGTTCAAAGCCAGCCTCAGCAACTTAGCGAGGTCCTAAGCAACTCAGTGAGACCCTGTCTCTAAATACAAAGTAGGGCTGGGGATGCGGCTCAGTGGCCAAGTGTCCCTGAGTTCAATCCCTGGTTCCAAAAAAAAAAAAAAAGAAAAGAAAAGAAAAGTTAAGCAGGAAGCATCATAATACCAGACCTTAAATTGTACTACAGAGCTATAGTAACAAATGGCATGGTATTGGCATCACAACAGACATGAAGACCAGTGGTACAGAATAGAAGACAGACAAAATCCACATAAATACAGTTATCTCGTACTAGACAAAGGTACCATAAACATACAGCGGAGAAAAGATAGCATCTTCAACAAATGGTACTGGGAAAACTGGAAGTCCATAGGTAATAAATGAAATTAGACCCCTCTCTCTCACCCTGCACAAAACTCAAATCCTAGTGGATCAAGGACCTAGGCATTAGATCAGAAACCCTGTGTCTACTAGAAAAAGTAGGCCCAAATCTCCATCATGTAAGCTTAGGGACCAGATTCTTCAGCAAGGCTCCTAAAGTGCAAGAAGTAAAATCAAGAGTCAATGAATGGGATTTTATCAAACTAAAAAGCTTCTTCCCAGCAAAGGAAACAATCAAGAATATGAAGAGAGAGCCTACAGAGTGGGAGAAAAATCACTGCCACCTGCACCTCAGATAGAGCACTGATCTCCAGGACATACAAAGAACTCAAAAAACTTAACACCAAAAAACCAAATAATCCAATCAATAAATAGGCAAAGAAATTGAGTAGATACTTCACAAAAGAAGAAATATGAATGGTCAACAAATATATGAAAAAATATTCAGCATCTCTAGCAATTATAGAAATGCAAATTAAAACTACACTGAGATTTCATCTCCAGTCAAAATGGCAATTATCAAGAATACTAGCAACAATAAATGTTGGCAAGGATGCGGGGGAGGTATACTCTGGTGGGACTGCAAATTAGTGCAATCAGTATGGAAAGAGTATGGAGATTCCTTAGAAAACTTGGAATGGAACCACCATTTAGCCCAGTTATCCTACTCCTTGGCATATACTCAAAGGACTTAAAATCAGCATACCGTAGTGATGTGGCCATATCAATATTCATAGCAGCTCAATTCACAATAGCTAAGCTATGGAACCAACCTAGGTGCCCTTCAACAGATAAATGGATAAAGAAAGTGTGGTACACATATACAATGGAATATTACTCAACCATAAAGAAGAATGAACTTATGGCATTAGCTGGTAAATGGAAGGAACTTGAGACTATCATGCTAAGTTAAATAAGCCAATCCAAAAAAAAACAAAGGCTGAATGTTCTCTCTGATATGCTAACAGACAATAAGGGGGCCAGAGGGAAGAATAGAAGTTCATTGGATTAGACAAAGGAATGAGGGGAAGGGAGGGAGGAGGGGAATGGGAAGGACACGTAACTTCCATATGTTCGTATATGAATACGTGACCAGTATAACTCCACATCATGTACAACCACAAGAATGAGAGGTTGTACTCCATGTATGTATGATATGTCAGAATTCATCCTACTGTCATATATACCAAAAAAACAAATTTTAAAAAACTTAAAATTAGTTCAGGAAGATAATATGATAGTAGTTGACTCCTGGGATTGAGACTAGGTAGAATGGACAGGAGCAGGGGTAAGGGTGAAGCTTTTTTTTTTGTTTGTGTTTGTTCTTTAGGATTTCTTGGTCCTAGGGATTGAACCCACCTATGCTTTATCACTGAGCTATATCCCCAGTCCTTTCTCAGTCCTACTTATAATTTTATTTGGAGGTAGGGTATTACTAAGTTGCTGAGGCTGGCCTCAAACTTGTGATCCTCCTGTCTCAGTCTCTCAAGTTGCTAGGATTACAGGTGTGTGCTACTGCACCAGGTGTCAGTTTACTTTTTAGTATATGTCCTTCTGTACCTTGTAAATTTTTTTATACCATATGCTTTTATTACCTGTTCAAAAAATAAGTGTGAAATATAGTAAGTTCAGGGTCTTAGCTTTCCCAGTGTCTGTTCACTTAGCTGATCTTTTCCCCTTTGTTGGGGGAGAATTTAGAATCTTTTGTTTCTTCCTTAAGTGCATATGACTCCTTTCTGTCCTTTAGGAAACAATACTTGTTTCTACGGGAAGTGCTATTACTGCCGAGAAACAGAGCCAGCCTGTGCGGATGGAGACACAATGGAGGGATCTGTCACGCTTTGGCTTCCAGATGTGTGGCCTCTGCAGAAACACCGACACCCCTGGGGCAGGACTTACCGAGAAGGCAAACTGGCCAGGTAAATGCTCCTCTGAGCCACAGCTTAATTCTCCCCTGTGCCTGGCCAGGTGCCAATCCTGAGTAGGAGCCATTCTGTCCAAGAGTTAAAAAAAAAAAAAACACAACTACCAGGTCAAGGGCAGATAGGGATTCTCTTTATTTTTGGCAATGCCAGTGTTTTAGTGACAACTTTGTGTCACTGTGACAAAAACTTGAGATAAATCAACTTAAAAGGAGGAAGAATTTATATTGATCCTTATTTTAAAGATTTTAGCCCATGGTTCATTGGCCACATGCTTTGGTCCTGTGGTGGTACAGCACATGGTGCCAGAAGTAGATGGCAGAGGACACTCACATAAGGAAGCCCAAAAGCAGAGAGGTGGAGGCTGGGGTCCCAATGGCTCTTCAAGTGCACACCCTCAGTGGTCTGACTTCTAGGCCTACCTCCTCCCATAGCTCCACATGTTGTCAACCAGGTCTTCAACACATGGCCTTTGGGGAACATTTGAGACCCAAACCATAACATTCTGTTCCTGGCCCCAAAAGGCTTGTGTCCATATCACGGTGAAAAATGCATTCAGTTCATTTCCCAAAATCCCTGAAGTCTTTAACTGTTTCAGCATTGCTGAAAAGCCCAAGTCCAAAGTCTTTGAGACTCAATGCAAACTCTTAGCTTTGAGTCCCCATAAACATCAAAAAAACCAAGTGACACACTTCCAAGATCAGTGACACAGAGTAAACATTCCCATTTTAAAGAGAGAAATAGGAAAATAGCAAGGAGGAATCAATAAAACAAAACAAATGCCCGTAGCATAAACATGAAATCGTTGAGCTCCGTATCTGGCATCTGGGGCACACAGTGGCATGGTGTAGCTTCAGAAGACTTGGGCAGCCCCACCCTATGGCTTTGCCAGCTGCAGCCTGCATGGCCTCTTGTGGCTGGCTCTGCCCATCGCCTTCAGCTTCAGCAGGCATTCCATATTCCTGGTATCCCTGCCTGCCCCCCTCATTTTTGTGCTATTTTACTGCTTATCATAGTAAAATACAACAAATAATGTACAGATTGGTGAATAATCACAATGGAGCCAACAAATGTTCCCCCTCCCCGAGCCCATACGACAAAACAAAGGAAACTAGAATATCTTCTTTAAGATTTTAAGCAAGTGAGATAATGTGTCATTGTCAGATGACTTTATGGTCAGAAAATGGCCATCAGGCAGCAATGGAACCTCATAGAGAAGGACAGTAGACAGAAATTTAACATTTTAATTGGTATAGATCTCCAAATATCTCACAGAACTAGAATCACCAGGAGCTGAGGATGTAGCTCAGTGGAATAGCATGTGCATGCATGAGACCCAGGTTCAGTCCCCAGTACTACAAATAAACAAAATAATCTTAGGCTCAGAATGTGGTTCAATGGCACATCGCTTGCCTAGCATGTGTGAGGCCCTGGGGTTGATCCCTAGCACCCCAAAAATAAAGTTAAAAAAAAAAAAAGAGCTGGAATCACCATACTAAAGCATAATCTTAGTACCTATTTCAGAAAGCAGTAGAACACAAGTCCACAAGAACACTAAGTCATCCTTTCCATGGCTTGCTTTGCAAGCACACTTTAAAGTAACTGTTACACAGCATAAACTACAGTTCAGCAACACTTAATACTACTTTTTATGTAGATCATAATTATTCATCAGAGGTAAATACTAGAAGAAATCTGAGTCTACACTATAAATACCAAGTGAGAAACATGAAAGTTATTTTCTTCTATGTTTCATAAAGGGCAGAAGCTGGTTTTTGTTCTGCCAATCTTTCCCCCGATAACCCGTACCAGGCACTGAGTTGAGGGGAGAAATCCTGGGCTTCAGGAACACACTCCAGAGCAGAGAAAGAGTGAGCATTTGGGCCATACTATATAGAAGGACTTAGTATTTTTTTACTTTTCAGAAGCATTCCAGTATTGTCTCTTCAGCTTTACCATGTGCTTGACAAAGCTTGCAATTTGCAGTATTTAGCATTTTAGTAACCTATACCTCCAACAGTACACTCACTACAAATAGTGAGTGGAATTCTGCCTCCCACACTGTCCTAGAGATGTGCCCACTGTATGAACATGAGCTCTCCACATAATTAAGACAAGGGGCTCAAGGGGTGAGAGCCTGCCGCAGACTGAGAGCCAACATTCGACCACAAGTTTCGAGGAAAAAAGTGTTTTGGGAGGGTGAAATTAAGTAAAATGAAAACAAAAGCAAGCCCAAATCTCATAATTTATTTTACCTAAACAAAGAAAACAGTCTGGCCCAATTTAAACTGTAGTAGATTCATCACTGCAAATGCAGTTTTGCACTGCACTTGAAGTGCATCAGTGAGAGGAAGATCATTTTGGTGACTTCCCTTGGCTTCTACAGATCAGCCTGGTTGTCATTCACCATTTATAGCAAAGGCAAGGACAATGGCAGGATGTGAGGATGGTCCTCCTAGAGGCCACACCTCCCATCTGCTGCTGGAACACATCAGTGGCATCTTTATCCTCCATCTCCAGCTGGGCCAAAGTGTCAGTTTCATTCATTGGTTGCTTACCAAACCTGAATTTAATCAGACTTATTGACAAGTCTTTTCACAGTAGGCCTTCATCAGCTTGCGCAACAGGGATATGCCTTTGATCTTGAACTGAGATGGCCACTGAGCCATCCTGCCCCACCACTTTCAGGTTGACGTGTCATTCTGCATCTTCACTCCCTCCTCAGGCTTCTCCAACATGGCTGTGGTGGCCGTAGAAGAGGCAGCATGGAGCGTGTGGGTCAAGGCCTTGGTCCCACCATTCTCTTGCTTGTTCTTGGCATCTCTCATTTCCTGGGGTCTCCGTCGAAGCTTCAGTTTCACTCTCATACCTTTATGTATTCCCTTCTCAGACTGCCCTTTGAAATCCGACTGGAAGTCTCTGTGACCCCACGACTCTTAGATTCTGCATGCCTGCAAAATCAGAATCACTTACACAACACCAAGGTCTGCCACTGGCTCAAGCAGTAGCCAGACCCACTTGGTCCACAGTTGCAGTGGCCTCCAAGAACCTTGGTGGCTGAACACAGAATGTTAGGGAAACAGTTCCTTGGCCTGTGTGGGCAGGGAGCCCCAGGGCTCTCTTCTCAAATGAAAGGTTTCTACACTTTTTCACCCTTTTGCACCTGCGAGCGTGGAGTCTCAAGATACCCTCAAGGCATCTTTACTATTCTTTAGGTGCAAAGTATTTGGCTTCTTTTTAATGGCACTGATGCCTTCAGCATCTATATCCTCCTCGGCCTGCGCTTCACACATTTTTCTGAACACCTACAAAATTTAAAGATCTTTTCTCTGCTTTTTGCTACCAGTTCTCACAGTAACGTTGGCTAAAAGCAGCCTGTATTGCCCATACTGCTCCCTAAATGCTGTGCTGCCTTGAAGTTTCCTTTGCTAGATAAACCAGGCTATCACCTTTAAATACAGCTTCACACAAAGTCTTAGGGAATGTACAAAATGTAGACAAGTTCTCTGCCAAAATTTAACACAAATGGCCTCTAGTCCAGCTCCCAATAAAGTCCTCATTCCCCTCTGAAACCTCATGAGCAAAGCCTTTACTGTCTGTATATCTGCCAAAATTCTAGTCTTGTGAGTTCCTTATGGAATCTCCCATTAATCTCTGCTTCCAGCATTCTAAACTTTCTCTGGCCTGTTTCTCTAAACTTTTCCAAACTCCTCTTGCAAACCAATTCCAAAGGTTTCTAAACGACATCATAAGGTATAGTCACAGCAACGACCCTACTTCTCAGTCCCAACTTCCCATGTTAGTCAGCTTTCAGTCACTGTGACAGAATATCTAAGATAAACAACTTGCAAAGAGGAGAAATTTTTTTTTTTTTTTGAACCAGGGATTGAACTCAGGGACACTTGGCCACTGAGCCACATCCCCAACCCTATTTTGTATTTTATTTAGAGACAGGGTCTCACTGAGTTGCTTAGGGCCTCGCTAAGTTGCTGAGACTGGCTTTGAGCTCGCGATCCTCCTGACTCACCCTCCAGAGTCGCTTGGATCACAGGCATGCGCCACCACGTCCGGCAAGAGGAGAAATTTATTCTGACTTGCTGTTTCAGAGTCATGATTGCATGCCATGGTCGTGGTTTCAGAGTGCATGGTTGGTTGGCTCCATAGCTTTTGGACCAGTGGTGAGGCAGAACATCATGATGGGGAGTGAGTTGTAGAGGAAAGCTACTCACCTCATGGTAGCTGGGAAGCAAAAAGTGGAAGGAGCTAGAGTCTTAGCATCTGTTTAAGGGCCCACCCCTGATGCCCTGACTTCCTTCCTCCAGGCTCCACCTCCTGGTAGTGCCATAGACTGGTAACCAAGCTTTCAACACACGGCCTCTGGGGGACATTTAAGATCTAAACATAATATCTAGGTACATTGTTGGCACTCAGTGACTCTTGTGATGCTGCTTGCCATCAGGTGGGAGTATGATGAGAGCTACTGTGATGCTGTGAAGAAAACGTCCCCATATGACTCAGGCCCACGCCTCTTGGACATCATTGACACCTCTGTCTTTGATTACCTGATTGGCAATGCTGACCGCCATCACTATGAGAGTTTTCAGGATGATGAAGGCGCTAGTATGCTCATCCTTCTTGATAATGCCAAAAGGTAAGGCCAGCAGGGTGTCTTGTGTTCACTTCTGTGTATAAATGGGTGTTTTCTAGTGTATTATGTTAGTCATCTTTCTATCATGTGACAAGCACTGGCAATAAGTCAACTTCAGCGGAGGAAAATCTATTCTGGCTCATGGTTTCAGAGAGGTTGCTGGTTCTCCTGCTTTTGGGCCTATCTCAAGGTAGAGCCTTGTGATGGGGAACACATGGTGGAAAAAGGTGCTCGTGGCAACTGGGAAGCACAGAAACACAGGAGGGGCTGGGGTCCCAATATTCCCCTCAAGGGCGTGCCCCCATGACCCCACTTCCGTCCACTAGGCCCCACCTCCTAAAGATCCCCTCACTCTCCAATAGTGCCACAGGCCGGCTGGCATTCCTTTAGAACGTGTGCCTTGCAGGCACCTAGTCAGCTTTTTATTGCTCTGAAAAATACCTGAGATAATTTAAAGGAGACAGGTTTATTTTGGCTCACAGTTTCAGAGGTTTCATTCCCTGGTCACCTGGCTCCATTCCTTCAGAACCTGTGGTGAGGCAGAACGTCATGGGGCACATGTGGAACACAGTTGTGGATCTAACAGTAGCTGGAGGGAGAAAGTGACACACAGACACTGGGAATGTCTCCAGCGACCTACTTCCTCCAACTGGGCCCCACCTCCTGAAGTTTCCACCACTTCCAATAGGACCACCAGCTGAAAAGCAAGCCTTCAACCTGTGAGCTCTGGGAGGTATTCCAGGTCCAAACTATACTGGTATCCTGGAAAATATCCAAAGACAATCGATTGACAGTGTTCTTCCCTGCACCCTCAGGACTTTAAAAAATGGAAATTGTGGTCCTCTTCACAGACGACTGGAAGCCAAGGTTCCTAATTTGTCACTAATTACTCATTCTTTCTTGGTTATGATGTTTACAGAACATCAAATCTGAGAAATGCAGTTCTAGAACATGAAATTTATTTATTATTAAGTTTATTCTACCCCAAGGTTTGTGCAATTTGAAAATGTATTTGATAGGATATTTTGCTATCTTTGTGGGCAGCTTGGTCCAGGCTTTTGCTGTCTTGAGGGAAGGAGTGATTGCATGGTGATGATATGTATAGAAAGGTACTTCTGTCTCGAAAAAGACAAGTCTATTCATTTTGAATAAATAGAATGTCCTTATTTGTTTAGAACTAAGCTATTTGGAGAGCACATTATATTTTCATTTTGCGCTCTATTATCCATGGTGGCTCATTCATACCATATTTTTAAGTTACATTTAATAAGTACTAAATAGAATGCTTCCCTAGAGCCCAGAGTTGTCCAGAGTGCTGCAGACACTGCTGTTAACACTGGATGCTGGGAACAAGCTGAGACATGGCTGCTCAGTAGAGTGTTGGGCAGCATTTGCAAACAACAGGGACCTCATGCTCTGTGAAAGATGGTGACAGCCAGCAAACACACCACCTTACCCTGTAACCCATCACAGCAAAGCAAGGAGTGGCCAGTGCTGTATACTTTCCTGAAATCTTACTTGTAAAAATGATCATTTTGTGCTCCACATGGTGGCACCACCTGTAATCCCAGTGACTCGGGAGGCTGAGGCAGGAGGATCACCAGTTCAAAGCCAGCTCAGCAACATCGAGGCGCTAAGCAACTCAGTGAGACCCTGTCTCTAAATAAAATACAAAATAGGGCTGGGGATGTGGCTCAGTGGCTGAGTGCCCTGAGTTCAATCCCTGGTTACTCCCTCTCCCCCCAAAAAAGATCATTTTGTTAAAAAGATAATATGCTCAGTGTAAGCACCCCTGAATTCAACTCTTGTAGCCCCCCCAAAAAATCATATGTATTGTACTGCATATGTAATCATATGCATTGATACATATCCAAATAATTGCTTAGTCCATCTGAGCTGCTGTAACGAAATACCTTAAACTTTTTAATTTATAAGTAGCAGAAATGTATTATTGACTGTTCTGGAGGTTGGGAAGTCCAAGAACAAGGTGCTCCAGATTCAGGGTCTGCTACCACCAGGTCCTCAATAGCTGGTGCCTTCTGGGTGTCCTCATGGGCAGAAGAGGTGAAGAAGCTCCCAGACTTTCTTTTTTTTTTGGAACTGGGGATTGAACTCCACCACTGAGCCACATCCCCAGCCCTATTTTGTATTTTATTTAGAGACAGGGTCTCACTAGGTTGCTTAGCACCTTGCTTTTGCTAAGGCTGGCATTAAACTGGCAATCCTCCTGCCTCAGCCTCCTGAGCCTCTAGGATTATAAGCGTTCACCACCGCGCCCGCCCTCCCCGGGCCTTTTTTACGAGGGCACGGATCTCATTCATGAGATTCCCGTTAATCACAAAGGCTCCGCTCTTGCATGGCATTAGGTATCACTGAGTTTGGAGGACAAAACATTTTACCATCATGGCCACTATGCCTTTCATTATGGAAGGGCCTGCACTGTATGATGGGCGGGCTGTCTCTCCATTTGTTAAGGTGAGCTTCTGGGGAAAGAGTAAAAGGTTGGCACTTCTTCCAGAATCAGCTCTCCTTTCCTACCTCTGAATTATTGTTAATACTGTTTTTATGTCTGCTCTGAGTCAGTGTTTTCTGAGCCCCTGGGAGCCATTTTCCAGCTTGAAGTTGTCTGTATACTTACCTGTGGGGAACAGGGTATTGGTGATTTTGCAAAAGGACAACTATTAGCTTCTTTTTACCAGTAATGCCCATCCACTTGTTTGAAGGGACCTAAATGAGCAGCATGTCTCCCCCCACCATTCAAAAGCTTTGCCAGTTTAGGGGTTTTCACATCCTCCCTTCAGTCTGTGACCTCTATGCTGTGTTACCATAGAAATGCTCCAGCACCTTGCAGTGTGTTGGCAGGAAAAGGGGTCCTTGTAAATGAGTTTATTTGTTGTTAGGGATCCTTGTCTAATTGGTCACACCCTGCTTCTTACTAATCTAAGTGATTTGAGCTGCTGGAGCATGAAGTTAAAGAGTCACATTTGGGTTTCTTATGGAATTCGCTGATGCTTTGAGAGTAAGAAGGGAACTGATATTTCTACCTAATTCATTCATTACCTTGATTTTCAGCTTTGGGAACCCCTCGCTGGATGAGAGAAGCATCCTTGCCCCTCTCTATCAGTGCTGCATGTAAGTTGCGCACAGCACGCTGTGCCTGCATTGCCTTCCCTTCCAGGCTCACAGAACAGTGTGTCTGTTCTCTTCGCCTTAAAACTTCCTGGTCACACGAGCAGTGATCTTCATACTTTTCTAGTCAGAACCCTGGAAGATCCTATGATGTCAGGGAAAGGCGGAGGCAAGCTCTCATGCTCTGGGCATTTGCAGTACAGTTCTGAGTAAGCAAACTGGCCAGCACCTGAGTTTGACATCCCTTCTGTGCTCAGTGCAGAGATCCATTTTCTTACTTTCTAAGTAGTTGCAGAGCCGGCCACCACTTGCAGAGTCAGGCAGACTGCCTACTAGTGAATTCCACTTCACACAGAGGGTGATAAGAACTTTCCTTCTGAGATAAAGAAAGATCCTCTTTAGTTGTTGGCTTAGTCTGTTGTGTGCATCTGTTAGCAGAATACCACAGACTGGGTCATTCATAATGAACAGAAATTTGTTGGCTCACAGTTTTGGAAGCTGAGAAATCCAGTGTCAAAGCACTGGCATCTGGCAAGGGCAGTCTTGCTGCGTCTTCACATGTGAAGGCAGAATGACAAAGAGGAGAGAGCCGCCTTTCACAGCACCGTAAGAGAGCTCACAGCCTGATCACCTCTTAAAGGTCTTGCCTCCTGGCACCATAACAGGGACAGTTCAGCTTTCAACAGGAGTCTCGGGGGATAAACATTCAAACCGTAGTAGTTGGTGAAATAATTAAGGAACATAAGTATCCTTAAATGTTTTTCTGTTGATATTATTAATGGTGAAACTTAAAATTCAAAAACATTTAAAGAAGGAAATTAAAAAGATCAGTGAACATTTAAAGATAATTCTCTTAACATTGTAGTGTGCTTCTAAGAATGTGGTCTAATCATTCTAATAGCACACACGTTTTGTTTCCCCACAGACTTTGAGTAACTTTTTCTCCCCACCCAGCATATGGACATTTCCCCACGCCATGAAGCTTTCAAAGTTGACTTGTATTTCTTTGGATGAATGAGCTATAATTGAACCATTTCCCGGTTGTGGACATTCAGATTGGTTCACATTTTCCTGTTATAGATAGCACTACAGTAAATGTGTAAATTTTTATACATGTTTCTTATTACCTAGAAAAAAGTATCACAGCTTGACATGGGGCTTACTCTTAACATAGAGGTTATTCTGAAACAGAAGGGATTTCTTTTTTGTTGTTTTTTAATTAAACTACTTTACATAATTTTTTCTTTTATTTTTGTCTGCCAAGCAAGCTAACTCCATTTGACAGTAGAGAATTTTTTATGTAATTTGTCTTGAAACTTTTTCTTCCAGCATTAGGGTTTCTACCTGGAACAGACTGAACTACCTAAAGCACGGAGTACTAAAGTCTGCCTTAAAATCCGCCATGGCCCATGATCCCATCTCCCCTGTGCTCTCCGATCCTCACCTAGACGCTGTGGACCAGCGGCTCCTGAATATCCTGGCCACCGTGAAGCAGTGCACTGACCAGTTTGGGATGGACACTGTGCTGGTAGAAGACAGGATGCCTCTCTCCCACTTGTAACTCTCAACACAAAATAAGTGAAACTTATTTTTACAAAGATAGAAAAACAGCACAATCAATTCCAAATGGTATGAGATGGCTTGGAAATGGCCAGCAGCAAGTCCTGTGGTGGAGGACAGGGTGGCCTTGGGTGTCTTTGTTTTCTTCTGTAGTGGAAGCTGAAGCAAAGACCACAAGTGTCAGAACAGGGGATGTTCCTGCGGAAGCACCTTCCAGCTCCTCTGCAGTTGCCCACGCCTAGCAGTGGTCATCAGCGGTCAGTCTGTACTCCATACCAAAGGACAAACAGGTGTGATGTTTGGATAAGTGAATGCTGGGATGGGTCCCAGAGTGTGTGTTTTGAGGTGAACCTTGCAGTCCTTTCTCCACACCTGTGAATTTTGTGGAAACACTTTACAATCTCTTGTGTCTTTTTTACCAAGACCAGTCTCATTTGAAAGCTTACTGCCTCCTACGGAGTGGCGGCAAATAAAACTTTGTGTTCTGTTGAGCCAAAATAGCACTCTCTGTTGGAGGGGGTATGTTTTTAAGATAAAACTGAAGGGAAGGGCAAAATCAGAAAGAAGTTAAGGTTTTTGAGCAATTGGGTAGTATGGTGTTTTGTTTGTTTTTTAATTTGTTCTAATTAGTTATGTGTAGTGTGGTTTTGATGGTCTTAGTGGAGGGAAGAATAAAGACACTTGGCGGGGCTGAGGATATAGCTCAGTTGGTAGAGTGCCTGCCTTGCAAGCACAAAGCCCTGGGTTCAATCCCAGCACCGCCAAAAAAAAAAAAAAAAAAAAAAAAAAAAGGAAGAACTTGATAGAACCAGAATCCAGGAGATGACAGGTTTCCCTGTACTAGTTTCTTGGGTGTGTAAAAAGCAAACATAACTTTTACCTGGGTAAAATCTGCATTCCCATAATTGTGTCCAAATCAACCAAAAAATTTTCTCTAGAGAGAATTCTTTTACAACTCAAACATGACTCTTTATGGAGAAATTTTTTTCTCCTCTTTTGCCTAAAGCAGCTGGCAGATCCCTTCCAAATTAACAAAGCGAACTGAAATAATGCCTTGAATAAGTTAGGCTGCCCGTGATCTTTGTCATCCTCATTTCTCTTGTGAAATGAATTTCCACTACTGCCTTTAAGGCATTTGGTCACTGAAATTGATGTTTTTGTGAGAAAATGGCCACTCTTCTAGAGGGGACAGTGTCTACCATGTAGTAGCTGGACTGAGCTATGGCTTGAGCCATACAGAGGACTGGAAACAAAAGATTTTAAGCCTTCTGAGCCTTGAAATTAAGAAGGTTGACAACAAGAGCCTGAAGATTTTGGTTTATATCAAATCCTGATTTCATTGCTTAGTCTCGTTTGATTTTGAACCCATGATGTATAGTGTTCTGTCTCCTCTCAGCACTCTCAGATTCAGGCTGTTGGAATGCAGGTTCTGGTGTGCACACAGCTACAGAAAAGGAACAGAGCAGGGCAGGGCAGGCCTGGGAGAGCCACTCCGTGCACTCAGATCAGTGCCTGCTGCATCTTGTCCAGCTGTCGTTGCAGTTTGGTACTACTTTCAAGCACAGACTAATGCTTAAACAGAGTGGTTGAACAAGTTCCATGACAGCCACTGGAGACCAGTTTGGGGCAACTACCCTTTCAAAGACAGCTTTCAAATTTAAGCCCATTTTCTCACATTGAAAGATAACTGGGTACCTGTAATTACTTTAAAATGACATGAAATTAGGAAACTTTTATACTTTTTGTATACATTTTGAGGTGGTTATAAGAATAGACCAAGTTTTTAAAAGGGTATTGATTCAAGAGGATAGACGTTAACACAACGCTGAAATAGTGTTGACAAGGAGGCACGGATTCCAGTAGTAGGACCACTTGCCATGTGTGTCCAGGAACTGCACGGTCCAGCTTGAAAATACCTTGTTGGTGCTTCACCTACGGTTTCTAGGAGCCAGTAGAAAGGATACCAGTCTGCTCTGCTCTACTCATGAGTGTTCATGGAACTAAATTATGGATTAGTGTTCTTTTCAAATACCTGCTGCCTTTAGTGTGTGACAAGGAAATGAATAAGAACGGTTCTCAGAACGGGAACTTTATTCATATCAAAGGCAGAAGATACTGCTAAGGGAAAAAACAGGAGGGAGAGCTGTTTTGACAAATGTTCCATCTGCCACAGTGACACAGGCATTCCTAGCTACTTGTGAGACAGGCAGGAGGTTCATAAGTTCAAAGCCAGCCTCAGCAACTTAGGGACACCCTGTATCAAATTAAAATAAAATAGCGGGGTATGTCGTTGAGTGGGAGAGTGCCACTGGGTTCAGTCCCCAGGAGTGTGTGTGTGGGTGGAGGGGGAGTCTCATGCTTTCCTCAGAGCATTTGTGGAAATAGTACCATTTCATTCTTTTCAAATTCCTGATCTTAAAATGTGTTCAGAGCCATATGGTCAAAATTAGAATTGAGCTGGAAGAGTGGTATGACATGATGCTGAGAACTAGGATTGGATTAAGCTGGAAAAGTATGTTTGGGTGAATCTTGGAGAAAACTCACCATAAGCTTATAGCCCTTAAAGTCACAAACACTAATTTCTGTTTGAAAAAAGAGATCTTTTTAATAGTTTTGTAACACTGGCCTCTTTTGGGTTTGCCATTAGAATTTAGGGCTATTGCAGTCAAACTGTTGGAGGGGTTCTGTCAGCTCTAAGTTAGATATGTCCACTGAACATGCAAACAGATGCAGACATAGTTAATATTATAAAACTAGGAAAATCAGAACTGATTGCCATTTTTGCTCTCCTCCCACTTCTTAAAAATGTGTATTCCAAAGTGTATAGAAATTTGGTTATATAGGTCTCACTTTAAAACTGTTGTTTAGGGGCTGGGAATATAGCTCAGTTGGTAGAGTGCTTGCCTTGTAAGCACAAGGCCCTGGGTTCAATCCCCAGCACCACCAAAAAAAAAAAAAAAAGAAAGAAAGAAAAACTGTTCTTTAATAATATAAGACTGAATTGTGGTTTGGCGGGAAGGGTAGAAATTATTCTCTGTGCAAAGCAAATTAATATTGTTGAATATAGCTTAAGGCACTTCTCCAAATATGTTGACACTCAGGGTTAATAGATGAAATGTAAGAAGAAAATGAAGGATTCATTTGCATCTTAGTTTGGGACAGTCAAATCCTGTACAAAGCAATTTTTCAATGTCACCTGAAGGCAGAATTTTCTTCCCCAGAAATCCATCTTTATTTTTAAAAAAAGCACTTTGGCCTCCCCTTCCCATGCACTGTGTTCCCCCAGCCTTCTTTCTCAGTCCTCCCTGTACCTATCCTCTTTGCCCAATAACTGACCACCCATGGGGGATGGTACACCCCCTTCACTGGGCCATCTTGTACAAGTTGTACTGTGAGCTTAGGCTTCAGGAAACATGGGTGAAGCTGTTTGTATTGATAGTCACATAATTCTAGCAAGGAAAATGTATTTATTTTGACACAGGAAAACACTGACTTCCATTGCAGAAGGACTTGAAGCTTATAAAAGGTTCTCTTCTCAGTCTCTGTACATGGACCTTCAGTAGCATATAGACTATCCATTCTGCACACACCTGCAGGCAGGCCTGGGAGCCAGGCTGGACACCTGGCCCTGGGGAGCTTGCTCCATGGGGCGGCCTGCTTCTCTCCCTTGCACTCCTTCAGTCCGGCTGATGGATAGGGTTTGGTCCTGTACTGTGGCAGGTTTCTAGGAACCAACACGTTCCTCACAAACAGAACCTGGGGGAACAGAATGATTTATTGGGAAGCTAATTTATTTGTTGAAAGGGAGGTGTAGGAGTTACTGCCCTCTTGTTTGATCTGCCAAGGATTTCCTCAGAGCTGCTGCACAAATAGAGGGTGTACTTGGTAAGACACCACACAATACAACTGATGTGTTCTGTGGGTTTCGATGCTGAAAATAAAGATTTTAATAAATATTGAGGTATCATCTTTTAATCTTTTTTTCCCCACTTTCAGGATTTTCCGTGTTTTCTACTTCAGTTTCCTACTTGTTTTTTAGGGGACAGATGACATCTTTTGCCCCCACTTGAACTTCCATGGGATTGCTTCACAGCATCTGATGGATAAGACCTTTAAATTTCCTTTGTACTCTAAATGTCCCTGTGCTTGTAACTGTACCAAGTTTCTCATGGAGTCATTCATCACAGGGTCAGGCATGGTAGTACATGCCTGTAATCCCAGCCGCTGAGGCAGTAGGATTGCAGGTTTGAAGCCAGCCTCAGCAACTCAGAGTGAGGCCCTGTCTCAAAATAAAAACTAAAAGACTGGGATGGGGCTCAGTGGTTAAAGCACCCTTGGGTTCAATCCCTGGTACAAAAAAAAAAAAAAAAAATCATTTCTCATTGCTTTTTGTATATTCAGTAATTAGCTTCATTCTTGCATCATCTTAGAGATAAAAATTGTGAATTCTAAAGAACTTGTCAGCATAGTACAATGCAGGCAGAAGAGAAGGCTGACTGCCCTGATTAGAATTCTTGGAACACCCAGATTTTTAACTGATGACATGGAAGTCCATCCTAAACCTCAATTAGTCAACTAAGCAGAGTTCTTGAGATTTCCCCTTGAGTTGTGGCATATCTTCCAGTTTGGTTGTATGTTCTTAAATACGTGCAGGAGGCCAAAGCCTGGTGTGTGCTCCTCAGACCCACCACATACAAATCCTCCTGCAGGCTAAATTTCCAGGTTTGTTTCCTTCTCAATTGTCTTAGGATGACTGGTATTAGACCTTGACAAAGGCAGCTGGGAGTGAGGGGAGACGGTCTGTCACTGGGCACATCCAGCCTAGTGTGTTTGCCTAGAAAACAAACTCCTAGCAGCCCCCGTCTTGTAAGACTGGTTTCCATGGAGGGGTTTGGTGAGGTAACCGTGGCATAAAGGTACGATGTGTGAGGATTTGGTCTTTGTAGATGTTGGATATTGTGCTGTGAGCTACATGTGAAATGGAAATGAGAGTGACATTCCATTCCCAAAGAGCCTCTAACCTTATCCTGGCAGAGGAAAACTTTGTGAGACACCAAATGCTTCAGAAATGATGTAAATTAATTACCTGAAAATAAGGAGCAAGAAAGCAGCATGGTGTGGGGTCGGCAGCAGGCACACCACAGAAGGGGATGTGGATCCAGACTTGACCCTGCCCGGAGGTGCAGCCTCCCAGGCCTCCACTGGGTTGAGTACCTGGGTGGCCAGGAAGACCTTCAGGAGTGTCCATGGTCTCATCAGGAAACCTGGCTGTGCCCTGCTTCTTGAGAGGTGAGGCTCCACCCATGATGCCCCAGTGCACCAGGGAAGAGATGTTGAAGCAACCCCTTGCTTATAGATGAACCAGGAAACACTCATCTCATGTTTTCAGAATTTTATTTATTTAGAGATAGAGACAATTTGTACCCAAAGATCATTTTCAAGGCAGATGGTTCTGCCCACCTTCAACAAGTTTAGGAATGTCACATAAAGCGTGTTCTATTAAGATTACTTCAGCAAATGTGTCACATACCCATTTTATCCTAGGAAGACATTGTTAAAATTAAGATATTGATTCTGTAGGTCTAAGAGCCTGAGACTGCCTTTCTGACAAGCTCCCACGCAAAATCAATGCCAGGATGCTTGCTGAGCAATCAGCTGCCTGTAGTTCTCACAATAGCCTCTAGATGTCTCCATCACCCACCAGCTCTTGCTTTTAGAGATTACAGCCACTAACTAGCCTCCAACTCCTGAGAATAAGGTGTGGCAATTTGTTGAAATACTCAGAGACTCATCTAGATACTGGTGTTTGGATTTGTTGTCTCCATTTAGGCCTCTTTGGTGAAAAAAGTTTACTTTTTTTTTTTTTAAGGAAAAAAGTGTCTTGAAATCAAGTTGGTTCAATAACTTTCTAGTGACCTACTTTATTCACCATTAAATGCTAAATCCAAACCAAAGCATCTCAGATATTAGCAGTTATCACTAGCTGACAGTTACAAGTAGAGATAGTTGTTTTCACAGTCTTAAAACTTGGATGGGGGGGCAGGTACAGGGGCCCATAACCACTGAGCCACATCCCCAGACCTCTTTATTTATTTATTTTTTTGATTTTGAGACGGTCTCACTAAGTTGCTTTAGGGCCTCACTAAATTGCTGAGGCTGACTTTGAACTTGGAATCCTTCTGTCTCAGTCTCCCAAACTGCTGAGATTACAAGTGAGCACCACTGCACCTGGCATGCTAAGCAGACTACCATGAGCTTTACCCCAGCCCTGTATTGGTAATTTTATCACCATAAATTCACCTATAAACATCAATATTAACTAATGGCATCCAAGCCTCCTCCAGTAGCCTGTTTTATATATCATATAAATAAATATGTTTGAAAATAAAGTATTTTTATGGTGCACTCGAATTAGCTCATTGAATCTTAGCAGTTCTATGACTATTTTGTGGGTGGAGAAATAGAGGCATAGGGTAGTTAGGTAGCCCCTAAAGTTACACAAATAGAAAATGGTAGAATCTCTAGTTATTCACTATGCTAGAATACCATTCATGCTCAAACAACATTTGCTGAATGAGTTAAAGTTTTCAGTTTTCAAATAAGCAGATATATGTATATATAGGCTCCATGCAACTACAACAAATACCTGAGATATAAAGGAACAAGTTCGCCAGGTGCAGTGGCGCACACCTGTAATCCAAGCGACTTGGGAGGCTGAGTCAGGAGGATCATGAGTTCAAAGCCAGCCTCAGCAACTTAGCGAGGCCCTAAGCAACTCAGTGAGACCCTGTCTCTAAATAAAATACAAAATAGGACTGGGGATGTGGCTCAGTGGCCGAGTGTCCCTGAGTTCAATCCCTGGTTCAAATAAAAAATAAAAAAAAAATAAAGGAACAAGTTTATTTTGGTTCATGGTCTTGGAGGTTCCATCCACGGTCAGGCAGACCCATTGCTTTTACGCCTCTGGTTGAGGGAAGGAGGCAGTGTGTCTTGGCAGGAATATGGCAAAGCAAAACTCATCTGGTCAGGGGGCAAAAGAGGAAGAAAACTGGATCCCACAGTCCCCTTTATGATCATGTCTCCAGTGACCCAAAGACCTCCCACTAGGCCTCCAACTCTTAAGTTTCCTCTACCACCCAATAGCACCAAGGCCAATCCTCGAACACGTGGGTCTGAGGGTGACACTTAAGATCCAAACCATAGGACTGGGGTTGTAGCTCAGTGGTAGAGTGCTTGCCTAGTAGGAGTGAGGCCCTGGGTTCTATCCTCAGCACTGCAATAATGATGATAAATAAATACATGTATTGTGTTATTCTACAACTTAAAAGTTTTTTTTAAAAAAAGATCTAAACCATAGGGTGGTATGTCAGGGTTAACTGTCCTCTGAAGGATTCTACATGCTTTATCCAAGCAAGCAATGTACTGGTGCCTTGGCTGCTGCTCTGTGGAAAGTTTGGGTTTCCTTTTGACATCACTGTTAAGACACAAAATACGTAATAACATTCTTTGTCAACTGAACTCTCACAGTGTCCTGGCAAATGTGCTTATCCGGCCTCTGTGGCTGAATAAAAGGGCAAATATGGCGAGCTACTGAGGATGGAGCAGCCCTGGCATTGAGTGTGATCTAAGAGTGGCATGAACCGACAGGCAATTTGTGATGTTTGTTTGCAAGGCACTGTGCTCAGATTCACGGGACCGCCTGGGGAGCCCAACCTCAAAGCTCGAAACAAGAGGGGCAGGTCCTTTGATCCTTTCTGACAGTGGTTTCCAACTAGGACAGGATACTCCTTCGACACTGATTTCAGTACCTCTAGGGTGGTTTTGAAAACTGCATTAGGCTCTTCCGAAATTGAAAACAACCTTGTCCTGTACTCTATATTATGAAGAAGGGAATCTAAGGGAAGGACACCCTCAAGTCTTGCTGGTGGTGTCTGAGGGCTGCTCAGTCACAAACACCTGGAAGTTGTAAACCTAGCAGAGCGCACAGAGCACTTGGCCTTCTTTTTCATGAGATACAGTTACAGCAGTAGGAGACCTCGTGATTTCCCCATGACTTGGGGGGCGGGGTTTCCAAAACCCGAATACCTCCAAACTCAAACCTTCAGTTCCTCTTTTTGGTGGAAGCCTACTGGCTGCTGGGTTTCATTTCCCTCCGCAGGGGAGCGAGGGCGATCTCAGCCGGACAGGCCTCTCCTCGGCCGGGTCGACTCCCGTGGCTGAGAGGGTACCCCGGCCTCCTTAATGGGAGACAAGGGCAGGGCACGAAGGCGTGTCCGAATTCGGTAGGCTTTAGATGGGCCCACAGCTCCCCGAAAGTGACGAGAGGATGACAGGGTATTTCAAGGCCTGCCGTCGCCGCCCTTGCAGCCGCAGTCGCACCCCGGAGTAGACCGTCCTGGAAGCGGCGGGTGGGCAGGGCCTTCAGTCGCCTCGGGATGCGGTCCCGGGACAGCAGCCTGGGTTTCGGTTTCCCGCTCGGGTCACGTGTCGAGGGAGTGGGCAGCCGGGCCGGTCGCCATAGCAACACCAATCCCGGGACCGCGCCCGCCGCGCCGGTGCCGGCCCCGCCCAGCCCTTAAAAGAGCCGGACCGGGCGCGGCGGGGGCGGCAGAGCCCGGCCATGCCTCCCGGCCCGCGGCGCGCGCTCTGGGTTGTTTTGCTGCTGCTGCTGCCGCTCGCGGCCGCGCCGGGGCAGCGCGGCGCCGAGAGGCCGTGGGAGGGGGCGGACGAGCCGGGCTCGGCCTGGGGCTGGCTGCGGGCGGCCGGGGCCCTCTCCCGGCGCTACTGGGCGCTCTTCAGCTGCCAGGTGTGGCCGGACCACTGCGAAGAGGCCGAGGCCGAGGCCGCCGCGGAGCCCGGGGGTAAGCCTGGGCGCGGGACCCGCCGGGTGGCGCCGCGCAGCCGCGGCGGGAGCCCCTCCGCGCGCACAGCCCGGCGCCCCGCCCGCCCCTGGCTGCAGCTGGCGGACGCCCGTCGGCCGCTGCCGGTTCGCCAGCCTCGGCGCGCGGCGCGGGGCGGGAGCCGCCTGCCAGCCTCCCCGGGTCCCCGCGCCCCAGACACGCCCCCGCCGCTTCCTGAGCGGCTACCACCCGCCCCGCGCCCCGAGGTGCAGCCCTTCCCGCGTCCTGATGGCTGTACGGAAGGCCCGCGTGGACGCGGCTGGTGACCTCCAGCCCCGGGGCCTCTCCCTCAGCTTCTCGTGGAGACGCGCTTGAGCACAGGAGTGGGCAGAAGCTGGGCGGGGGAGGTGGGACCTGGTTCTGGCGCTGTCGCTGACACGTGTGGTACCGTATGGATGTCGCATCGCTGTCATGGGCCGAAGCCTCTTGCCCTGGCCTCACAGCGCCTCTTTTGCAGGCTGGAGCCTTCCTGGCTGGGGTCAGCGGTGCCTGGATCTCCTCTCCACGTGGTACTGCGGCTCCCAGGACTGCTGCGCGGGCGGGGATTGCAGGATCTCCAACAACTTTCCAGGTTGGAGCGGGGCTTGGGTTCCAGGGTGTGCGGGAGGGGAGGGGACTGTGAGGCGCAGGGAACTTTTGCCATCCCGCCCAACCTTCTCCCACGCAGAGATTGTCACACTGAAATTTCACTCAGGTCTGCAATTATTGGAGAATCTTCTTTGGACAAGACAAATTACTGGGCTTTTCAGAAATAACACCCTCCAAACTGGGAACAATGTGACACCAACATTAGTGGTGACATTAACGAGGTGGAGGCCGGAGCACTTCCATTCTCTGGGGTTTTTTGTTTGTTTTGTTGCACTGGAGATGGAACCCAGGGCCTCGCACATTCTAGGCAAGGGCTCTAACAGGGAGCAGCCCCCCAGCCCTCCAGCCTGGTTTTTGAAGGAGTGTAGATGTACTTGAATCAGGGAAGAGAAACCCCTTTTTGCCTTTAGTTTCATGGCTCAGAACTTGTTGGAATCCATGGGAATCCCATGAACATGTCACACCAGACTAAGACAACTGGGAGGAGGGGTGCTCCCGGAGGTCTGACCCTGTTGAGACAGGATCTTCCTCTGCCCCATTGGCCACCCCTCACCATGTTTTGCCACACCTGGGAGTGGGTCCTAGGAAAGAGTAGCTAATGTCTGTGGCCCTCCAGCTGTGTACAGGCACTGTGCTGAGAGTGTCGTGGGATTGACCCTTCATACAGCATATCCTGTGGCCCAGAGGACGTTGCTTCTCTAAACAGGAATAGTGACCTCTCAGTGAGCCAGCAGAGGATCAAGCAAGAGAACCAACCAATCAGAAATTGTGTGTTGGGATTCCAAGTGTCCCTTTCTAACCTAGAGCCAACAAATGTCTGGGGGACACAACTTGGGTTTCCAGTTTATCTTGGATCAGTGAGGATGGCTCAGCAGCTGAGAGAAATAGGAGCATGTTTCTGATTATAAACTAAGGGGCGTTAGCCATGACATGGATTGAAAACTGCCCTACCCATTGGCCTGGGAATGCTGCCCGTCAGGTTCTGCTGCCTGTCAAGCTCTGCTTGCTCACCTCCCTGCCTGTGTGCTTTATTTAAGTCTGGTGACTATATTTGTATGCTGCAGGTGGTTTGCATCTTAACTCTCAGAGGGTGACGTTCTGCCTAGTCTGTTAAAGGACACTGGGTTAGTGTTTTGTGGAAGTTCCCTATCTTCCCCAGGAGCAGTTTCTTGCCTGGAGTTTCCCTGATCCCAGCCTTCCCATCTCCACAAATGAGACCCACCCTGGACATTAGGTCTGTTAATTGGAAAAAGCGCCAGTGACTTAGTATGTCTAGGGACATGGTCTGGCACAGGACAGAACAGCAGACTACACACAGATCAGGAAGTCTTTATTTGGGTTTCTGCTGACTTCAGATGTGCAGTGGGCAAGTTTCCTCCCTTCCCCCAGCATACCAGTTGTTCACCAAGATTGTTCTGGACAGGGAATCAGACAGCTGGCAAACTTTGGACAGCCCTTTCCAAGTCCATTTCCTCAACTTTAAAGGGGAAATAATAATACCTGCCTTGCAGAATTACTGTGAAGATCAAATATAAAACAGCCCTGCTGAGTGCAGGAAGCTGCAGGGAAAGTTCATTTCTCTCCAGGACACTGCTAGTTTTGAAGCGGTGACACTGCAGCAGACCTTGTCTGGGTGACTCAAGGTGCCCAAGCAGTTGATGCTGAACTCTGAGTGACAGTGCCCCAGCCAGCTGGCAGCACACCTCCTCTCCACCAGGGCCTCCCGCACCAGGCTTTGCTCCCAGTGTGCTCTGGACAAGTGTCTGCCAGATTGAAGTAGGACAGACAAACAGGTGTCTCCATGAAGCTTCCGGGAAGCCTGAAGCTAGAGTGGGGCAGGCTAGGGTGCGTGCAGGGTCCCCCTCCAGGCTGGCCTGTGCCCCTGTCCTGGGATGTCTTCAGAAAGGCTCATTCTGTTCTCTCCCTGGGTTCGTCTCCATTTCTCAGACTTCAGAAAACAGCCCTCAAATCCACTCTACTGCAGGTTCTGCCCTGAGACCAGATGGGATGGATCACTGATCCCACCGGACAGTGCCAGAGGTGCTTGGGTCTCCATTCCCCTGCCTGCCGGATCATCCCTGTGTGTGCCTCTCACTGTGGCCTCTTTCCTGCCCCCAGGCTTAGCGTCGGACCTGAGTGTGCGCCTGCATGGCCAGCATTTGGCCGGAGAGCTGGTCCTGAGAACAGTGAGGGGCTACCTAGAGATGCCCTGGCCGGAGAAGGCGCTGGCTCTGTCGTTCCATGGCTGGTCGGGCACGGGCAAGAACTTTGTGGCACGGATGCTGGCGGAGAACCTGTATCGGGACGGGCTGAGGAGTGACTGTGTCAAGATGTTTATTGCCACGTTCCATTTTCCACACCCCAAGTATGTGGACCTGTACAAGGTGAGCGGGTGCATGGGGAGCTATGCCCCCAGGGCTGGGGCTGGAGGCAGGCCTCTGCTGAGGGAGTCCCCATACCAGCCCTTCCTCTCAAGGGGTGAAGCCTTGGCGAGGGCAGGACCCAGGCCGATGAGGTGACAAAACCGTAACAGAGGCCTGAGCCTCCAGAGGAACAGCTGCTGCTCCCGACTCCACTCCTGAGCCACACCAGAGGCCAGAGCCGGAGCAACAGAATCAGCTGTGTGTTGACTTGTGTTTCGGAAGTAGCGAAATGTCACAGGAAATGGGGAACAGAGAAGAGCAAACACGTTGCCACGGTCCCCTGCACTGACCCAGCCTCGCTGCTCACGGCAGTGCCTTTGGTGCCACACCTGGCCCGGGGGCTCTTCCCCGCTACTGCAATTTTATTGGACAGAATGTTGCGTGTCCTGATTTTTTTTTTTTTTTTTTAATGCGGTGCTGGGATGGAGCCCAGGGCCTCCGGCGTGCTCGGCAAGCTACAGCCTGAGCTGTGCCTTTTTGTAAGGAGGTGTGTCACGTCGGGCCATTCTCCTTGTCTTCCCGTGATGGCTCATTATGCCAACAAGTAGGACAGAAGTCCTTCTGCTGTTCTGCTCTTTCCAGTTTCTCCCATTCAGACCTGCAGTATTTAAAATGAGCCAGAAAATGTGCCAAGACTGCGAGGAGATGAGTGCTCCTGTCGTTGGCTTTCAGTTACTGCAGAGTCTGTGAGGATGGAGATTGGCCCAGTCACCTGGCAGTTTGAGTGTGACCTTAGAGGGCAGGCAGCCAACCCGCTGGGCCTTCTCAGGAAAAATTATCTGACTTGGTGGGTCCCAGCTACCCCAGTGTGATGATTGGCACGTCCACACACACCCCATACCTATGCACTTGGGGGCTGGGACTGAAGTCAGACTCCAGGGAGGCTAGAGGTGGACAGGGTGTAGACTAGGATAAGAACTAAGTATATTCTTTGCGCAGCTTTGGGGACACCACAAGAAAGCTTCCATTCAATCAAGGGTTTACTCTCTCACCTCGGATCCCTGGGCCCCGGGAGGCACTCAGGTGTCTTGCCTTCCTGAGATCTCGGCACAGCCTGGGTGCAGTGGGCACTGTGCTCCCGGGAGTGCAGGCAGGGCACTGGCCACCCCTGGCCCTGAGCCTCACCCCCACAGCAGAGCCTGCCCCCTGCCTTGGGGAGCTGACTTGACAGGTGCTTCTAGGATGGGACCTCGTCCTGGAGAGGAGGGAGAAGGCTGGAGTGGGGGCCTGTTCCCAGGGCAGAAGGATTTCTTTCCTTTGCCCCCAGACCCCTTCCTCTCCCCAGGCAGGTTCAGGAGAGTCAGCTGGAAACCTGTTAGCGAGTGGGTATGAGCGCTGCCCGAGGCATGGACTTGGAGCTCCTAGGAGGGGTGGGACCCAGTCACAGGCAACCTGACCCGACCGTGGCTGGGATGTGAGGGTGGGATGTGTCCCCAGGTTCCCACAGCTCCCCATGTCCTGTGCAGGAGCAGCTAACAGGCCAGATCCAGGGGACACAGCAGCGCTGCCAACAGAGCCTGTTCATCTTTGATGAGGCTGAGAAGCTGCACCCAGGGCTGCTAGAGCTCCTTGGACCACACTTGGGACGCCAGGCCACTGAGGGCCACAGCCCCGAGTCTCCGAGAACCATCTTCCTTTTTCTCAGGTGAGGGCTGAGGATGGGTCAGGGAGGGTGGCAGGCCTCCTTGCTGTTCTAGACATCAGCTCAAAATCAAGTCCCAGCTACCCTGGAGGATTCCCAAGGCAGGCTGCTCAGAGGGCGCGAAGTTCCTCCCAGCCCCAGAGGTCTGGAAGCATCTTCCTGCTAAGAGGAAGCGCTGGCCAAACCCTGGGGTGCGGTGTGTTGGATGAACTCTCCACTTGTGGTTTGATCTGGGCTGCCCTGCAGGACTTCCATGGCGCTGCATTCCCTGCTTTCGTTCTGCTGAGTACCCCAGGCTCTTGAAATGCCCTTGAACTTATCCAACTGTCTTTTTATGGAGGCTTCAACTTGAAGCTCTGCAAAAGCTCCTTGCAGACTCCCTAGAAGTCAGAGGAATCGCTTCCCCCTCAGCGGGCTCCTCCTCTCTGCCCCTGGCCACGCCTGTTGCAGGGGGTTTTCAGGCCTTCAGGGCACACCTGGTGAGGACAGGGACATGGGGACGGTTTTCACCCAGGCTGGAGAGTAGAGGGGTGAGCTTCAGTGGGGACCCTCAACACCAGGTGGGACAGGTTTAAACCAGCACCAGGTCAGGATTCCAGTGTGATGGCAGTCCACCCTGCTGCAAGGTGGGGGAGGGATGGGGTCCCAGGGTGAGTTGAAGAGAGACATCTGACACGGTTTGTGGACCTGGACTCGGGAATGGAGGACGGTTACTTCTTGGGCTCACTGTTGAAGCCCGAATTGGGGACAGGCAGTTAGTGTAGAAATAGGCAATCTGGTCAAATTGAGGAATGGAGGCCTTCAGAGTCTGGGAAGTTGGAGACACCCCTGGGAGATTGGAATGTCAGTGTCTCCAGAACCCTTTTGATCACCAAAGTTACCTGCTTAACTGCCCCTCCCCAAAAGCTGCAGGCTGGGAGTTGCTAATTACTGCCTCCTGGGCCCCCACCTGAATCTCCAGGTGGCCCTTCCCCCTGCCATTTGCGCCTCACCTTTTTCTGTGTCACCCCCATATGGGCAAGAAGGAGAGGTAGATAAGGGTCAAAAGAAAGAGCAAAACAAAGAAGACCCTAACCTATAAAGATGTAGGGTGTGCTCACTTCTCAGTGGGATTCTAGAGCATCAGCCATGGCCCCCCTTCTCCCTCCCAGGAGAAGTTTGAATAAAGTTGAATAAAGCTAAACACGCTTGCCTTGGCGTGCTTCCCTGGCGTTATACTGCAGCGCCGGAGGAAGCAGAACTCGTCACCGGTAGACAGCCGTATCACTGTCATTCCCAGGTGCTGAGCAGCGGGCGCAGGGGTCCTCCTGTGGGGTGAATCAGGCAGAGGAGGCCGGATAGGCATGGCCTTTGCCCTAAGGCTTCTCCATGGAAGCTTCCCTCCAGGTGCTGGGGACCCTCTGAACGGCTGCTTCGGAAGCCAGGCCCCTCCCGGGGAGTGAGTGGAGCTGGGCTCCGCTGTGGGAGCCCTTTCCCTTTTGCGTGGAAGTATTTCCTTCCCCTCCCAATCAGTCCAGGCCCTGCTGCCTCCTCTTCACCCACTTCTCAACTTGGAAAGCCCTAGCCCCGCCCGGCCGTGGCTGCTGAGCCGCACCTAGTGCCCTGGCCTCTAGGCAAACATTTGCCTTGGTAGCATTTGGTTGTCCGCCGCCAGCAGTGCAGTCTGTCTCCCTGACAGTCCCGCTTCCCCCAGTGACCCGACCTCGGTGGACTGACCGAGGCCACGTGGCTGCACACCCACCACTGCCACATGGGTGGGGGCCCTGCTTGACCCGTCCACCACCCGAGGGAGCAGCCAGCCTGCCCTCCAGGGAGGAGTGCACACCTGTGACAGGTCTCAAAGGGTCACTTAAATGTGGCCCTTCATTCCAGTGGCTCTGGCGCTGGCTTGCACCAAGCCCTCCCACCAATGAGAAGCTGTGGGCCAGGCTGCCATTGTCCACCCTGGCCATGCAGGGCCACATGCGGCAGTGCTCCCCTTCCCCCACCCCACGCCCCATGTGACTAAAAGTGGCTGCTCTGAACTCTGAGGTCAGGTCTCCGGCGACGATGGGCAGGAAGGTGTGTGTTTGGGAGTTGAGTGTCTGGACTTGCTTTCTACAGTGAACTTCAGTTTGTCCCCTTGGGGTGAGGATTCTTGTATTTGAAGACAAGCAATCTAAACTGCTAGTGTGACCAGGTCACACTAGGGGAACCCCTGCCATTTAATGCTGCAAAATATCCCAAACCTGCTGTTTAAAATGAGGCTTTGGTGGCTTTCCTGGCCTGCCCTCTGCAGCGTCTGACGCCAGGTGGGAGGAGGCGACACGGGCAGGGCTCTGTGTCCAGCATGGACAGGAGCCAGCACCGCGCCCCGGCTTTGGGGAAGGAGCTGGATCGAAGGCCCACCCGCAGGGAGGCAGGAGCAGCCCACACTCCCCGTCCATCCTAGGCAGCGAGGAAGGGCTGTGGGGACTGGTGTGCACCAGGCCAAGGAGACCTGTGGGCAGTTCTGCCACCACCCAGGACTCACCTCCTCATTCAGGTTCTGCCTGGGGACACTTGTTCCGCCAGGCTCTCAGGTCACTTGAGGGCAGGCCCCAGGGTGCTGGTCCTGCAGAACAGCTCAAGCAGTTTCCAGGACCCGGAGTTGCCTGTCCAAGGCGAGGTTTCCGAGTGGCAGTTGAGGCAGAGAGCCAGTGTGGGGGGTTTGGGGCGCCCCAGCCTCGGAGCCTGGCCCTCGGGTCAGCCAGAACCAGGGTGCCTCCTGTCTGGTTGCCAGAAACTAACCTGGACTCCTGCTCCTTTCTACCTGTATGGAAGGCTCTGGAAAGGGTCATGTGGCAGGACTGGAGGGGGGCATGAGAGAAGCTGAAAAGAAGAGGGAACTGGTGCCCGTTGACTTGGATCTGCTGCCAGGCCATGCACAGATGTACCAGGAAGTGCAAAGAACCGTGGCAGCAGGAATGCTTCCTGGACCTTTACTCAGGTGGAAGGGGACCCGGGTGTATTTGTTGACTGCCTGTTTATGAGGAAGCCAAGTGTCCAAGAGATGAGTGGTTCAGCCACGCCTGTCCTTCAGGGAGACCACGGTTGGTGCTGGAGTTTGTTCCTGGGGTTGTTACCAGTGGCAGCAGTTCTGGAGGGAACCCGAGTTCCTTCCTGCAGGGTCTCGGGGCCAAGGGCTGGTGAGCGTGGAGGTGTCCTGGGGGCTGGTGAGTACAGGTGCCTTCGGCCCAGTCAGCAGGGGCCTGGGAGGTGGGATGGGGAATTGAGATATTCCTGGAAGGCAGTGCCTGTCTGCAGGTGGCCTGTTGGTGGCTGCCCTGAGGAGCTGCAGATGAGGGGAGGGGGCACAGAGGGGGCCTCCCAGGTCACGCCTGGTGTGAGGTAAAGATTACATCGTGGCAGGGGGAGAGAATTGGCTGTCCGACCAGCAGAAGGGGACATTCCGGAGGGAGCTGAGAGGTGCTGACGGCTGTGCGGTGGGGCCGCACCTGCTGTGCTGAGCGAGGTGTGGGTAACAGGTCGGCTTCCTGGTCTCGGCAGGCTTGGAGTCTGCTGGTTTTCTGGGCAGAAGCCATGCCCCAGGGGCTGGGTGAGCCGGCCCCACTGGCTTCCCCTAACCCTGGGGCCTGCTCTGTGGACACAGAGCCACCCGCCTCTGCCTCCTGTGGGGAATGTGGGATGGGGCGGTCCCTTGCCAGCCTACGGCCTTGCTTCTGCTGATGCCCGCGGGCATCCAGATGCCCTGCAGCCCTTCCTGCAGAGGTGGGGAGCTGGGCAGCAGCTGCCGGGAGCAGCGGGCAGTGCTGTGAGCAGCTTTTCCATGCGCAGGAGTTTGGGCAAGTCTGGCTGAGCAGCTGGCCTGGGGGAAGGGAAGGGGATGCCCTTGTTGCCGCAGGGCCACAGCCCCTAGTAAAGTCTGGTCATCAGGGATACATGGGTCTCACAGGAAGGAGGCTCTGAACCACTTGGCTGGACAGTCTGCTTACCCACCTGGCAGGGAGGGTGCCTGCCCCAGCCTCTCTCCACCCAGCTCCTCCCCTTGCCTGGGAGCCCTGCCCACAGGCGTGCTCAATGCTAAATGAGCAAAGAAGTGAGTTAATAGGCAGGAGGGTGTCCCAGGGCACTCAGTCACCTGGGAGAGGGGGAGCGGAGGGGCTGGCCCCTATCCCTGCAGTGCTCTCCCGCCCATCCTGCGGGCCTGTGGACCCAGGCGTGGAGCCAGGCAAGGAGCTGCCTGGGCCTGTAGCCTTGGCAGGGGGTGGAGAAAAGTGGGTGCTGGCGCTGGGCAGAGGGAGCGGGCCTCTGAGCCAGCTCCTGTTGGTGGCTCTGGTTCCTCTTCTCTCCTTCCCCCTTTCTAACGCCGTCCTGTCTTGTGCTTCAGACCCCTATTCCCGTTGCTCAGTGACACCCCAAACCCTCAAGTGCCGTGAAGAACACTGGGACGTGGTGAACCTGCTCTCTCCTCCCCCTCCTGTTAGGGGAGCAGCCACAGCCCAAGGCAGACCCGAGCCTTTTAACTTCCTGTCACTTCTCCCGTCCATCAGTTAGGGGTCCTGTTGAGGGTGTTTCCCTCCCTCCCCTTTCCTGTATCAGGGATTGAACCCAGGGGCACTTTACCACCGAGCCACATCCCTCAGCCCTTTTTATTTCTATTTTGATACAGGATCTCACTTAGTTGCTGAGGCTGGCCTTGAACTTGCGATCCTCCCATCTCAGCCTTCCCAGGAGCTGGGATTGCAGGTGTGCGCCACCACACCTAGCTCCGTGGTGGTTCTCAAACTTAATTCTTCAGTCCCCTCCCTCACCTTCCACCTCCAATATGGGCTGCTGGCAGAAAGCCTGGGACTCGCTCTCTGCGGCCGTCCGTGGCTCTCCAGCCCAGTCTCTGCAGCCCTGAAGGATCTCAGGACATATAACCAACTGGTTGCCGCCCCACACTCCTCAGCCCCCAGCCCTTCATGGTTCTCCAGGGCCCCTGAGCTGACATCTATAGACATGGCCAGGGCCGCCCCCCAGACTCTGATGCTTGGCTGCACAGCCCCCTGCAGTGTCCGCTCCTCCTCAGGTCCGGGGTCGCCGCTCACCCTGACCTCCTGACCTGCACAGAAGTGGCGCCCTCCCTCTGAGGCTGTCTGCTCAGATACAAATCACCCCTTCCTCAGCACTTGCCAGTGTCCCGGAGCCTCCCGCACCCCTGGCTCCCACAGGAGCCACACAAAGGAAGAACCTTGTCTCACCTTGGCTGGGGGCTCTGTACCTGGCACAGTAGAGCCAAAGGGCAGCGGGAGAGGGAGGAGGGGTGGCAGAGCAGGACCCTCCCGTGCAGACTGCTGTTGTGCCGAGATCTCCAGGCCGGCCCTCAACTCCGCTCTCCCAGGCACAAGGCTTTGGTCTCGGTGGTCACGGAACCCACTGGGATTTAGGTATAAAAATACAGCTGCTAGCCGGACGCGGTGGCGCACGCCTGTAATCCAAGCAACTTGGGAGGCTGAGTCAGGAGGATCGTGAGTTCAAAGCCAGCCTCAGCAACTTAGCA
>JAJEJO010004209.1:302110-363209 GCA_020662805.1 Glaucomys volans
AAGCCCTTGTGTCTTTCAGTAACCTCGGGGGCAACGTCATCAATGAGGTGGTCCTGAAATTGCTCAGGGCTGGACATGCCCGGGAGGAGATCACAATGGAACACTTGGCGCCCCAGCTGCGCGCCGAGATCACGGAGTCCACAGGTAAGGGCCCCGGGCAGAAGGCGGGCCTCTGGTGGGAGCCGGAGTTGGCGGTGACCAGCGTCAGTGCTGACTGTCTCCTGAGGTGGACGCGGCTGGATAACCCAGAGGACACGCTGTCGTCATCTCAGGTTGTCAGTTGTGGGCGGCACAAGGAAAGTGCTTTTTCTGGCTTTGAAGGAGTCGTTGGCACTGACCCTGGGGACACAGGAGTGACCCCTGAAGCCCACAGGCTCTGAGCAGAGTGTCACCGTGAGACCCTCAGAGGTTGAGCCTCCAGCCACGGGGAGGACGCTCCTGCCGCCTGCACTCAGGGCTCTTGGGGGCTGCAGATAGGCCCCCCTGCGCTGGCAGAGACCACATCCTGCCCAGGCCTCAGGTCCTGGGAACGTTGAGACCTCACTGGGAGCAGCCTCGGGTCGGACTCCATGTGACTCTGTGTCTGTTTTCAGACAGTGGCTTTGGCCACAGCCGTCTTGTGAAGGAAAACCTGATCGACGTCTTCGTCCCCTTCTTGCCGCTGGAATACCGGCACGTGAGGCTGTGCGCTCGCGATGCTTTCCTGAGCCAGGAGCTCCCCTACACGGAGGAGTCCCTGGACGAGATCGCCAAGATGATGACGTACGTCCCCCAGGAGGGGCAGCTCTTCTCCTCCCAAGGCTGCAAATCTGTTGCTCAGAGAATTTCCTACGTCCTGCCTTGAAGACGAGCGAAGGCTTCCTGGAGCTGCCGGTGCCGCTGGCGTCCAGCGCCCAGCAACAGGAAGGCTCATCGGAAGCAGAGCCAGTTCTTAAAATCACGCGGTGCCTTAAAAACCCACCTTCCAGAATATGGCTGGAGAGAGGCATGGGAGGCCAGCAGATCCGGCTCCTTATGCTTGCGGAGGTCTCCCCGGGCCGCCTCCTGGCACCAGGGCTCTTCCGGCTCTTCCTGGCAGACACCGGGCTTGGGGGTTGGACCCGAGGCTGCAGGGTTCTTGGGTTATATAAAAGGGCTGCTGTGGCCAGCAGGGGACTCAGCTGGGTTTGCAGGATGGGCTGGCTGGCTTTTAAGTCGCTGTTCCCAGAGGAGAGCTGAGCAGTTGTGTGGAGCTGTCGAGGGCTGAGGGCTGAGGGGGTGCGGGAGCCCTGCTGGGCCTGGGCTCGGGCCTGTTCGCTCTGCAGGGTGAACACGGTGTTTTAATTGGGGGCTTTGACACAGGTGACAGAAGTAGAGATTAAAATTTTATATTTTTCTAACATCCTTGGCCTCCTTGCTCACTGAAACCTAGTAATTGTGCTCACTTAGCAAAATTTCAAATCCAGGTAGTGCTGGTGGACTGGGGGACACGAGTGGACACTGGCACTCAGAGCTGGCGGCGCGTGTGACGGTCTGCTCCTCACTTCCGCTTGTTCTGGGACCCGCAAGCTGAGCTGGGTCCCAGAACAAGCAGAACCAGCCTCTTACTGAGAGGCTCCTGAGGCCGGTGCTCTGCATGTGAAAACTGTCACCGTCCAGGAGCGCAGTGGCTCTGGGGATGAGGGCGAGGTCGAACACCATGCAGCTCGGGCCTCCCCTCCGAGTTCCCTCTCCTGGTCCTTTCCCTTGTTCCGCAGTCGGGAATGCCACGAAGTTCTGTTCTTTCGTTGGTGTATTTTCCCCTCATTTAAAGTCCCCTTCGGCCCTCTGGTCTTAAGCTGGTGTGAGATGGAGCACGTCTGTCTCCCCCACTCACCCCTCCATTAGGCCCAAGTACTCAGATCACTGTCTCAGGTTAGGGAGCTCCTGGCCCCAGCGCCTTAGCCAAATAAATGAATTAGAGGAGCCTGGTTCTGCACCACTCATGGGACGAAAGTGAACTTGGCCTGGCTGCACAATCTGATGGGCCAGTTCTAGCTGCTGGTTTGCTGCCCTCCCATCTGGAGCGCCTCTGGGGGAACGTGCAGCTCCTGGCCGCCACACGCCCAGCTCTCACTGGTAAACACACACCTTCGAAGAATGTTCTGTAAGCTGGGCACGGTGGCGCACGCCTGTAATCCAAGTGACTTGGGAGGCTGTCAGGAGGATCGCGAGTTCAAAGCCAGCCTCAGCAACTTAGCGAGGCCCTAAGCAAGTCAGTGAGACCCTGTCTCTAAATAAAACGCCAAATAGGGCTGGGGATGTGGCTCAGTGACCAAGTGTCCCTGAGTTCAATCCCTGGTTCAAAAAAAACAAAAAGAATGTTCTGTATCTTCACGTCTCAGAGACAAAATAACAGGCCTTCTTCCAGCACTGGCTCTGAACCTCCCACCGTGGGCACAGAGACAGCAATGGAACACAGCGTCCTGGACGTGGTCCCTGCCAGCTCGCTGGGCTGCACTTGTGGTTCCCCCGGTTCCTGTGAGACACCAGGAGCCTATTCAGCCTCGTTTTAGCTTTGGCTTCCATTGGGCTGAACTGCCTACCATGTTGGATTTGAGTTCAGAAAGTGCTCGGGACACAGGGCTTCAGGTGTAGGCAGAAAAACAACTCAGCAGACGCCGTCCAAGTCTTCAGGTCCCTGTGGACACCTGCCAGGTGTCCTGCAGCTGAGTCCTGACGTTAATGACCTGGAGTTCGTGCAGGCCAAGGGCTCAGTTCCCCAAGACTGCCTCCCATCAAGACGTGATTGCAGGTAGTGGCTACCCACACTGCCCTCCGACCTGCTTACCAGCCAAGGGTGCCCCCAGCCCCTGAGAGAATTTGAATGGAACTCAGGAAAACACTTGCTGGTCTGATATAAAGGAGAACAGTAACAGGCAAAAGGAGGAGATGCTTGGAGCCAAGCCCCGGGCTGGCTGCAGGGTGGCTCCAGGCCCCACCCTCCCAGCATTCCCTGCGGTCACAGCCTGGAAGCTCTTGGAGCCCATCACTGGAGGTTCATGGAGGCTTCGTTGTGCATTCACAGTGAACTCCCTGGCCGCTGGCGATGAAGTCCATCTCCAGCCTTCTCCCCCCACCCGAGGTCAGGGAGTGAGGCTGAAGGTTCCAGACCTCTAACCACATGGTGGCTTCCTCTGGCAACCAACCCCGGCCTTCAAGCCCTGGTAGGCTTGAGAAGGGTTTGGGAATCACGGAAGACGCTCCTGTCACCGCTGCAAGTGAAAAGCTGCAAGGGCCGCGCGTGTGGGACACAGCCAGCTGTCAGCGGCGCTCTGCCCGCAGCCCCGTCCCGTCAGCTCTGCTCGGGCGGCGCAGCGTTTACCCTGCGGTCTGACCCTGCCTCGGGCTGCGTGCCAGTCCACCAGTCCCCGTCCAGTCCCGCGGGGCTCCCTCCCTGGCGGCTGGGTGCGGGCACGCCTGCGGGGAAAGTGAGCGGGCATGACAGCTCCCCGCTTCCCTGCAGCTAGCCCGCCATTGGGCCGTCCTCGGCCTGTCACCACCAGCCATTGGCTGATCCCTAGGCCGCCACATTTCAATTTTCAACTATTGGCCCTGTCATCGTTTTGCCCACGAAGTTCCAGAGCTTAAAAGAAGCTTCCCGGCCATGTTTCTTCCTTCTCCCCACCCCCCACCCCCGCCCCCTTTTCTCTTCAGGGCAGATGCTGTTCGTCTGCCTAATAAAGTCTCTGGTGTGAGTTCCGGCGTCCGCAGTGGTTTTCCTGGGCACTTTTTTCACCCTTCAACCCCCACACTCAGGAAATCCCAGCACCAAGAATGAAGGGCAAACGTATGTCCTAGTATAAAACAGGATCACGAGGTGTTTAAGAGTCATCAAAGACAAATCTGATACATGGTAAGCGTTAAATTTTTTGCTCAAAGTTAGAAAGCGAGTGGGTGGACAGTGGGACCCAACCCCAGGCAGCCTGACTCCAGCTCCTGGGCTTTAACTTTCTTAGCAAATGCCAGTCTCAGGGGTAGAGAAGGTCACATGTAATACAGAGGGGACGACCACACTTCCCATATTAAACCAGAAATGGTGGGAGAAGAGGCAGCGGCATGAGGAGCTAGAAACTGATGCTTAAAACCCATTCCAACCCCTCCTGCCCCTCACCGTGCATTCCACTAGGACCTAACAAAGGCAGCACCCAGTGCAGGAGAAGGACCAAGTCAAGAATAGAATGCTCCTTTGTAAGGACCTTCACTTCATCTATTAATGCTACTTTGCCTCCAAACATTTAAAAAATTGTTTTCTTTATTCTAATTGGTTATACATGACAGTAGAATGCATTTTGACACATCGTACACAAATGGAGCACACCCTCTCATTCCTCCGGCTGTACATGGCGCTGAGTCGCACCTATAACGTAATCATACGTGTATATAGGGTAATAAGGTCTGCCTCAATTTACCCTCCTTCCCATCCCCACTGCCCCACCTGCTTCCTTCACTCCCTTCTGTGTAATCCAAAGTTCCTTCATTCTTCCCTACCCCTCCACCACCACTATGGATCAGTATCCACTTATCAGAGAAAACACTCAGCCTCTTATTTTTCCAAATGAATTTTATGATAGCTTTTTCTAGTTCCATGAAGAATATCATCAGGATTTTAATAGGAATTGCATTGAATCTGTATAACACTTTTGGTAGTATGGTCATTTTGACAATATTAATTCTGTCTATCCATGAACAAGGGAGATCTTTCCATCTTCTCAGTTCCTTATCTTTCTTTAGTGCTCTGTAGTTTTCATTATAGAGATCTTTCACCTCTTTTGTTAGATTGATTCCCAAGTGTCTTATTTTTTTGAGGCTTCTGTGAATGGAATAGTTTTCCTCATTTCTCTTGCAGTGGATTCACTGCTTATGTATAGGAATGCATTTGATTTATGAGTATTGATTTTATATCCTGCTACTTTGCTGAATTCATTTATGAGTTCTAGAACTGGCATTTTTTGGATCTTCTAAATATAGAATAGGGTCATCGGCAAATAGTAATAGTTTGAGTTCTCCTTTTCCTAGTCATATCCCTTTAATTTCTTTGGTTTTTTTAATTGCTCTGGCTAGTGTTTCAAGGACGATGTTGAATAGAAGTGGTGAAAGAGGGCATCCCTGCCTTGTTCCAGTTTTTAGAGGGAATGCTTTCAGTTTTCCTCCATTTAGAATGATGTTGGCTGTGGGCTTAGCATAGATAGCCTTTACAATGTTGAGGTATGTTCCTACTATCCCTAGTTTTTCTAGTGTTTTGAGCATGTATTTTGTCAAATGCTTTTTCTGCATCTATGGAGATAATCATATGATTCTTGTCTTTAAGTCTGCTTATGTGATTTTTTTTTTTTTTTTTTTTGCGGTGCTGGGGATTGAACCCAGGGCCTTGTGCTTGCAAGGCAAGCACTTTACCAACTGAGCTATATCCCCAGCCCGATGTGATGTATTTTGTGTATTGATTTTTGTATGTTGAACCAACCTTGCATCCCAGTGCCTCAAAACATTTTTAGAACTTATTTGAAGTCGTCCTCATAATGGATTTTGAAATAATTGAATTTCCCTTTATAGTCACCCTCATGTTGGAGACACATACACACAATCCACCTTATGCATATCAGCCTGGGCTCCAGAGGATGCCCGTGTCCACTTCCAGAAATGAAAACAGGATCTAGAACTAGAAAACAACAAAATGGCAGTAATAAGTCCTCACCTATCAGTAATCCTTGAATGAAAATTGATCAAATTCTCCAATTAAAAGACACAATAGAGGTCTGAGTTGTGGCTCAGTGGTGGAGTGCTTGCCTGGCATGTGTGAGGCACTGGGTTCCATCCTCAGCACTGCATATCAATAAATGAGTAAAATAAAGGTCTATCGACATCTAAAAAATATTTTTTTAAAAATACACAATGGCTGGGCGTGGTGGCGCACGCCTGTGATCCCAGCACTTGGGAGGCTGAGGCAGGAGGATCGTGAGTTCAAAGCCAGCCTCAGCAACTTAGCGAGGCCCTTAGCAACTCAGTGAGACCCTGTCTCTAAATAAAATACAAAATAGGGCTTGGGATGTGGCTCAGTGGCCAAGTGTCCCTGAGTTCAATCCCTGGTTCCAAAGGAAAAAAAAAAAAAATATATTGGACCCAGCACTTAATGTAAAACCTGAAGATATAAAAGTACTGGAAAATAAGGGAAATGCTGTTAGACTGGGCAAGGGTTTTTTTGTTTTGTTTTTTTCCTTCATAAGACCCTCCAAAACACAGGAAGTAAAAGCAAAAGCAAAAATTGACAGTGGGGATTGTATCAAACTAAGCTTCTACAAAAAAGAAACAATCAACAGAGCGAAGAGATGATCTATAGAACAGAAGAATGTATTTACAAAGTCTTCACAGGACATGGGCTAATATCCAGAATACAGAAGGAACACAAGCACCTCAACAAATAATCCAGTTTAAAAATGGGTAACAGATCTGTGTCATCAAAAGATGACCAAGAGGGGCTGGGAATGTAGCTCAGTTGGTAGAGTGCCTGCCTTGCAAGCACAAGGCCCTGGGTTCAATCCCCAGTGTCACAAAAAACAAAAAAACAAAACAAAAAAAAAGATGACCAAGAGCTGGGCCCAGTGGTGCGCGCCTGTGATCTCAGCAATTCAGGAGGCTGAGGCAGGAGGATCGCAAGTTCCAGGCCAGTCTCACCAGTGTAGGGAGACCCTGTTTCAAAAATAAAAAAAGGCTGGGATGTAGCTCAGAGAGAGAGAGTCCCTGCGTTCAAACCCCTCTCCCGCCAAAAGGAAGGAAGAATTGACCAATAGGTGCATGAAAAAAATGCTGATACAGCTGATCAGCAGAGAAATGCAAATCAAAGCCACAAGGAGCCGTCACCTCATCCTTGTAAGAGTGGCTACTACCAACAGCCTAAAAATAAGGAAGCAGAGAAAAGGGAATGCTGCACATTTTTGGTGGTAATGTAAATTAGTCCAACCACTGTGGCAAACTATGGAGGTTTCCCATTAAAAAATAAATAAATAAATAACTACTGTACGATCCGGAAGTCCACTGGGCATATATCCAAAGGAAATCAAATCAGGATGTCCTGGAGACATCCACACACTCCAGGGTTCACTGCAGCGCCATTCATGACAGCCAAGAGATGGAAATAAGGTGTTTATTAACAGAGGGAGATAATGCAGTAGACACACAACAGAATACCGGTCAACCATTAGATGGATGAAATTCTGGGAAGTACATGAATGGAACAGGAGATCATCACGCTACGTAAGCAGCACAGAAAGACAAGCACCCCACGGAATCTGAAAGCTGATGTCATAGCAGATGCAGGTAGATAGAAAAAGCCAGAGGGGAGACGGATAGGGAGAGGTTGAGCAAAGGCACCGAGTTACAGCTAGATAGGAGTGGAGGTTCTGGTGTGCTTTGCATGGTGAGGTGACTACAGAGAGCAAATAAACACCCCTCCAAAAACAAGTGCTGCATAATTCAGTGAGCCAGAAGAATTTCGAATGTTGCACTGTTAAAAATGATGTTTGAGGAGACAGATGTGTTTAATTGGATTTAAGTATTTCATAATGTATACATGTATCAAAACAGTTTATGGTATGTGATAGGTATGTGCAATTTTATGTATCAGTTAATAACTTAAAATTTAATAATAAGAGTGCCCCTTCACAGGCATGGTGGCACATGCTTATAATCCCAGCTACTTAGGAGGCAGGGGCAAGAGAATCTCAAGTTTGAAGCCAGCCTGGGCAACCTGGTGACATCCTATGTCAAAATAAAAAATTTTGAAGGGCTGGGCATGGTGGTGTGTGCCTGTAATTCCAGTGACTGAGGAGGCTGAGTTAGGAGGATCACAAGCTGGAGGCCAGCCTCAGCAAATTTAGTGAGGCCCTTAGCAACTTAATAAGACCCTGCCTTGCCGGGCACGGTGGCACACGCCTGTAATCCCAGCACTTGGGAGGCTGAGGCAGGAGGATCGCGAGTTCAAAGCCAACCTCAGCAACTTAGCGAGGCCCTAAGCAACTCAGTGAGACCCTGTCTCTAAGTAAAATACAAAATAGGGCTGGGGATGTGGCTCAGTGGTGGAGTGCCCCTGGGTTCAATCCCTGGTTCAAAGACAAAAAAGGTCTGGGGATATAAAAAGTTTCCCTCAGAGGGAACGCGCCCTGGTTCAATGCCCAGCGCACACATACATACATACAGCCAGGTATGGTGGATCATGGCTGTTGAGAGGCCAAGGCAGGAGGATTGAAAGTTCAAGGCCAGTCTGCAGGCAGCCTAGGCCATTTAGCAAGTCTCTGTCTTAAAATAGAGTTGAGTATGTGGAACTGGGGTTGCAGCTCAGCGGTAGAGCATTTGCCTAGCACGTGTGAGGTGCTGGGTTTGATCATCAGCACCACATAGAAAATAAACAAAATAAAAGGTATTGTGTCCACCTACAACTAAAAACCTTTTCAAAAAAGAGTTGAGTATGTGGCTCACTGGTGCCCAAGTGCCCCTGGGTTCAGTCCCCAGTACCACAAGAAGAAAAGGGTGAGGCAGGAGGAGCGCAAGTTCAAAGCCAGCCTCAGCAATTTAGCGAGGCTCTAAGCAACTCAGTGAGACCCTGTCTCTAAATAAATACAAAATAGGGCTGGGGATGTGGTTCAGTGGCCGAGTGCCCCTGAGTTCAATCCCCTGTTCCAAAAAAAAAAAAAAAAAGAAGAAAAGGGCTGTGGACACAACTCAGTGCTCACCTAGTACATGGGAGACCCGAGTTCCATCCTCGGTACTGCAAAAATAATACTGATCATTTTTAAATGCACTCTCAACAGGACTGCTTAAAATACATTGTAATGTGTAATATTCAAATGTACCTGTGTTCTTGGGAACGCTGAAAAACATTTACAAACACGCAAACATACAACAGAACTCTGTAGGATTCAGCGCTCCCACTCCTCGGGGTCTACCCGAAGGACATTAAGCCAGCACGCTTAGGCTGAGCCACTCGCCGACGCCTGCTGCGGCACTGCTCACCCTAGCCAGACGGAGTCCACCCAGGCTATCCATCGATGGCTGGGATTGAGGAAATGTGGTAGAAAAACAATGGAAAAATCTTCAGGCATAAAAAAGAATGACAACTTCCTTTTTTTTTTTTGGTACCAGGGATTGAACCCAGGGGTGTTAACCACTAAGCCACTTCCCCAGCCCTTCTCATTTTTCAGTTTGAGACAGGGTTTTAGTAAGTTGCTTAGAGCACTGCTAAATTGCTGAAGCTGGCTTTGAACTTGTGATCCTCCTGCCTCAGCCTCCCAAGTGGCTGGGATTACAGGCCTGTGCCCCTGTGTCCAGCCACGCCCTGTCATTTGTACAACATAAATAAACCTGAGGACATTGTTAACTGAAGTAAGTCAGACACCAGAAAGAAATACTGCATGATCTCGCTCATTTGTGGAATGTAAGGCAGCGAACCTCATAAAAGTAGAGTAGGAAAGGGGTTACTGGAGGCTGGAGAGGGGGGATAGTGAGATTGGCCAATGGCTGTAGCTACAAAGGTACAGTTGAGAGAGGAAAAACGAATCCTGGTGTTCTGTGCACAGTCTAGTGACCGTGCTTAGCAATACTACGGAATATTCCCAAACAGGAGAGATGTGGAATGCTCCCACCATAACAAACGTATGAGGTCATGGACATTCTAAATACCCTGATTTTATTATCATACATGCATGGAAATGTTGCAGTATACCCCATAAATATGTACAATTATTTGTCAATTAAAAATAAAAATAAGGGCTGGGGATATAGCTCAGTTGGTAGAGTGCTTGCCATGTAAGCACAAGGCCCTGGGTTCAATCCCCAGCACCGCAAAAATAAATAAATAAATAAATAAATAAATAAATAAATAAATAAAATAAAAGGGGCTGGGGCTGTACCTCAGTGGTAGAGTGCTTGTCTTGTACATGTGAGGCACTGGGTTCGATCCTCAGCACCACGGAAAATAAAATATATTGTGTCCACATACAATTAAAGAACCAAAACAAACAACAAAAAACAGTAAGAGTTGATCAAGTGCAGTGGTGCACATCTGTAATCCCAGTGACTCAGGAGGCTGAAGCAGGAAGATCGTAAGTTCAAGGCCAGCTTGGGCAGCTTAATGAGACCCTGTCCCAAAGTACAAAAATTAAAAGGGCTGGGGATGTGGTTCAGTAGTAAAGCATCCCTGAGTTTAAAAAAAAAAAAAAAAAAAAAGTTCCCTTGTGTGGTCTGTATTTATCCTATTAATATTACTTTGCCTCAAAATATTTTTAGCGAAATTCCCAGCCCTCAGGGGTGAAGAGCCAGGGAAAATCACACATGGCCCAGATGCCCAGGGTCATTACAGGCTGGAGAAGGCTGAGGGTCCTGCCCAGCAATAGGTGGACTAGGTGGACGTAAGGGTCCGAGAGGCTTATTTGTCCGAGTTTGATTGGCCACCTTGGCGCGCTTACCGTGGGTTGCTAGGTGTCCTTGCCCCGTCCCCTGACCTGACAGCTGTACAGTCCTCTCGTGGAAGATCCAAACTACCCACCTCGAGGACACCAGTGTGGGCCCCAGGCTCTAGGTCAGCACGTGGCCCACCAGAGGATGAGAGTCACCCCCAGAGGGATGCTTGCTAAAATCAGCTTCTTCACCTCAAAGATGACATTTACGTACGTAAAGAGAAATTGTGCTTGGGTTTCCTGTCAAAGTCATGGGAGAAACACTTCAAGCTCAAGCTTACTTTGTCAATAAAATATTGCAACCTTTATTTAAAACAAAACACAACAACTTGCAAACCTCGTGAGACGACGGGCAGAGAGCAGTCCCTCTCAAGGGCATCATTTATTTACATCAAGTTTAACACTGTTAGCACTTCACAGTCAGACAACAGAGTGAGAGGATTAAATTAGAGAAAACAAAACAACTGAAAATATATTACAATAACAATAAAGAACAAATACCTGACAACACTGGTTGCGTGACCCATGATTGACGTTTTCAGTTAAATCCCATATTGTCTCACTGTGCACTGTGTCCCCATGTCCCCGCAGCAACACACACAGCGCCGAGGCTCCAGGCCTCACCCTCTGTGCACCACACCCCTGCACAGCATAACCTTTGGTATAAACATTGAACACTTTTAAAATCTGAATTAGCATGTTTCAGGACAAAGTTCTGTCAACCGCCATGAAATGTTCAAACTTATTTTTACCAAGCAAGCACAAAATTGGGGTTTCTCTGCGGTCACTACACAGTCAGAATGCAAAGGAAAGTGCAGGGTTTATAAGGGGGACGGGCCTGCGTCCGCACCGACAGCTCAGCCAGCCTGTTTGTGGCCCACACACCAACCAGGCCACTGCCTCTGTCCACCACAAAGCAAGGTGTGGTTCACTCCCCTTTCACGCCCACCCCTGCTTCTTAGTGAGTGGGCACAGTGGGGCACGCACACTTACAGACATAAACCTGTACCCACTGCACAGATCTGAGAGCTGAGGGTTTTCAAACACAGGCCCTGGAGAACAAAAAGGTAAGTACCTCACTGTTCTATTTCTGAATACTAATGTCCCTGAAAGACAGACAACCTCCAGGTGATTTCTCAAGATCTGACTTCTCAAGATCTCAGAAAATTCTCTCATAATGGAGTCCAAGTGGCCACAGTGAAAACTGTCTGTCAAAAGGAAGAGAGCTGGTTGATGGAGCCCTCACCTGTCAGGCGCAGATCTCTCTTTTGGCATTCTTGCCACTCACAGTAATACATGGTGTGGCACTTATGAGTGACAGAGCAGTACTTGGAGGTTATTACCAATGACCCTAAAGCACTGCAGCGTCCTCCAATTAATTTCGAATCAAGAATAAATTTATTTGGCTTACCTATTTTTATTGTATAATAATTGCTTAAAATTAGGTATCCATGTGTGGAAAAAAATTATTAAGCACAAGTCTCCAATTAAATTTTACAGCACCTAAACATGACTTAAACCTGCTATTCTGAGGTTCAGAAGCAAATCTAACTCAGTTCCAACCAATGTCGGTAAACTCCTACATTCCCGTTTATAAAGCTTGCTAGCATTTGACAGTTTGCCTCTACCATGTCCTCAAGGGTTAAGGAGCACGTTCAGGCACCTCAAGCTGTGTGTGCACAGCTCAGCAGCTTGGAGTGACATACAACGCAGGAATTTGCTCTTACAAAGATGAAAAAGATGTCCAGAAACAAACAGTTCAGGTATCACAATTCTGCCCTAAACGTGGTCTGGTCTGAGGACAAGACTGTGCCTAGCCTTTCAACTTGAAGTAAGTAGTGTTTCCCCTTGTCTGGTCTGCAGGGTTGAAGACTCACTCAACATGCCACCTGTCAAACCTGTCCCAGTTCAGAGGGCTTTGCTAGTGTGTTCAGTGTGTTTAGTGATGGGGAGGTGAAAAGACATTTTTCCCCCTAGGAGAGGTAAACAATTTCAAATTTGTGGCTGTACAAAGGAGGAAAGAAGTGCATGCATGCATCTGGAGGGAGGGCAGGATCCAGGAAGAGCTCCCTTCCCTCAGCTCACTCAGCGGGATGGGGACACCTGCAGCAATCTGCCCATTCAGTGCTGGACGTGAGGAAAAGCCCTCCAGGGGTGAGTCTCACTGCCTGAGGCTTTGCGCCCCACCAAAGCCCATTTCTACCAGACCTACTTCAATCAGCATGACAACCCGGCAGACAAATCTCTTCTATGCAGGAATCATAAACCCTCTCTGAAGGCACAAATCTCTGTGGATGGATGACCTCTGCCACTCCAAGTCAGTTTAGAACCAAGGGAGAACCACTGGGTCTTCTTTGACCCTGATGCAAGGGTAGAGCTTCCTAATTTCCTGGCCTATGGATTTAGGATCATGAGTCAGAAACAAAGGAAACACCATTTTGCATATACTCAAGAGAGGGCGCATGCCTTGGGTGGGTGGCATGGAGAGCAGCAGCCCATCTGTTCAGACAAGCTGCACAGAAGTAAGCTAGAGCCGTGAGCTGGGTGAAGCCTCTGGACCACAGGCAGCCCTGTCCATAGCCCTGAAACTTGCCCATGCTTCCTCACTAAGAGGGGAGCAGGGATGGCAGTGAAGCTGTGCTTCACAGGGCAGTGACAATAACCACTACTCCAGGCTCCACTGCCTGGCACCCGACCCCGAAAAAGCTAGCTTTGAAGAGCCTAGAAGTTGGAAAACTGGAACTCTATACAGAGGATGTAGATATCCTGACTGTTGAGAGCACAAGTCTTAGAACCAGCCAGACCTGGCCTCTCGGGTGGGGTTGTGCTGCCAGCAGCTTCCCCAGGTCGACGCGGGGAACGTACAGGTGCCCTTGGAGCTGCCTTTCTCTAGTTCTCTCACCTGCCCACAATTGTAGCAGGCATTTTCAAAGCAGCTGGATGACTGGCTTGAGAGAAGCTAAGAAATAAGGCCTGGGCACTCTATCAATATGTGAAAGGAAACTTAAAGCCAGAGACCCACCTACTTAAAAAGGACTGGTCCTTACAGATGCTTGAGACACAAAGATGGACCCCAGATCCAGGTGGAACAGATGAATGCAAGCAAAAATGGAAAGGAGTGGGAGGGGTCAGAATGAAGCACCGCTGTAACCCAAAGCAGCCCCCACTGCAATTTACTCTGCGGTATTTGATAATCTAACAGGTAAATTAATTCACCTACTCTTCTGGGGATAAAAACAAAGACAGATGATAAATGTCAATGCCACTTTCAACTAGTAAGAAATCCTAGAAAAGTAACCCAATGCACTGGACCTATCGCCATCTGGCCCCATCCATCCTCCCACCACAAAACCACACAGGACATAGGTTAAAAAAGACACTGTCAACACCAATAGGTAACGAGTCTGCTCCGACACATTTAGGATACCCACGACAAGGCAGGTCATGGACAAATGTTCAAGAGTAAGAGGCCTCATCCTTCTTAAGCCAAGGTCCCTGGAAGAGCTTATGTGTTCTGAAGCCAAATACACTTCATTAATTTTTAAAGACCGGAATTAAACCAAAAAGTTGGTCCCTAGTTTTCCTGAAGGATTCAGTTCTGAACTACAACTTTAGCAAAACATGTACCTGCACATATTCATGAAGCAGTTTCATATTTATAATGTGATAAATTACGGAGGCGATTCTTCATATAGCTGCAGTTTCAGGTCCCCCACAGGTAAAAGCCTTTAGGTCGATCGCACTAGTGAAATGTGTTCTCTTCTACAGACATTCATAATACAACTTTATAGTTATATTACATTTGATACTTTCTCAAAGTGCTTTCATATACATTATCTCAGTCATTAAAATGATACTGAACAATAAAGTTGTTTAAGAAAAAGGAATGTAGGACTAGTTTTAAAAAACCCTTTAAGTTGATATTCCTTTACTACAAAGTGCAGACTGCTGTTGATAAGATCAGTCCAGAAGAAGGACCCCAAATAATCCTGTAAATGACGGAGTTCTACTGACGCCTGTTCTGCTAGTGTTGCCGTTTCTCAACATTGTAGCCCCGTAAGGTCCGAGTGTGCCGGGAGGCTGTGCTTTGGGGAGTGTGCAGCACCAGGCACACTGATTGTCTATCTGAGTCACTTTTTTGCAGTGTCTCACAAGGCAGCAGGGATGGTGAAGGGCCCACAGCCAGAAGTCAGAAGACCTGAATTCAGCCATGGCCCTGTCACTGACTGCTGAGATAATGCTCAAGTAACCTAACCATCCTCTCCTCTGATTTCCTCATCTATGAAGAAAGGGATATTGACAGTTCTCAGACAGTGCTGGGTATCTAATACCTGGCGAGGTGCTTTAAAAACACACTGGCTGAGATTTTACCCCACGGGGAATTCGGCTCTGGAATGGGGCTAATTCATCAGTTTTCCTTTAAAAACAAACAAACGAAAAAAACCCTAAGGGATTCTGTTGTACATTCCTGGATTAGGTGTTGATGATAACAGCAGTTACCAATTACGGAGTGCCGCTGCGTGCTAGGCACGTGAGCTAAGTATCTTATAAACATTACCTCATTTTAATCCTTAAAACAACCCTGAGGTAGTTACTATTATTATCCCTGTTGTACAAGGAGGAAACTGAGGCTCAGCAAAGTTAAATGACTTGTCCTCTCAACTGGTTTTAGAGCTCAAACTCTAAACCACTACCTATGCTGCATCTTTTAAACTCAAAAGCTCTGTGACTTTAGTTAAACAATTGGGCTGTGCCTTAGCGTAGGCAGCATGTTTGATGAACTAAGAACTGTTTTACTAGCCAACTTTCAATTGAATTGTAAGAAAATTTCTAATTTAAACCTTAAAATGCATCTGGGAAAAGATGTCAACTTTAATGACCTCTATGTATATAAGTCATCTAGAAAAACCTTCTTGCATAACAGAGCTCACAGCTTGGTATCACGTTCAATTCACTGTAAGAACGTGTGTAAAACACATCGTTTACAAAAGTCATTTTTTCTTTTGGCCCTGGGGATTTAATCCAGGGATACCTTACCACTGAGCTACATCCCCAGCCCTTTCTATTTTTTATTTTGAGACAGGGTGCAAGTTGCTCAGGGCCTCATTAAATTGCTGAGGTTGGCCTCAAACTTACAATCCTCATGTCTCAGCCTCTCAAGTAGCTGGGGTTACAGGTGTGCACTGCAGCACCCAGCAGGGTGAAATGTTTTAAGACTGTATCTCTGAAAGTGATGAAAGGAGTCTGTAGGAAAATCTGTACATGTTAACTTTACACAAAGCCTTGTAAGAGAAAACTGTGTAAAGCACAACTGATGTATTCAACAAAAAACAATGCATTTTAAGGTAGAGAATTTAAACTTAAATCATATTACCTGTACAGGAAAGAAAATGTGTTGCGGCGACCGCAAGTATGCTTAGAGAGCCATGTTAGAAACTTGTCAACACAATGCACAAGGGCCTTCTTCTCTTACTATCTGCTTTTAGACTAGATAAACTAAACCACATTCTTAGTCTCTAGAAGCAGTTTTCTCTGCTTTGGATTCAAACCTTTTAATTCACAAAAAGTTTTGGTTCTTTTTTTCTTGTTTAAACTGGTCCTTTACAAGTAGAAAAAGGAAAAAACTAAATTGTACTGTTACAGCAAGTTGACAGTGCCTCTTCAACCTGAACCCTGAGCCCTTGTCCCCTGAAGTTACACAATTCAAGCATCATGTGGATGGGGTGTACTACAATAGTTAATGCTACTTGTGACAGTGTTGAGAAAAATCAGTTCAATTTATGAATTTATTGAGCACCCACTGTAAGCAAGACAGAACTAGGTGCTGCCCTGAGTAAGATGCAGCCCCCACCTACCACCCTTAAGGTCGTTTTTCAGTGAGAAAACCAGGGAGCTGAAATACACTCAGTAGTGTTTCTCCAAGGCTTATTTTCGGAACTCTTAAGAAAAAATAGAGCCCTTGTTTAAAAAAAAGGAAAAAATCCCCTGAAAACAATTATGATCCCTTAACTTGCATTCCACAATGGCAGGGATGAACTTAAAAAGCAGCATAACGATATTCTAAACTTCAGCTTTCTCTTCCCCACTTTTAAGAGGCTAACTACTAAAACAAGTTCAAGTTTATGGTATTTGATAAGGGGGAGCAGTAAGGAAAAAAGGTGGCTTTAAATCCAAGTTCTCTTCCGACTACTACAAAGATATTAACAGGACCACCAGCTGCTTTTGTAACAGCTATTGGTAACATACTGACAGGGACCACTCAACATCTGCCAGGAGGCCTGGCACTGTCTCCTCCCTTCCAATCCTTTTCTTGACCTGAGCCTCCTTTGGAGCAGCAATGATAGAATCAGTTTCTTTTCTTCCTAATGAAAACTTCCTTCCTTGATCAAAGATGCCAAAGCCCTTAGCATTCTAGCCTAATTAACACAACCTCAGCAGTTCTAAATTTCATTAGCATCTGCTACTCTGCAAAGAATGAAAAACAATTCAGCACAACAGTGCACTAAAGAGCTTTCCAGAGAGGCTATCAAAGGCTTAGCTATACACTTATTTGCAAAACACTGAGAACATGCAATATTACTGCCATTTAATAGATTAAGAGATGGGGCTGAGGCCTGACAGTGGCTGATGACAGCCAGGAAGAAAACTCATTGCTCAATGCTGAATTCCTACCTTCCTACACTAATATTCCTTTGGGAGAAATTAAAAAATTCTGTACTATGTTCTCTTTGGGGAGTGTATATGTGGAGTGTTCACATAAAGCTTTTTAAAAAGAATGAAGCAGTAAGTGGAATTAGACCTGATATCAAGAACAATAATATTATTTAACCATTAGATTCAGCTCTATGCCATCCTAGTTAGTTTTCATAATTATAACTGAGTAGGGAAGGGAAAGACCTATTTTTCAAGGACAAAACATATTCAAGGGTAAGTCATTAGGTTTCCAGGATCAAACTGGTACTCCCTGAAAAGGACCTACTCCTTAAAATAGAGATGAAATGACAAAATAAATAAGGAATATTCCCAAGATGAACTACACAAACAAGCACAATGATGGGGTGGGGACAAGACATGTGAGACGAGAAAAGCATGTGAGAATAATGGGGTAATTCAAGAGAGAGAGAGAGAGAGAGAGAGAGAGAGAGAGAGAGAGAGAAAGAGAGAGAGAGAAAGGGAAAGGGAGGGAGGGAGGGAGAAAGTCATTACAACCAAGCCAGCTTCTCCTCTCAGTCACAGGCCTGGCTGTACAGTCTCAAGAAAGGACCATCTCCTTGGTATTTCAGTTGGTGAAGAAATACACAGTCCCTGGCCAGTCTGTCAACATGCAGGGGCACTATGTGAGAAAAGGCCTCCCCTGTGAGAAACTGCAGTGACCACCACTTTCAAAATCAATGTTAATTAATGCCCTGAATGCTCCCAGAAATAAAGGAAGACAGCCTGCCCTGCAAGGGGCAGGGAAAAACCACTAAGGAGATCCCCTACACCTACAGTTTACCAACAAGTAGAAGGTCGGTCCTGGTCCATTAAGAAATAACATAGCCCAGAGCGGTGGCCCACACCTGTAATCCCAGCGACTTGGGAGGCTGAGGCAGGAGGATCGCAAGTTCAAAACCAGCCTCAGCAACTTAGCGAGGCCCTAAGCAACTCAGTGAGACCCTGTCTCTAAATAAAATACAAAATAGGGCTGGGGATGTGGCTCAGTGGTGGAGTGCCCCTGGGTTCAGTCCCCAGCACCCAAAAAAAAAAAAAAAAAAAAAAAAAGAAATAATATATTAGACTGGGGGATGTGATTGACAGTCAAGGAAAATTTTAAGAGGAGGTTTCAACTTCCCAGACTAAACTTCCCAGCATTCTTTACTTCCTGCACCAATATACCAAAGGCAAACAAGACAGGAGCAAACAGACAGGGCCACATTGCCCCGTTTTGTACTCTAGCAACCAGATTTGCAGTTCTTACTACAGCAGCAATGATCTGTGGGAGCAAAGCTAACGACTGCTTCCAGCAGCCTGGAACAGACCTCTCTTGGTACATTCCAGCTTCCCTTTCTTGGCCCATCAAGTTTGTTAAGGTGAATTGGAGCACGGTCACCCTTAGTACCTACCAGTGGCCCAGTCCAGCACCTCACACGGTTCCAGGCAGGGATGGGCTGCATGTTCCCTGACTTCCAGTACATTTCCAACCTTGTCCACCAGTGCCTTGCCCCCACCTAATTGACCTCTCCTATATTTCCGTGGTTTGCGTTTTTTATTTCTGAGATGAACCTGTAAACGTGAGAACTCAGGGATCTGAGGTACTTCACATAAACACACTCAAGTATCAGTCTTTCATTTTTTGAAAACAAGAACACAGGAAAACATGTCCCTTTCCCTCTCCCCCCAGAAATGTGTATGCATCCTCCCACTGGGCTAATAGTGGCTACCTCTGCACCACATCGCTGATTTCCTGTACACATGACAATAAGTTATTAAGGACAGGGTTTGCCCCGGGCACCCCGGCAGCTCCAGCAGCCGCCGAGGACACCTGCAGCTCCTGCAGGCTGAGTTCCAGTTTGCTCACAGCCTCTCGGAAGGCAAATTTGTTGCGGGTCTGAGGGATGCAGTCCACGTAGCCTGAGCAGTAGTCGAGCAGCTGGTGTCCAGTGTCCACCAGCTGGCTATTGGGCACAGGTTCCGTGATTGCACTGGACAGTAGGTCGGCACATTCCAGCAGGGCCTCCTTGCTGATTTTGTCTGCTGAGATTTTCTCAGCTGCCTGTTTGGTTTTTCTCAGAGCCACCTTAGTACCTGCTGTGCCATTAGCCATCTTGGTTGGTGAGATGGAAGATGCGGGCAGAGGCACTTGGGGTGGAGGCATCGCTGGCCTCCCGGCTTTCCCGCTGGTGGGCACTGCCCCTGGAGCTGCCTTCTTCCCTCCTTCCTGTGTTTCTGACGTGGCCTGTCCTGCAGTCAGGGCAGTCGGCTCCTCCGCAGGGTCTGAGCTCAGGGACGGATGTGGCAGTAGTCTCATCACTGGTGGTGGGGGTGGGGCACACTTTGGTTTTACCCGTCGGGGGCGGTCCTTGTCTCCAGAGGTTGTGACCTGATGCTCAGATAAGAGCTTGAATTTATTCCCCTGAGAGTCTGTGCCAATGAGCTGCACGTCCGCTGGAGTGTGTTTCAGAGTGGGTGAGATGAGGACTGGCACTTTGTGGTTGTGAGTGGTTGGAAGGACAGCCCCAGTCTTGGCTGGGGAAGACCAGCCTGGCTGTTCTCCATCCTCCAGGCCTCCAGTCGTCCCGAGTCGTGCCCCACCATTCTTCTCTTTGCCCTTGGGCGCAGCTGCCACTCCAGCCACCCCCACCACCCCTGGAGAGTCCTTCTCTGTAATGGCCGGATCTCCAGAAGGGGCTCTCAGAGGAAGAGCTGTGGCTCCTCTGGGCAACAGTTTGGCTTTTGGTCTCTCCCTGGCTGCAGCAGCACCTTCCTCTGATTTTTTTGGAAGCGTGTCATTGGCCCTGTCCACATTCTCTTCTGGCTGAGAAGAGGTGGACACTGTCCTTTCCAGCTGGAGTTTGGACCTCTGGCAGTTCCTGGGAAGGGTCATTGCCATCCTATCCTGCTCTGGAAGCCCTGAGGACATGGAAGATGTAGAGTTGGACCTTGGAAAAGGCTTGGAAGTGTCATCACTGGCTGTAGGTCTACCTGCTCGTAAGCCCAGTGTCTTTTTGATTAAGCGAGGTGTAAAGAAGCCCGTGATGCCAGACCACCCGCCCCCAGCAGCGCCACTGCCCCCACCCCCGCCACCGTCGTCATTACAGAGGTTCCTCTGTACAAAGCTCCCCCCATAGCACTTGGGTGGCACCAGGTTCGTCTCTTGCTGGGCAGGAGTGAAAGAGAACCCATCAGCATGCTGTAGAGAAGCAACAGGTGAGAAGTTACCAGTGAGTTCATATTTCTTGTGGGGCTGATTCTCCATTTCTCGGAAGGAGCTGCTGCGTTTGGGGGGTGTGGGAGCGTTTCTCTTTTTCATGAAGGAGCTGAAGAAGCCTCCCTTTCTATCCCTGGTGAAGCATGTCTCTTTGGCATCTTCCAAGAGGCTGCTGGGTGACTTGTCTCTCTGCTTTCGAGGCAGTGCTGGGGACCCACTGGAGGCCTGTGCATTTCTAATGAACCCTGATGAGGAATCAACATAATGTTAAAGACAAGAAGAGAATCCATTAGAGTACCCAGGCTGAATTTTAAGTTTTGTCAGCATCAATAAAATGTCAGGTGTTGGGGTACTGAGAGGAAATTAACTAATACATTATCATTTCACGGTGATCAGTGTTCCAAATGTGATGTGGGTGTTAAGTGGGGGAAATAACCTGATGGCTCGTACCTCAGTATTCATTCTGTCTCTAAAAACAAAGGTGGCTGGCATCACGATCAGGCTTAATGAAGACGTTTTCACCTGAACTGTATAGGTGTTAGCTAGGTTGGAGCCAGGGCTTAGGAAATGGAGCTGGTGGCAGAGCTGTATGTTGGACACACAGACCAGAACTACTAGCAACAGCAACACAGGGCCAGGACTAGAGGTAAATCAGCCATACTGTCTTCAGAGCAGTGGGCATGAAATGGGCACAAAGCCTCACACTCCTGGTGCTTTAAACAAGGCAGTTTCAGGTTTGGTTCTACCTGCCTGGGGACCCTCACCTGGTGCTGAACTGGAAGCAGGATTCTCTGTGGCATCTTGTGCTCCTTCAATGTTCTCCTTGTTCTCCACCTGTTTTTTCAGTGTCCGAGTCTTGGAAGGAAGTATAGGTAATCGAGGCAGGTACGGAACAACCGACGAGGAGGAAGCAGCTCTCCCAAGCTCCTCGGCTACCTCTGTGAAGAACACAAGAGGCCTGATAAAAAGAACAATTTTGTGACAAAGAAAAGAAGTTTTTCTTTTCAGAAAAAACATACAACAGATGGGAAGCTGTGGCAGGAGGATGGTGAGTTCAAAGCCAGACTCAGCAACTTAGCGAGGCCCTAAGCAACTCAGTGAGACCCTGTCTCTAAATAAAATACAAAAATAGGGCTGGAGATGTGGCTCAGTGGCCGAGTGCTTGCTGAGCACATGGGAGGCACTTCGTTTGATTCTCAGCACCGCATATAAATAAATAAATAGAATGTCCATTGACAACTAAAAAAAAATATTTTAAAAAAAAAGGTCTAGGGATATGGCTCAGTGATTAAGCACCCTTGGGTTCAATCCCTGGTACACTGCCCCCAAAAAATAACCCAAACAAACAAACAAGAAAAACATACAACTGAGAAAGAAATGGAGAGTAGACTGCTAAAGTATATAAACGCACCTGGTGCAGTGGTATAGGCTTATTGTTCCAGCTACTTGGGAAGCTGAGGCTGGAGGATGGCTTAAGCTCAGGAATTCAAGACCAACCTGGGCAACATCGCAAGACGCCATAACTAACCAAACTGAATCAGTGTATACTCTCTTTTCTCCATTCTTTTGTTTAACATTACGCCTGTGGATTCGCATGCTGCTGCACATGGCAGGGGTTCTTTCTCATTGCTCTCTAATATCCCAATGTGTGAATATGTCAAACTTCATTTGCTCTCTTCTTTTTTAAAAGTATTTTTTTAAGATGGTGATAGACCTTTATTTAATTTATTTTTATGTGGTGTTGAGAATTGAACCCAGTGCTCACACTTGCTAGGCAAGTGCTCTACCACTGAGCCACACACAACCCTGGCCCTGTTTGGTCCCATCTTAATGGATATTTAGGCTGTTTCCGGTTTCTAGTTAATAAGGAATATGCTGCTAGAAACAATCTGCTACATGTCTTTTGGTTCATAATTCTATGCATGTCTGCTTGACATAAACCTAGGAGAATTGTCAGGACACAGGGTACGTGTAAATTCAGGTTTATTGGGTCCTACTAAACTGTCCCCAAATGGCTATAACAATTTACACTCCCATTAGCAGGATATAAATGTTCTAGCTACTCTGCATGATTGCCAAAATTGAATGTTATCAGGTTTTTTGGTGTTATTTTAATATTAGCCATTCTGGTAGGCATGCTACAGTATCTCACTGTGGTTTAATTTGTCCTTTTCTGGTGATAAGGGATGGTTTTATATGATTAGTAGTCATTTGGAAATTTTCATTAGCTAAGTGCCTGTTCAGAGGTTTGAGCAAAGTGGACAAAAGTCTGCAGAAATTTTGGATTTTAGGTTATATCTTGTACTAAAAAGGATGGGTAGATACATTCCATTTCATGCAAATGAAGCAAATTAGCCTCCTGAAAAAGTATTCACTCCATTGGTAAGCTTTGGTTATTTAAAACTTGGCCATGGGTTTGTGGCTTTTTCTGAGGTAAAGACATACTATGCCATCATTCCTAAACAAAAAAGAAGTAGGTAGGATCAAATGAATTGTGAACATTTGTAATTGTTTTACAACTCTTTTGGTAATTGTTTTAGAACTAACTTCTCATAAGAATGGGTACATGGCTATATACTGTAGCTACAGCCAGACATAATCTGTCTGGTCATGAGTTCTAAAGAAAAGACCTCAAGGACGCTAGAAACTATGTCCCATGCAACTTGGAGGATTCTAAGAATAGATCCGAGCAGAAGTACAAGTAAAGAGAAATTGAGTAATGGTGGGAGTGACAGGGAAAGGGGATGGAAGAAGTCATAAAGCTATGGGAGTCTGCAGCCAAGAACCTGGAGATTAGCACAATCTCTGCTTTGCCATGGTTTGCTTATGAGCCACAAGATCTTTCTTTTATCGCTTAAGGAGCCTGAGTTGTATTTCTTTCACTTACATCTTACTAATAAATTGATATCCCTAATTTAGCAACTGTATCTTATCTCTGTATCTCCAGACTTAGTATAACACCTGCCCCAGACTAAATGATCAATAAAGTGTGGGTTGAAAAACATCAAATTAAAAAAAAAAAAAAAGAACTGAAATTAGCTCTGAAAACTGATAAGCATTGGTGTTCTAAAGGGATACATTTTCAAGAGAATCAGAAATATTAAACTAAGGATTTAAGAGAAGTTGGAAACTGACACAAAAGTACCAAAGAAATGATCCCTACTCCCTGACTTCTAGTACTGTGCCTCCATAGGAAATAAACACAGGGAAGGGAGAGTGCTGACTGTCAAGTGCATTTAGGTCCCAAAGATCAGCTGTGCCTCCTCAACCAACAGACGTTCCAAATTTCAAAGGGCAAGTATGAAAATATGTTTCATTAAACTTTGGTGGAGTACTTCTCTTTTTCCTTTCTCTTACCTTATGTGATAGATTACTAAGGGATGCAGGCAAAAATCAGCTTGCCCGATTTCTTCTTCTAATATAGAACTTGAACTTTAGTATTTGATTGTTCTATTGTGAAGGAAGGGAAAAATCTGAAAATACATATTAATTCCAGCATGATATCACAATGTCTAACAGGCAAGAGAAATTAAGAGTTCTATATTTTTTGCTATGAATAGGCCTTCTCTCCTTAAGAAAACTAAGTTTATTGTTTGATTTTTGAACATAATTTTAGAGGCATTATATACAAAAGTTTGAAACTGCCTGTATGTATCCATATAGTTTGTTTCCTTTTTTTTAGTACCAGGGATTAAACTGGGGCACTTAACCACTGAGCCACATTGCCAGCCCTTTTTTGTATTTGTTTATGTATGTTTGTATGTATGTATTTATTTATTTTTTGGTACTGGGGATTGAACCCAGGGGCACTCCACCACTGAGCCACATCCTGAGCCCTATTTTGTATTTTATTTAGAGACAGGGTCTCACTGAGTTGCTCAGGGCCTCGCTAAATTGTTGAGGCTGGTTTTGAACTCTCGATCCTCCTGCCTCAACCTTCCAAGTGCTGGGATTACAGGCGTGCACCACCGCGCCGGTTCCTTTTTATTTTCTATTTTGAGACAGGACCTCACTAAATTGCCTGGGGCTTCACTAAGTTGTCCAGGCTGGCCTCAAACTTGAAAATCCCCTGCCTCAGCTTCCCGAATGGCTGGGATTACAGGCATAGGCCACCACTCCCGGTCATACCCTTGTTTTTTAAATATGGGACAGTTTATCTCTATTGATAGCTTAATTTATTTCTTCTAAACCCCTTTCCATGTCAACAGATTTAAGAAGACAATTTAAAGTATTCAATTATGTGGTTATAATTAGCAGTATACTAGATGTTTAAGTTGTCCTTAAATTTTTCAATTTTGAAAACTATGCTCTGATACAATATCCTTGTAGCTAAATCCTGTTTATACTCTTATTTTCTTAAGATATATTTTGAGAAAATGGAATGGTTGAATATTGCTTTTATGACTTGGTTCTGCCTTGGTAAGTGTGGTTCAGAGTTTGAATATTTTCATACTTACTTTTTCTCCTTCTCTTCCCTTTATCATAAATGCTGATATATAAAGAGCTCTCAAACTTATTTTCTTTACGATGGGACTAATTTCTAATTAAAATATAATTTCAATATTAAATAAATGAGATGGAGAAATAAGGCAATTGAAAATGAACAAAATAGCAGGTATGCAAAACAGTTAAAAGTTAACCAAGTCTCTCTTTTTTTAAAAAATATTTTTAGTTGTAGATGGAACACAGTATCTTTATTTTATTTATGTATTTTTTATGTGGTGCTGAGGATCAAACCCAGTGCCTCACACATACATGCTAGGCAAGCACTCTACCACTGAGTTACAACCCCAGCCCTCACTGAGTATCTTGAAATAGTCGTCAACTGTTAAGTACAGGTCACTTTCTTTTTTGGGTGCTGGAACCAGCACCAAAAAACCCAGGGGTGCTTTACTGCTGACCCTTTTTATTTTTTACTTTGAGACAGGATCTCACTAAGTTGCTGAGGCTGGCTTTGAACTTGGATCCTCCAGTCTCATTCTCCCAAGTCACTAGGATTATTATAGGCAAGCAAGTACCACTGTGCCCAGCAGGAGCTAAACACTTTGGAATGTAATTACCATTACAAGCCCAGAACTAGCCACCAGATTCCTACCACTAAATCCACCAGATTCCTACCTTCAGAAATGCTAGAGTCATGGAACATGGTTTCAAAAGCTTGATGTGTTTCAGCAAAAGAGGGCCTGTCAGCAGGGCTCCATTTCCAGCCTGTGTGACAGAAGAGAATATTGAAAGTTCTTTGCCAGAATTACACATCCAATGGCATACCAGATAATGAGGTTCATGTGTCATGATGTGGGTTTAATTAGTTACAACATGTTTGCTATGGTAGAAATGTAGCCACCTCTCAATTCTAGACCCGGATGTGTAAGAATTCACTTAGTAAGGATGGTCCTTCTGTCTAGCCTCAGTTTCCATTCTCTCTACTGTAAGAATGAGAAGGGGTGTAAAATTATTTAGAAAATGGTAAGTTTTCTTCCAGCAGAAAAATGAAATATGTAAAATTTGTCTTTAAACTTAGTTTGACTTTATGAAGAACCAAGTACATATATATTCATAAATTTAGCAGGGAGGGTATAAGAAAGGAGAAGTTTAAAGTTCATGTTTGCCAATGCTCAATGAGAAAATTATATAAAGACTTGTATTTGAACACAACTATAATTTAATCTAGTACTCCAACACTCTCCTATAAACCCAATTCTTATGATCTTATTAAATATACACATTTTTTTGAGAAATTGGGTCAATATTTGGGCTGTAGACCACTATTCTTAGAGTTCCAATAAGACTCACTGGTAAAGCCTATACTATTCCAGCTAGCTGATAAATAGCAAACTTTTAAATGTCATGAAGCTAGATTCAATCTAACAATACTGAGAGGAAGTTTCCAATTTTGTTAACCATCCCAGTTTGCTGGCATTTCAAAATTAAAATATGCACAAATACTCACATGCCCTCATAAGTTCATAAACTTTAGGAGGGCATCCCTCAGGTTGTTCCATTCGATAGCCTTTCTCCAGCAGATCATAGACCTGAGACAGGTCAATACCTGGATATGGTGACATTCCATATGTAGCGATTTCCCACAATAGTACTCCAAAAGCTGCATAAGGAATGAGGGGAGGAAAAAAAAAAGCTCAGTGTTACGTCTTATTGTTTATTTTCTATCATTAGGTAACTTCTCTTTAAAATTTTGGTTTACAGCTGGATGCAGAGATGCACACCTGTAACCAGTGACCTGGGAGGCTGAGACAGGATGACTGCAAGTTTGAGGCCAGTCTCAGCAACTTAGGGAGGCCCTAAGCAACTTAGCGAGACCCTATCTCAAAATAAAAATTAAAAAGGGATGAGGATGTAGCTCAGTGGTAAAGCGCTAGTGCTAGTACCAAAAAGAGTGGTAAATTTCTAGTACTCCCCCCAAATTGGTTCACAATCATACAGCAATATTAATATCCCTTTTGCCAATTTTTATAGCATGATTTATTTGTCTAAGGTATCTGCCACAGGAATGCTGCCAAAAACAACAACAACAAAAAACCCAAAAAACAAAAAAACCTCAAGACAGTTTTCTCTAAAATTCACAATTTTTATTTAGGTTTTCCCTTTACTACAATGAGGTATAATAAACTAAGACCATATAAAAAGTCTGTGACACAAACTACTCTTAGAACACTCTTTGATCTATTTAATGAATTAAAAAGATTCAATGAGTAAATGAATCATTTTAAAGTTGGCTAATATCAGAAAAGTAATGAAAAAATTCAGTTAAAAAAAGAAAAAGAATTTGCTTAATTACGTTGCAATTTGGTTATCTTTGAGTTTGAGCTTTCTAGAAAGAAGTGACTTAGAATCCTATGACTATTTCTGTCTACCCACAATCTGCATTTCCAGACTTGCTCAGTCTGCTAGCTAGAACCTACCAAGTCCTCCTGTTCTCAGGGTACTAGAAACAAGATCTGTTAGATGAACAAATACTAGATGTAACCTTGTCATGCTTTCCTTGAAAACAGTGTTCTGTGTCACATGCTCTGGAAATGAGCAATAAAACCTATGTGAAAAGCAGGAAGCTTTACAAAGAATGGATCAGTAGCACTCCGATGCAATATGGGTTCTAGACTGTGACCTCTTTGAAGGTCTAAACCTTTTTTTGGGGGGGAGGCGGGGGACTGGGGTCTTGGTATGTTACCCATGCTGTTCTTGAACTCCTGCTCTTAAGTGATCTTCATGCCTCCGCCTCCTCCTAGCTTGGAGTACAGACATGAGATACCAGGCCCAGGTGCAGTGTCCTTTTTTGATGGGTTTATTTTATTTTATTTTTTGGAACTGGGGATTGAACTCAGGGACACTTGGCCACTAAGCCACATCCCCAGCCCTATTTTGTATTTTTTTTTAGAGACAGGATCTCACTGAGTTGCTTAGGGCCTCGCTAAGTTGCTGAGGCTGGCTTTGAACTCACGATCCTCCTGCCTCAGCCTCCTGAGTTGCTGGAATTATAGGCGTGCACCACCTCGCCCAGCTTGATGGGTTTATTTTGAATATCATATAAAAGAGAAACTCAAAAGAATGAAAGGCATTTACAAAGAAAATAAAATGAGATGCAGGAATATATCTCTTCCAACCTTACCCCAGACATCTGATTTAATTGAGAAAGTATTATAGGCAAGGCTCTCTGGTGCTGTCCATTTAATCGGAAATTTGGCTCCGGCATGAGCAGTATAGGTATCTCCAGTCATCAGTCTACTTAAGCCAAAGTCAGCCACTTTTACCACATGGTTTTCTCCTACTAGGCAATTACGTGCTGCAAGATCTCTGTGGGAAAGAGAATTCTAATGTGATTGTACTCATATGGTGAGAAAAATGGCCATGCATCGTCTCTTCTTAGTTCCTTGTGTTATAAAGCAGAGTTGATAAGCACTGACAAATATGAGAGTATTTTATGATCATCACTAACACAGTCGAAAGCCATGACATTAGTACCACTTACAGGGTAGTCATCGAGAGGCAACTGTGTGATGCCAGGATAAAGCAGGTTCTATAAAATGGGTTTATAAGTATTAGGACAGGTCTCAGAGGTAAGTAATAGTTGCCTAAGGCTTTCAAATAGTTCCCTGAGACAGAAGCTATTTTTTAAATTCAGCCACTAGATGGAGCAAAAGGACCTTGGATACATTTCTGGGAAAAATAGGAACTGCTATATTTTGAGAATAACAATGGCCCCTCATTAGTACTTTTAATCAGAGTACAATAAGTTTTACAAGTTAGAAATTACATTTAACAGGCACAGGCCCTGTGATAGAGAAAATTACTTTCTTTAATCATCTGAAAATTTTGGAGAAGGTTTTCTTCCCTTCATCTTCATGTAAAGCAAAATGGCAATCATCAGGTTTCACACACCTATGGATGAAATTCTTCTTCTCTAAATACTCCATTGCAGAAGAGATCTGAGTGGCCATGTAAAGGAGTACAACTGCAGTCACCTCTTCTCGGTTGCATTCTCTGAGATAATCGAGCAGATTTCCATACGGCATGTATTCAGTCACAATATAAAATGGTGGCTCCAAAGTACACACACCTGATAGAGACAGAGGTTGTTTTATTAGTATATATTCCAATAATCCAAGTCACTCTGGACAAGAATGTTTCATAAATTCTTAGTCTAGTTTGGCTAACTTTTACCATGTTCAGTGAAATTAACACAGCAAAAACTAAGAAGTTGGTTGATAAGGAAGTCTGCTTCCATTATATTATTCTCTGGAAATTCATTTGCCTTTGAGTAAAAGGGATACTTGTGTTAATTCCACAATGGGCTAAGATGACCAAAATTTCTAGAGTTCTGTACATGCCCATGATTCCCCTACTCAACGGCATGCTAACAATAATGCTTATCTTAAAGTAATAATGGTTTGTAAAAAGATTTTAATTATTTCCATGGTCAAGAATTTTCACGTAGTATATTCCTCATAAATAGCCAAAAGAAATCATTTCCTTTGAGATAGTCTGATTCTATTTGAACATCCAAAGACACTGCTCAACTTTATAAAGAGAAAATAAGGGTTTAGTCAAAAGTTTCTTTGTGACCAGAAGGGAAAAGTCAATCTATTACAGTCTATTTCCTGCTTGGGTAAAGTGATGGGTGTGGTAACAATTCTCTAATCTGTTTCTTTTTCATTATGAAAGTTTCCTTATTTTGTGAAAATACTGTGGTAAGTTTTTGATTTGGTACTATTTTGAATGCTTCTGAATTTTGAATCAAAGGCAATCATCATAAGCTTGGCAGCTTCCTATATAGAAATGATCCCAGGCCACTGTTTGTTTTTTGTTTTATTTTTGGCAATGCCGGGTATGTGATCCGGGGCCTCATGCGTGCAAGACAAGCACTCTACCTCTAAGCTAGATCCCCAGCCCTGCCCTGTTCTTTTTGTTTGTTTTCAACTCAAAGCCTACAGATTAAAAAAGACTTTCTTTTCCCCTTGGTGCTGGAGATTGTACCTAGGGCCTCAGGCAGGACAGGCAACTACTCTACCTCTGAGTTATACTCCCAAGTCCACAGCAACCATTTACTGAAAAGGATTCTCATTTGCAGCTTTTATCATGATGATTTCAAAGAATAAAGAAGATAACCAGGGGTTAGGGGCAAGCATCTTCATGAAAATCTATGGTTTGGGCTTACTCACCTAATAGTTGCACCAGATTAGGATGCTTGATTTCCTTCATCACTGCAGCTTCTTTTAGGAATTCTTCAACTTCCATGGTATCTTCCTGGAAAAGAGGGAAGGTAAGAAAGAAAAAAGGAAAGAAGTAAACCCCTACTTAATCATTTGGATCAACTCACAATCCTACAACTTCAGTTTTAAAAGTAAAAAGAAGTGTCTCTTGAAATATTTTAGCATATCACTTTAAGAAATTTTATTATAACTCCCCAAATTTTTATTACAACTTAATATGTTCTACAGAATTTCTTGGATTTATCCAATATTAGAAACTGGAGTAAAGATTAGGAGGGTAAGCAAAATTCAACAGCATGTCCTACAATCAACTGAAGCACAGGAGACTTAGATTGGACATTCTTTCCTGCTTTAGATACCTTGGTGTTTGAATAAAGAGACAAGAGCAGTTACTGTTTACCTGTGTATCTTCCTAATTAAATCACACACTTCTTAAGGAGCAATGCATATTTGTAAGGCCTCCTTACACTCAAAATATGCGGAATAAACAGAACTGATGACTACTCATTGCTGGAAAGCAACCTGTACAAGTGATTTATCAGAGTCACTCAGATTCTGGGACAAGATCAGTAAATTGCATGAGTGATAACCCTGTAATCTGATCCTAGGATGCTTAAAGAAGAGAGAGTGGTATCAGGAAAAATATTTCTGTGAATTTAAGAATAAGAAAAAGGTTTATAATTGCATGGAAATGGGAAGAGTGAGAGGTAGGGAGATAAAGGACAGAATAAGAAAGAGCCATGATTCATAGACAAGGCATGAAGAATTCTGTCCAGCAGGGGTCGTCGACAGGAAGCAAAACAGCTTGTTTTGTTTCTGTAACTTATAATTTGCTTTTCAACTCCCACCAAGATCTACATCAACATTCTCCAGACATAAACCTTTCCCACATGTGGGTTTCACTGCAATGAATAATCTGCCTGCGTTGTCAGCAATGGCACTAGGGTTAATCACAATTTGCTGATGTGTTTGGCACCAGTGGGTGGAAAGTGTTAAGTTAAAGAAGAGCACACTGGTATTTCCAAATGATTCAGCACACACACAAAAAGATGCCTGAAAACTGTAATTCTCAGCAACCCACCTTCAATGTTTTCACAGCAACTGTAAGGCTATATTTCTTCCAGACACCAACGTAAACCTCTCCGTACTGACCGCCCCCAAGTTTGTGCTTCATGGTGATATCTGTTCGTTCCATTTCCCATTTGTCATGGATGGGGGACACCCCGTAAACTGTTGGCTTATTACACTTGGGTGCTGGGTAGTGTAATGTTGTCACTAGCCCATCAGCCACTGTGGAATGATGGTGAACAAGCTCAGCCAAAGTGCTAAAGCGGCTCTCAGCAGTCACATACACCTGGTGAGAAAAGGAGAAAAGGTAAACAACTTGAAAGAGATTAGGAATTTCAAAAAAGCCTGAAGATATGAAGATGGGAGTATATCTTAATTGAGGTAAATAGAGTGAAATGCTGATGGCCAGGGGCAACAACAGAACTTCAGTTTATGTTTAAAATCACCCCCTATTCTTAAATTAACTCAGTCTGGGAGGGAAAACTTCCAACATGCCTCTTGGATCATCAAGCTCACTGGTCTTCAAATAGTTTCTAAGCAACAATGTTAAAGAACCTAAATATATAAAGGAGGTAAAAGAAGAGATGTTCTCATTAAAGTAGACAAGCAGGGGTTGGTCTCCTGTGAAAGTTAATGAAATAATATCCCAAAATCTTAGAACATAAATTGACAACCATTTATTTAGATTGGAGGGGGGAGGAGGGCATTATGATTTTATTTAATTATCTTATAATTTTTAATTACAATGTGTAGGGTTTTTTTTTTTTTTGGTACTGGAGATTGAACCTGGGGCATTTTACCACTGAGCCCCCAGCCCTTTATATTTTATCTTGAGACAGAGTCTCACTAAATTGCTTACGGCCTTGCTAACTGCTGAGGCTGGCTTTGAACTGGAAATCCTCCTGCTTCAGCCCCCTGAGCTACTGGGAATATAGGCTACATTGTGCTTTCTTGAATGTCTAGGCTGTTAAAAAAGAGAGAGATAGAAAGGGTGTGTGCAGAAGAAAGCACGTGTGCATACTGCAGTTGGATTTCAGAGATATCCACAAACAGTTATTGTAATAAGCAATAAGAAGTGTAAAGTAACAGTCTTTAGCTTTATCTACCATGGGAGCTTATTTTCTAAAAAGAAACTTTTGCTTGATTACATACAGAAAACTGTATCAAAAACAGAATTGGTGATTTTTATAAAATAAACAAATTCTGTAAACATCACCCACACCAAGAACTTTAACATCATGAGCACCCTGAACCCTCCCCACTAGCTACTTACTCCTATAAAGGTAACCACTAGTGGACTTCAAACATTCTAGATTACCTTTGCCTGAACGACATACAAATGAACTCGTATAGTATGCTTGGTGTCTGCTTTCTTCCATTCAGCGTTTTTATTGTAATATACCCTACATGCCATAAAATTCGCCATTTTAAAGTATATAATTCAGTAGTTTTTAGTATATTTATAAAGTTGCCCAACCTTCACAACTCCAGAATATTTTTAATCACTCCCAAAAGAAAACCCATACCCATCAGTAATTATTCCCATTCTCACCACCCCCGATCCCCAGGCAACCACTAATCCCTTTCAATCAGCTTTATGTTTATGAGACTCCTTGTAGCAGGGGCCAGCAAACTTTTCTGTAAAAGGATTAAAAAATAAACCTCTGTAAAGGGGTAAAAATATATATATATATTTTAGACTTTTGGCTAGAGGGTCTCTGACACAGTTATTCAGCTCTGCCTAGTAATAGAAAGTGGCCACAGATGAATACACATATGAATACATACATACATATGCAAATGGATGTAGCTGCATTCCAATAAAATTTTATTTATAAAAGCAGGCAGCTGGACTGGGGATGTAGCTCAGTTGGTACAGTGCTTGCCTTGCATGTACAAGGCCCTGGCTTCAATCCCTAGCACCATGGGAAAAAAAAAAAAAAGGCAGCTGGTAAGTTGTAGATTTGCCCCATAGTGCTGTGTATACAACTTCATGTTCATTTTTGTTGTTATAAGAGATTTCATTTTATGGCCGGGCACAGTGGCGCATGCCTGCAATCCCAGCAGCTTGGGAGGCTGAGGCAGGAGGATTCTGAGTTCAAAGCCAGCCTCAGCAACTTAGCCAGGCCTTAACCAACTCAGTGAGACCCTATCTCTAAATAAAATACAAAATAGGGCTGGGGATGTGGCTCAGTGGTGGAGTGCCCCTGGGTTCAATCCCTGGGACCAAAAAAAAAAAAGAGAGAGAGAGAGAGAGAGAGAGATTTCATTTTATGAATGTATCATAATTTACTACATTCTACTGTTGTCAGACAACTGATTCTATTTGCCTGGGCCATGATACAACATATCTCATCTCTATGGTGGGGCAAAAAGAGAAAGAGAACTAGTAATTTACTTATTTCCTACATTGGACCAGCTATTATATTTTATAGAAATTGTTTCATTTAATCTTTACAACAATCCTATAATGTGGGACATTTTTCCCCTCTCAGGGAACACTACCACTGAGCTATAGTTCTAGCCCTTTGTCTATTTTTTATTTTGAGACACATTATTTATTAGTGAGACAAGGTCTCACTAAATTGATGAGGCTGGTCTTGAACTTGTGCCTACCTCAGTCTCCCAAGTATGTGGGATTACAGGCATGTATCACCATGCCTAGCATTAAGTGGGATTTGGGGAAATGGAGGCTTATGTAAGACAAAGGTAATGAATGGTACAGATACAAAGCAAACCAGTTGTGCTTGGTCTAAAGCCCGTGCTTTCTCCCTACTACGCATATCACACAGAGAAAAAATGGAAAAAAGGGTTTGACCTAAATTTATTGTTCAGCAGAAGAACAAATGATATAAGCTCAGGCTTCATAATTCATAAAATATAACAATTCCATTCTAAATACATTCATTCTGGCCAAAAATGGTGGTGCACACCTATAATCCCAGCAACTGGGGAGTCTGAGGTAGGAGGATCACAAATTCAACAATTTAGTGAGGTCCTGTCTCAAAAGATAAAAAAACGGCTGGGAGTGTGGCTCACAGGTTAAGGCCTCTTGGTTCAATTCCCAGTACCACCCCCAATATAAATATCCATTCTAACATGGTATAAGTAAGTCCATACCCAACATAAAAAGTGCTAAATGACTAAAATGATCTATTTATATTAACATACATTTAATGATCAACACCAGTCTCAAAAGTCTCAAAAGTCTCAATTCTTACTCCATGAACTTTCTAGAGAAGATCCTAATTTTCCGTGAAACACAGTCGATTTTAAATTCTCTGTCAATATATTGATTATATATTTTGTGTTGGTGATTAGATCATCTAACTTACATAGCAGTTCCTTCATTGTTTACCTTCACATCTAGCTCATCTTTAAACTATTAACATACTCCTCTTTTTAGTTTATATTACTTTATTGTTTTTGGAAAGAGCAAGCTCTAACATGCCAAACATCCTAAACTCACAAATTTAGCAAATATCTTATTTCACATGAGACAGAAAAGTTATACTCCACTGTAGTCAATGAGTGCATTGTTTGTACAGAGCAGCCAGTCCACAACTCGTGGTGGTTACTGGCAAGTCTTACCTTGCCATCTGTGGTGGTATTGATCCTGTAGTGATACACACGCCCCTCATACCTGAGCGAGATGGACAGCTGCCCAGGGCTGCTCTCACTTTCTCGCACCAGGAAACTGCCATTGATTAGGCTGCTGAGTAGATATTCTGCTGCACTGCGTGACACAGGCCCATGGTACCAGGAATGTTTTTCCAGGCTATTCACTGGGGTGATATAGTTGCTTGGCACCCAACCCTGTCCATTCTTAGAGCGAACTTCACTCCACTCGCCATTCTGGTTATAACCAAGAACTCGTAGCTTCTCACCTAGCCATAAAGTCATCACAGAACAAAAGAAAAGAGAAAACTTTATTTCAAACTGATGCAGTGTACTGTCAAACTTGAAACTCACGGAAAAATAAAAACAAGAACTTCGATGCCAAGAAATTTTTTTTTTTTTTTTTTTTGGTGCTGGGGATTAGAACCCAGGGCCTTGTGCTTATGAGGCAAGCACTCTACCAACTGAGCTATATCCCCATATTTATTTTATTTAATATATTTTTTTTTTAAATAACAACAAAATTTGGCAGCTAGCTGTGTCCTGACTGATCTCTGATTTGTAGCTTAAACTACAAGAACAGAAATGGTTTTCTAGTATTTATTACAAAATTTTAAAGGTTTATATACCACCTTAAAAATGTTCTCAGGAAGTTGTATGGTCTAAGAAACATACAAAGTCAGAATAGGTACTCAACTGGATAGAAAATGACACTACAATAAAAATAAAATAAAATTTACTTTCCCTCAAAATAGTTTATTAAGATAATAATAATAAAAAATTACAGATAGACATGAAATACCAAGTTGCTTCTAAAAATCACTTGGCACCAAGGCAACTAAACCACTGACATAAACAAACACACACAAGAAGAGTTTTCAACAATGTTTTCACCAAGAAAACTAGATGAGCAGGAGAAGGCAGAGAGGACTCTCAAAGCACAGCCACAGCCGGGCGTGGTGGCGCACGCCTGTAATCCAAGCGACATGGGAGGCTGAGTCAGGAGGATCGCGAGTTCAAAGCCAGCCTCAGCAACTTAGCGAGGCCCTAAGCAACTCAGTGAGACCAAAATAGGGCTGGGGATGTGGTTCAGTGGCCGAGTGTCCCTGAGTTCAATCCCTGGTTCCCAAAACAAAACAAAACAAAGCACAGCCACTTCTAGGACTTGAGTTTTAAAACAGTTACAATTTCTCAATATAGTTATGGTTTCGCTTCTATTCTCAATAAAGAACGGATCCCCTATCTTGTCCTCTAAAATTAGTATATGGAAAGGGAAGCCGACTTTGAAGATGGAACCCTAAATCCAAGTCACTTAGTGTATTTTTGCCATCAATTTCAATGTTTTTGATTTCTTTATTAAAGTTAACATCAAATTTAGACTTTTGGGGGGGGGGGGGCAGGTAACCAGGAATTGAATTCAGGGGCACTCAATTGAGCCACATTCCCAGTCCTATTTTGTATTTTATTTAGAGACAGGGTCTCCTTGAGTTGCTTATTAGTGCTTCACTTTTTTTGCTAAAGCTGGCTTTTAACTCATAATCCTCCTGCCTCAGCGTCCTCAGCTACTGGGATTATAGGTGAGTGCCACCAGGCTGGGCAAATTTAGACTTTAATGTACATTTTGCCCCTATATTTTCAGGCATATATTAGAAGCTTCTTTGACAAAATAGGGAAGGTGAAAATGAGATCATTGTTAAGTAACATGTAAGTATTTCTAATATATAAATACCATTTATGTACAGGTATTTAGTAATGCATAAAAGTTAATCTAATCTAATGAATTCTTTCTTTCTTTCTTTCTTTCTTTCTTTCTTTCTTTCTTTCTCTTTCTCTCTTTCTTTCTTTCGTTCGTTCTTTCTTTTGTTCGTTCTTTCTTTTTTTTTGGTGGTGTTGGGGATTGAACCCAGGGCTTTGTGCTTGACAGGCAAGCACTCTAAGAACTGAGCTATATCCCCAGCCTAATCTAATCAAATCTTGTAGTGCTGTAGGCTCTTTTCTCTAACAGATGCAAGGCTTCCTACAGAGTTCACTCCTACTTTCTGAGGGCTAACAAGCAAAAGAATGCCAAATCAATCACACTGCCCAGAAGTTATGAAAGGCTATTGAAAAAAAATTTGAAGTAATTGCTCTGGTATCCATCTATCTTTTCCCAGTGACCTCCAGGAACATTTATCATAGCATAGCTTCTTAGCCCTACTATCTCACCTGAAACACCTATGAGAAAAAATACAAAAGCACATGTATATACACACATGGGTATAATATTCATACAATGTGCACAGATAAAAGCGTGTCTTGTGCAGTAGTGGATATGCATAAGTGCACAGATGAATACCAGCCAACTATATTTTCTATATTTATAGAAAAACTGAAGAAAACTTGATGCTCTGCTCTTTTCTCTATTAGTCCACAGAACTAGAAGACCAAGGGTTTTTTTGTGGGTGTGTGTTTTCATATTGCCCCTTCCTTAAATAGAACTGGCAATTATAGACCATCATAATTAGGATACAAACATCATAGGCTTTTGTTTTTTTCTTTTTGGCAGTTAGGAGAATTTTCTACTCTGGAAATTTTGACTACCATAAAAATTGGGTGTATTGGCAGAGGAATCCTAAAAGAGCTTTTCTTCTCTTTCTTCAGACAGAGTCTTGCTATGTTGCTTGCACTGGTCTCAAGCTCTTCAGTTCAAATGATCATCTTGTCTCAGTGTCACTGAGTAGCTGGGCTATAGGCAGGCACTGAGTCCAGCAGAATTCTTTTTACTTTAAGCAAAGTATCATCTTCAAAGAAGAAGGAACTAGCCAGACACAGTGGCACACACCTGTAATCCCAACTATATGGGAGGCTAAAGTAGAAGGATCCCAAGTTCCAGGCCAGCCTGGGCAACTTAGCAAGACCCTGTCTCAAAATAAAAAATAAAAAAGATTAGGGATGTAGCTCAGTGGCAGAGTACCCCTGGGCTCAATCCCCAGTACCAAAAAGCAAGGAAACAAAAATCTGACATTTCAAGGATTTTAAGAAAAACCATTCTTGGCCATAAGATAAAGGGAATCCAAGTCCTTGAGCAGTACACTAGTCGTTGCTATAACTGGTAACTGAGAAATTAAGACTTTCTATATCAGTGTTCCCTTGGTGACTGTGCTATCTTGGAAAATACTGACAAGAAATTCCTACCTAGGAAAGAATGTACTAAGTCATTGGTCTGCAAATTTCTCCACTGAAATGCTGGTAAAGGTAAAAGAGAGTGCACTACTGCCCAAGAGGCTACTGCACAGCAGAATATTTCTTTGAAGTCCTTGCTTCTATCCTCAAACTTTATGCAATATTCTCCTTCAACTACATAAACACAACCCCCACACACTTACACATATTGTCAATATCCTGCTCCTAAAACTACCCAAATTTTTTAAGTTGATGCCTGGACAGAATGCACTTTTACTTTTCCTACATGCCTTTGAAAACTCCTGAAATGTGCTAATATACAATCATATCCACTTGGGACACACATATACCTCAGTTTGAGAAATTCAGGCTTTTTTTGAATATTTTTTTTAGTTGTAGGTGGACACCTTTATTTTTATTTATTCATTTTCATGTGGTGCTGAGGATCGAATCCACCGCCTCATATGTGCTAGGCCAGCGAGCACTCTACCGCTGAGCTACAACCCCAGCCCAAGAGAAACTCAGTTTTAAGGGTTTCTCCTTTTTTTGTTTTTATTTTTGTTTTTTTGGTACTGGGGATTGAACCCAGGGGCACTCCACCACTGAGCCACATCCCCAGCCCTGTTTTTGTATTTTATTTAGAGACAGGGTCTCACTGAATTGCTTAGGGCCTCGCTAAGTTGCTGAGGCTGGCGTTGAACTTGAGATCCTCCTACCTCAGCCTCCCAAGTGCTGGGATTACAGGCGTGCTCCACCACGCCCGGCTGGGTTTCTCCTTTTGATGAATGGGATGGGATGTTAAGAATTAATGTCCAGGGGCTGGGCTATAGCTCAGTGACAGAGTGATTGCCTAGCATGTGTAAGGCACTGGGTTTGATCCTTAGAACCACATAAAATAAACAAACAAAAAATAAAGATATGCTGTCCATCTACAACTATTAAAAAAAAAAAAAGAATTAATGTCCTTAAAATTTTTACATAAGAGTAACATTCCTCAAGGAAGGAAAGGCTGCCTTCTTGACTCGGAATGACCATTCCCATTTAAGTCTCCATACTGAAACTTATAAGCAACAGGCATCTGTTTGACAAATAATCATTAAGTTACAACTTCGTTTAGGTAAAAATTATCGTGAAACACATTTTTCCCCAATGGGAGCTTTTAGAACCTTTACAGATTCAAAAGGCAAGAACAAACATATATATATATATATATTTTACATATTATATGTAGTACAGGTTTCTGAGAATACAGATTTTTCCCCCTAAGGTGTTTTAACTTGGTTTTATCCTTAAAAACTTAAAAAATAGAGTTACACTTTATAGGGAAGTACTCTTACTTCCCTAAACAGCTAAAACAGAGAACAAACCAGAAGTATCTAGACCCAAATCAGCTCGCTAATTTTTGTCAGTGGCAGAAGCCAGACAGTCTCCTTTATTTCTTAACCACTAATAGAAACTGGATGTTATATAGAAGCCTCACCTTTCGTGATGCTGAGTGTGTTATCACCACTTGCTACAAAATCATAAAGTGCAACAAAGAGATTAGGGTCACTCTCAGTGGCTCCAAGCAAGTTCTCCTTGGAGCTCCATCTGATGGCTTCATTCAGAGCCTGGGATTCAACATCACAACCATAGGGGCGGTGCAAAGCTTCTGAAAGACACAAAAAGGGAAAGGAATTCACAATGAGTTCAACAGCTGAAAATTCATTTGAATTCAGTACAGAGACAGTATTTCAGTTTCTGGTCTATACCCACAACTCCAAAGAGAGAGAACTAGGCACTGTCTCTCCTGAGCATTAGAGAATTATTTCTTGAAATAGTAATAAGGTAGTCAGAGAAAGGACCACAAAATGAGTTTAGCTCTGATTCATATGCATGCACCAAAATCAGACAAGGCACAGTTTTTCAAAATGAAAAAAAGGAAGCTCAGAAAGAAGAGGCTCGTAGCTTTAAAAAACATATAGGATGTTTTGTTATTTGCTTTAAATAAAGAACGGTTATGTTTTATAAATTCTAAACTATATTTCTTCCATTACTTTCTCCATAGAAATCAAACTACAAAAAAAGAAAATTTTCAGAAATATAGAAGAATAAATCCAGACCTTCTATTTACATATAAAAACTGTAGAAATAATGCTTTTAGCAAAACAACCCTAAAATTTCTGCTAAATGAAAGAAACATGTTTTGGTTCAATGCAAAGTATCCTTGACATTCCAAACAATCTTTTCAGGTTACATTAGTTTGCAACTGTTCATTGTTTTAATGACTTTTTAAAAAACTTTAATTTCTTTTCCTGAGCAGATCTTTGTAAAATATCAATAATTTAATCAATGGATATTTGAGTTTCTACCATGTGCAGTAGCTGAAGCCTTGTGAGACCTGTTTCTTTCTCAAGGCTTTATAGTTCCTAAATTTTTTCATACATGCAGACAGGTGATCCCTACATTGTCTGAAAGATCACCTGTTTCACACAGCCCAGACTGGTTATTCAAAAAAATAAATATTCTTCCAAAAGCAATTTTCTAGATTTTGGGGGCTGATTTTAGTGGCTTCCTGCTAAGGCAAACCAACCAACTGTCTGTCTTATAACAACTTTTTATATTATGTCTCTCTTCTCACTTAATTTAAAATTATTTTTATCATATTTGAAGGGAAAAACCTTTAAATCTGTGGTTTTATTTTGTTTCAAGTCCATTCTTCTTTCCATCTCTATTTCCAAGACCTCAGTTCAGATCCCCAAATCTCACCTGGACTACTGCCTCCAGTCTTGTCTCCCTCAAATCCATCCTCCACACAGCTGGCAAAGTGATCTATTTAAGACAAAAATTTGACCACATCACTCTTCTTAAGCCTCTTCAACAGTTCACCATCAAGCCGAAGTCTCCTTCTCATGGCCTTTGAGACCTTTCAGGTCAGTAGGTGATATAAAACCTACTTCTCCAGCTTTGCCTCTCCCAACTCCACACCTCAAATTTACCATACGCCACTCTGCTTCCCACCTTTGGCCTTTGTTCATTAAGGCCTGCACACATGGAATGGGTTCTCATCCTACTTTTTTCTAACTAGCTGATTTCTCAACTTAACAACACTTAGCTCCCCTCGAAACTGATAACCTCCCCTAGGAAACCACACACCTCTCTGTGCTCTCAAAGCATGACATTTGTTCCATCAATCATCTCCACCTATGTCTGTTTCCCACACTTCAGGGGTAAGAACTGAATCTGGACTCCTCAGGGGTAAGAACTGAATCTTTTTCCTGTCAAGTTTTCGTAATATGTGTTCAATAACTATTAGCTGAATGAACTGCTAACTTACATAAAAATGTATGACAGAAAACAATGAAATGTATTTTAATCTTAAAATCAGACTAACCAATGTTTAAAAATTGGTTTCGTTAAGTGTCTACATGACATTGACAGAAATTCCCATGGCAGGTTTGATCTGCAATTCTCTTAACAGTGGTATCCTTTAACTTCATTACACTCCTTCCTTCTCTGAAAAGAAAGAAATGTCTAAATTTCTAGAGTTAATTAAATTTTGTTTTGCATTAAGAGTATTATGATAAACTTAAAGATATGTTCAGGTATCCTGAAAAGTCAATTTAAAGCAAATACTTGCTTCCTGTAAACAGAGTATACAATGAATGGAACAGTTAAATTATATACAAGCTAAACCAATTTAGGATTACCGAATAAATAAAACACCTTATTATAAGAAACATTCTTTAAAGTGGTCACATGTACTGTATTTTTCTTTATTTTAATGAAAAACTTATTTGCTCCAGAAGACCTTCCACTGGGTCACAAAAGCCAGTCCTTTATTAAAATTAAAAGCATTGTCAAAAAAAAAAAAGAAAGAAAAAAAGCCCAGAAAATATTGCTTTTATCACATTTATTAGGGTACACACTAAACACCACAAGATCCACACTGATAAATGATTTTGTCAGAAACAGTGGTAACACATTAATGTTTTGTAGTAATTACTGTTTAATGATTATCAAATAATTTCAAGTATTCTTCATTCTTTTTAGGTAGAAGTTGCTTGATTGAAATTATAAAAGAAAAATCTCACCCCTGGAGAAGAACTCCTCCATTATCAATGATAAGGTTAGAGATACTGTAGAAGCAGACACTGTGGCCAATTTAAACCCTATTAGGACAAAAACAGCAAATGCTATACCTAAGTTTGTGAAACCCAGAGTAATAAAGTTTAAGATTAGGGCTGGGGATGTAGCTCAGTCGGAGAGCACTTGCCTAAGCCAACAGTCCCCGCCCCAGTTCCACCCCCCAAAAAAGTTGTAGGATTTTTAAAACTAGTAACTTGAGTGAACATCTACTGTATGCTAGGTACCGTGCTGGATTTCAGAACATAAAGACTAGAAATCTCTAGTAACGCTATTCTACTTTATATACAAAATTACTCTCCATTTTCCCCACCCCAAATCTGTTTCTTCCACAGAATTCCCATCTCAGCTGATGATAACATCATCTTTTCGGATCTGAGGCCAAAAACTTTTGTAATCATTCGCGATTTCTTTCTTGCTTGCTCGCTTGCTCTCACATACCACATTCATTTTACTCAGAACTTGCACTGCACTGCCTGCAGGAATATCCACAATCTATCCATTTCTCACTCACCCTCTCTACTACCACCATCCTGTTAAAATAATCATATATCAACGAGATTATTTCACAAGGCTACTGATTTCCATGCATCTACACTTTCTTCCTATTGCTTGTCAACATACCAGTTATCTCTTAAAGCATAAACCAAACTGTGTTACTCCTGTTTAAAACTCTTTCAATGACTCCTCATTTTAGAGTAAAAACCGAAATCCTTAAAGAGCCTATGAAGCCTTTCACAATTTGTCTTGTGCAGTTAATCTTTTAACTGCTCTTCCCCTAGTTCACATCATTCTGACCACTAACCCTAACCCTAAACCCTGCTATCGTTTAAACATGGCAGACACACTCCTGCTTCAGGATCTTTGTGGTGGCTTTGCTCCTGCCTAAAACACTTGTCCTTAAGACATTTTACTCAAATGTTACCCTCCCAGCATGGCGTTTTCTGATTACTCTATTTTAAAGTGTGACTACTCCCAACACATCCACATCTTCCATGTTTCCTTTCCTGATACATTTTTCTCCACAGCTCTTATTACCAAACATACAATTTACTTATTAATTACTATATTCATGCTTACTATCTAACTCCCCCTACTAGAATACAAGTTTTATGAAGACAGGAATTTTCTGTTTTGTTCACTGAATAGTGAGCACCAAACAATGCCTGTATATAAGAGGTTTTCAAAAAAGAATAAATCATGTAGACTGTCATACCTGGAGAATGCTCTAAGAGGACATAATATAAAACAAAACTCTGGAGCTAGGCAAGGTTTCAGACTTTAAGTTAGGTAAGCATTTAAAATGGAACAATAAGAATCCTGCCCTGACGACTGTCAATGTGCAAGGACATGTCCATAATATGTGATTCATCTACAAGGGGAGGAACTCCAGGCCCAAGAAAAGACTGTTAAAGGCAAGTTAGCTTCTTTAAAACCATGTTATTTAGCCAGATGCAGAGGCACATGTCTGTAACCAGGAAACTGAGGCAGGAGGATTTCAAATTCAAGGCCAGCTTCAACAATTTAGCAAGACCCTGTCTCAAAATGAAAATGAAAATGACTGGAGATGTAGTTCAGTGGTGAAGTGTTCCTGGGTTCAATTAGCAGTACCACACCCCCCAAAAATGTTATTTGACAAAAGGAGACAATAGGTAAGTGCCACAGCACAATTTAACATAATTTTTTTAAATATCTAAAGGTCAAACAATACTACATATTCCTGAAATATACAAATTAATAAAAATATAGAATAAAAACATTTTTTAGGCAAAAATACTAAAAGAACCACCACTTAGAAAACAATCCTCTTCATTTCCGACCCACCCCCCTTCTTCCCATCTCTGGGTTTATGGTCTTTTCTTCGGCTGAGTCAAAAGATCTTCCTTCCCTCTTTTCTTCTTTCTTCCCACTCACTCTTTTGTTCTCACAGAACTGAGGGTCAATTTCCTGTAAATCTGCACAGGATATCCACTGAAACCCCATCCTACCTACTAGCACCAAACAAAGGGAAAACTTTTTTAAAGAAAAAAAATCCAACGTTTTTCTGGGACCAAGAATGAATATGTATTGAATCACACAGTTAAAAGAGAGAAAGAGCCGGGCGTGGTGGCGCACGCCTGTAATCCCAGCACTTGGGAGGCTGAGGCAGGAGGATCGCGAGTTCAAAGTCAGCCTCAGCAACTTAGCGAGGACCTGAGACCCTGTCTCTAAATAAAATACAAAATAGGGCTGAGGATGTGGTTCAATGGTGGAGTGCCCCTGGGTTCAATCCCCAGTATCAAAAAATAAAAAAATAAAAAAGAGAGAGAGAGAGAGAGAGAAAGAGAGAAGAACAAGCTAAAAGATAAACACAAAACCAAAATGAAACAAAAGTCTGTGGGAAGAGCAAGTCAAGGCCAGTGGGCCTAGTCTGTGGCACTTGTCTCACCAGTTGAGACAGACATGTCTGGAAGCTTCAAGTATACTGCAAAAGCCCAAGGGGAGGTTTGCAAGCTGGAAAGTTTCATTTTTGAACAATGTGAAGTGATCACTATACACTAGGGTAACTTAGATAGCAATTTAACTAATCTTCTAGTTTGTCACTGCTATAGGAGTAGATGATGGACTTAAGACAAAACATTAGAAGACTGAATTTTATTTATGTATATAAAGGAACCAAGTGGCAGAACTATTTTATGATAATTTTAAAAAGGTAATTTTGTTACTTCTTTCTCTCTTTCCTATCCCCCACACTCCTTGTTTTTTTCTTCAGTTCTAGGGGTCTGGGGATTGAACCCAGAGGCACTCTAGAACTGAGTCACATCCCCAGCCCTTTTAATTTTTTGAGACAAGGTTTCAATAAATTGCCCAGACTGGCCTCAAACTTGCGGTCCTCTTATCTCAGTCTTCCAAATCACTGAGATTATCAGCATGTGCCACTGCACCTGACTCTGCTAACCTTTTTCTAATAATAAATGTGCAATATACAACAAAAATAAAGCAAACAGCAGTAATAGCTTGTATAAAATAAACTACCATGATTAAACAAGTTAAAATCTAGAATAATAAAACTCAAATTCTGAACAATCTGAAACTTAATGCTTAAGTTTATTAAAAACACTTCCAACAATTAGCTATTCAATAATGTCGGTTTTATTAGAAATTTGTCAGGTACTAATTGGAAAAATTAAAATACAAAATTTTCAGTTTAGGTAGTTTCAGGTATTTCATAAACATTTCTCTTGACAGAATTCTATTTCATCTGACTCTGTATTCTGTGAGAAGCTAATAATTTTAATCTCTTTTAAAAACTAATTTGGATAAATTATTCAACAGTTTTCAACATAGCTTAAGTCCTTCACATCAAGACATATATGGGGGCTGGGGTTGTGGCTCAGTGGTAGAGCGCTTGCCTTGCATGTGTGAGGCACTGGGTTCGATTCTCAGCACCACATAAAAATTAATAAAGGTATTGTGTCCATCTGCAACTTAAAAAAAAGAGATATATGTTTTTAGCATAAAATATCATATTATTCATATATTCTTTCATTTGATAAATATTCAATATTTGATATTCAATAAAGATTCTACCATGAAATACTAAGGAAAAAAGCAACATAAACCTTTACTGACAAAAAAATTGCAGATGATGATAACAACAGCAGATAAGATTAATTTTTTAAGATCTCCAGTCACACTTGACTCCTGTGATTATCTACCCTTTCCCAAACTATCAACTTGGAGCCATACCTGTCAAGTTGGGTACAGTAGATTCTGAGGCCTCACTGCACAGGCAGCAAAGTGATGTGTTCTGATCTCTGCCATAACTATTAGGTGGAAGCAGAACTGTCCCCAGGACCATGCCGCTGATCAGAGGCACAAAAGCTAAACTGTCCTATGTAGAGAGGAAGTCTTAGAATTCCACTCTGACAAGTAATACCACATGCATGTGACATTTACTCATGCACTCAGTGGCCAGACTTAACCAATAAAAGGATAAACATTCACAACTCCCAAAGTGGGTGGAGGGTAGCCCAAAGGAAAATGTCTTGTAATTAGCAGATGTCTGAGTCAGAATGGAGTTACTTCTAAAAGTTCTGGGAATAAATATTAAAATCATGTGTGTGTGTGTATAAAATAAAAACACAAGGCTATTTTCATCACACATGGGAGTAACATATAGCTTAATAATAAACTAAGAATCAGTACATTAAGGAAGGTTTTCATTTCTAAGGGTTGATGAGGTAAGATTGCAGAGAAACATTTCCTTGGAGAAAACCTGTTTACAATAAAACATCAAATACACTTTCAAAAGAGGAGAGGAAACGCCTAAAAAGACTCATCTTTTACATCACTCAAGTCAGCTCAAGAAACCACAATTTCAAAATCAAATAAATAGTTACAATCTGATTCATAGCCAAAACCCAGGAAATAACTGCCTTCACAAGGCAGTTTTGGCTCTATAGCTCAATATGGGTTAAAAGCATGACATAATTATACTGAACTTTTCAGTGTTAAAACTTTCAAAAGTAAAAGCCTAATCTTTGTTAATACAGAGGAAGAAAGCTAAATAAAATTTAAGAACTTGTAAATGAGTAGTCTGAGAAATTAGTAAAATCTATAAATGGATGACTTTAATGATAAGATCTACAAAAATAATACAAGAGTGTTTATAACTGTGCTGAGAACATTCACTGATTTAGCATTTATTAAGCACTTAATATATGCACCAGCAACTATTCTAGGTCAATAAAAATAACAAGGTAAAATTATAGATGGCAGGACTGAAGTAGCCTGCAATAAAGTAAAACAAATAATAATTTAATATTACTAGATAAAGAATGACTTAGATGTAGGTAATTACTAACAGTTTAAAAAAAAACAACAAAGCTTGCCAGATGTGGTGGATGCCTGTAATCCCAGCTACTCGGGAGGCTGAGGCAGGAGAATCACAAGTTCGAGGCAGCCTCTCAGCAACTTAGTGAGACCCTGTCTCAAATAAAAAATAAAAAGGACTAGGGATGTAGCTCAGTGGTACAGCATCCTTGGGTTCAATCCTCAGCACCAAACAACAACAACAAACTTATGCTTCCAATGAAATTAATCTTTATAAAGCCAATACTATCCATATCATACAAGAATTAAATGACTAATGGTGACCTCAAATAATGACTCACAATCTCAAATACTAAGTTGAATTTCTCCTCTGGATTATAAAAATTTTGTAAGGAAAATGTAGATTCTATACCATATGATTTACTACTTAATTATTTGCTATTTAAATTATCAATACATTTTAAATTGCTCTTGTAACTAAGAGTAAAGAGGAGATAAATGAATAAAACAAAATGTATCAGACACATACAATGGAATATTATTCAACTATAGTTAAGGAATGGACTTTTGATATATGCTACAACATAGATAGGTTTTAAAAACATTATACTAAACGAAATAAGAGCCACAAAGCGGGGCTGGGGATACAGCTCAGTTGGTAGAGTGCCTGCCTCGCAAGCATAAGGCCCTGAGTTCAATCCCCAGCACCGCCAAAAAAAAAAAAAAAGAGCCACAAAAGGCAAATATTATATAATTCCACTAAAATGAAACATCTAGAATTTTCTCATTTTCAAAACCTAGTTCTGCAAATAGATTGTTGTACAACATTGTGAATTTATTTAATGTACACCTAAAAATAGTAAAAATGGTAAATTGTATTACAGATATCTTATCACAATAAAAATTTATATTACTGGGATCTCCAAAGATCTTTGGTTTATGTGGGTTACAAAATTTGCCATTACACACCACATTTGAAATTAAAGCTGAGAAATTTTAATGATATTTATTAATTCTAAAATAACAATAAACCCATTATTTAATATAAAACATTATATTTAAAAATAACTTTCAGAAGAGATTTAAGAGATAAGAAGAGCATTGTCATTTTTTGTAAATCTCTTTAATAACAGGTTAAGGCAGGAAATTATACTATTTAAATGAAGTGATAAACTAAAACTGTAAGCAAAAGAAGGATCTAAGCAAAGAATGGATGGGAAGGGAGGGCAGAGAGAATGAAGCAAGCGCAAAAATAGGAAAGAACCTGGTATACATAGAAAATGAAAAGAGTAGCCACTGCTGTGGATATCAGGAGTTGACCAGATCAAGCACTTAAGGGTTTAGGTTTCTATTCCAAAGATTAAAGAAATTCAGTGAATGATTTTAAGCAAGGAGGTTACATGGTTTAACTTCCATTTTTACAAAATTAGAAACAGAAAAATATGCAATAGTTCAGGAAAAGGATCATGTTGACTTGGAACAGGATGGTAACAGTCCAGACAGAAAATTAGAACTTAAAAGATATGGTTTGCAGATGGAAATCCACAGGGTTTGCAGATTACTTATATAAAACGTAAGTGGGGTGGTTGGTTGGTTTGTTGGTTATGAGGTTTCAGTACCTGGTAGATGGCCATGTAACTCACTCAGAAGTAATAGTAGTATATCACAAATTCCATGGACAAGTAAATTTGAGAGATATAACTAAGATCTTTGATATATAAATCTGGAGCTCAGAGATGATCCTGGGCTGCAGTCATCTGCATTTATATGATATTTAAAACCACAGACCTGGATGAGATCACTTAAGGAGACAACAGTCAGACAAAAGTATGGAATCATATTTATAAGGGAACAATGATTCAAGTCACTTAAGATTTCTCATTTAAAATCATGGAGCCTTGCAAAATAGCAGACCACATAATCTTAAGTGCAGAGAAAAACAAAAAAGGACTGGGGATGTAGCTCAGTGTTAGAGCACTTGAAGTTCTGGGTTCAATTTCCAGCACTGTAAAAAACTAACAAAAAAACCCTGTTGGGGCTGGGGTGTGGCTCAGTGGCAGAGCACTTACTTGCCTGGAGGCCCTAGGTTCGAATCTCAGCACCACATATAAACAAACAAACAAACAAAATGTTCATTGACAACTAAAAAATATTTAAAAAAAAAAACCCTGTCAACCCCAAATCCTATATCCACTAACACTATCCTTCAAAGATGAAGATGAAATAAACACATTCTCAGTTGACAGCAAAAACTTGTTGCCAGAAGACTTGTTGTAAAGGAACTGTCAAAGATTTTTCAGAGAGAATGGGAAAGAATACTAAAAGGAAATTTTGGAACATTAAGAATAAATAACTACAAAAATTGATGAACATTTAGGCAAACAAAATACACTATTCTACTTGAGTTGTTTAAAATAAGTTTGATGACTAGAAACAAAAAGTATATAACACCATCTGTATGGGTCCTTCAATTTATGTAGATACAACACGTAACAATTATAACATAAAGATGAGTAAGTAAAGAGAACTATGTGATGGTAAGGTTTCACACTTCATTTGAAGTGGTAAATACTAAGTCTATGGCAGTATGTGAAAAGTTCAACAAATATATTGAAATCCCTATACCCATCACTTAACAACCAAACATGGGATATAGACATACACGAAACAAGTAAAATGGAACACTAAATAACAATGTTCAAATACTTCAAGACAGAGAGAAGCAAACAAAAAATGATAGACCTGGGGGCTGGAGCTGGAGCTCAGTAGTAGAGCACTTGCCTACCACATGTGAGTCACTGGGTTCAATCTTCAGCACCAGATAAAAATAAATAAAATAAAGGCATTGTGCCCATCTACAACTGAAAAAAACAAATAAAATAAATGATAGACCCAAAATCCAAACATATTAGTAACTACATCATATACAAATGATCGAATCACATTTGTGACAGATTGACAAAATGAATATGTAACAATCCAATGAAAGGCTGTCAAAAAGAAAAATATAATCATATAGGTAGTTTAAAAATTAAAGGATGAGGTGCCCAGTTTGCTCTGGACTTTGTTCCATGTGCTTTTTCCTTTTGATGGTTCTGCTGTGTTTCCTACCACTTTCATAAATCATAGCCATAAGTACAACCAAAAAAAATATTAAAGGATGAAAATATATGTCCACAAAAAATTTGTACACTAGGATTCACAGCATTATTCATAATAACCAAAAGTGGAAACAACCCATATGTTCATCAACTAATGAATGGACATATAAAATTATTCAGGAATAAATAGGAATGAAGTACTCATACATGTGGAAATAGGCTCATCTTGAAAAGCTCATGCCAAATGAAAAAAGTCAGTCAAAAACTAATACATACTATGTGATTCCATTTAGTGAAAGGCAAAAAATTTACACAATCTGAACAGAAACCAGAATACTGTGATTCCGTTCAGATGAAACACCTAGAATAGGTAAATTCAAAGAGACAGAAAGTAGATGATCACAGAGCTGAGGTGGGGAGAGGAACACAGAGTAACTGCTAATAGTTTCAAGGTTTCTTTCAAGGAATGAAAAAAAAAATTCTAAAATCTAAAAAAAAAAAAAAAAAATCAGATTGCGCTGAGGGTTGAAAAATTCTGTTAATGTACCACTGAATCCTAACAGTATAAATGGGCATATTTTATGATGTGTACTACATCTCCATAAAACAATTTTAAAAATCTACGTATTTTAGGACTCCATTCAAATGAAATGTCCAGAAAGCAGATTACTGTTACCTGGGACCGGAGACAGGAAAACAAACCAACTGCCAACTAGTACAGAGATCCACTGGGTGACAGAGAAGCTCTCAAACAGGACTATGGTAAGGGTTGCACAATTCTGTGCGTTTACTTAAATTATTGAATCGTACACATTTTAAAACAGGTGACTTTTATCAAATGTAAACTATAACTCAACAAAACTGTTTTTAAAAACTTTGTTAAGAAAATGAAAAGACAAGCTATAACCTGGTAAGAAATATTTGCAAATTATATATCTGACAAAGGACACACGTTCAGAATATGTAAAGAACTCTCAAACTTAAAAATATGAAAATATCTCAATTTTAAAATGGGTTAAAAGTCCTCTTCAGCCAAGAGGATACAGGAATGATGAGTAAGATGTTCAACATCGGGGCTGGAGTTGTGGCTCGGTGGTAGAGTGCTTGCCTAGCATGTGTGAGGCACTGGGTTCGATTCTCAGCACCACATATAAATAAATAAAATTTAAAAAAAAAAAACAGGTTCAACATCGCAGACACTGAAGAATGCAAATTAAAGCCATAATAAGATACTACTACACATCTATTAGAGTGACTAACAAAAAAAAAAATACTATAATACCAAATGCTAACTAGGCTGCAGACAAAACTCTTCACATTTTTTTTTTTTTTTGAACCAAGGATTGAACTCAGGGACATTCGGCCACTGAGCCACATCCCCAGCCCCTATTTTGTATTTTATTTAGAGACAGGGTCTCACTGAGTTGCTAAGGGCCTCACTAAGTTACTGAGGCTGGCTTTGAATTCGCTATCCTCCTGACTCAGCCTCCCAAGTCGCTTGGATTACATGCGTGCGCCACCACACCCGGCTACTCTTCACATATTGATGGGCAAAATGCAAAATGGTACCACTACCTTGGAAAATAATTTGGCAATTTCTCAGAAAGTAAACCATTTACTTACCATATGATCCAGAAATCCATTCATGAGTATCTGTCCTAGAGAAATGAAAATTTTCTTCAAACAAAAACCTGCACACAAAGTTTATAGCAGTTCTATTCATACTTACTGAAAACAACCTAAATGCCTGTCTACAGACAAATTAAATGAACATATTGTGGAACACATACATGATGGAACATTACCCAGCAATAAAAAGTAAAAAAATAAAAAGGATACCTTACAACTGATACACACAACTTGGATTAATCTCAAAAGCATTAAGCCAAGTTCCCCAAAGAAGCCAATAACAAAAAGGTACATTTTCCAAAAGACAAAACCGTTGTGGTTGCCAAGGGTTTTAGCAAAGGTGTGACCGACAAAGTGTTTTAATTATTATTATTATTATTATTATTATTTTTTTTTTTTTTAAGAGTGGAAAATAAAGTTTTATTAAAGAAAAGTAAAAGCAGATTCTATTTAGAAGTAGTAATACAAACTTCTCCCGAGTGGGAGAAGGGGGGCCATGGCTGGCTGATGTTCTGGAATCCCCAAGAAGTGAGCGCACCCTCCATCTTTTATAGGGTTAGGGTCTTCTTTTGTTCTGCCCCTTCCTCTGACCTTTATCTCTCCTTCCTGCCCATGTGGCGGTGGTGACACAGCAAAAAGGTGAGGCAGGAATGGCAGGGGGAAGGGCCACATGGAGATTCAGATGGGACCTGGAGGCCTTAATTAGCAACTCACTGCCTAAAGCTTTTGGGGAGGGGCAGTTGAGCAGGTAACCTTGGTGATCAGAGGGCTCTGGAGGCAAAGACATTCCAGTCTCCCAGGGGCGTCTCCAACTTCCCAGACTTCATTCCTCAATTTGACCAGATTCCCTGATTTCTACACTAACTGCCTGTTAAATCTGGCTTCATTCCCCCCTTTTTGTTTAGGAACTTAACTGCTTGCTGTAAGGAAAGTGGGCGAAGACCGCTCTGGCTGCTTCTGAGCTGGAAGGGTTAGGGTATATTATTATTATTTTTTTTTTTGCAGTGCTGGGGATTGAACCCAGGGCCTGTGCTTACGAGGCAAACACTGAGCTATATCCCCAGCCCCTATTATTATTATTTTTAATGGAGTAACGGAACTACTCAGTATCCTGAATGCAGTGACAATCACACAAATCTATACATGGACTGAAATTTATCAAAGTGTACACACGAAAATTACTGTATATTAATTTTAAAAATTAAAAAAATTTAAAAATTAAAGTGCAGAATCTAGCACTAAGCACTGAAAACTACATTTAGAAAGCACACACAGAAAAATAAGAAGTCAGCAAAGGAGACTAGCAACATCAAGCAAGGATGAATGAGAAAGTTATCAGAGACTAAAAAGGGTGACTTCCGAGGGTTAAGGGAATGATGGAAAGTAGTTACTACTAAGGTATTAATAAACGAGTAAAGTATTTCTTTTTAAAACTATACTGTAAGAATTTTCTCATATTTTAACAAATCTTTGAAAATTTATATTTCATCTTTCAGAGGTACCATCATTTCCAATTTTGGCCTATTACCAAATAACACACATACTTTGTACCTCCTAATTTTTTCCCTAACATTACTTCATTAGCACAAATTTTCAGGTTAAGGGTATTTATTTATTTATATTTATTTTTTAGGTAGTGAAGGTGAGAATATCATTAGAGACCTTTGCTTTTTTTTTTTTTTACAGTCAAAATGAAAACAGAATGCTCATTGCAGACTCGCTCAGTGGCCCCCACATCACCACCTGTTTGCTTATTATACCCCACACCCAAAGTGCCCCCTATCAATGCTCTATCACCCAGAGGATGAAGGAAGTTTATTAAGGGTATTTTTAAAGCTCATGATACACCCTTCAAAAAATGTACATCTTAATCAGCTATGTGTGAATGCCACTTCACTATGGTGAACAGCAAGTTGCAAAAGAAACAATAGTAAGTTGTTTAAATTCATTAGTAAAGTGAAGAAAATCAGTATGTTGCCCCAAAATATGCCTCTGACATAAAAACATTATTTTTATGGGGTTTTTCTTGGTAGTGCTGGAGATTGAACCGGGCCTTGTGCATGCAAGGCAAGCACTCTACCAACTAAGCTATATCCCCAGTCCTAAAAATTATTTTTGAGTTAAAGACAATTAAGATACAACAAGTGAGCGCCCATAGTCCCAGTGGCCTGGGAGGCTAAGGCAGGAGAATGATGAGTTCAAAGCCAGTCTCAGTGAAAAGAAACAAAAACAGTGAGGTGCTAAGCAACTCAGTAAGGCCCTATCTCTAAATAAAATAAAATACAAAAAACAGGGCTGGGGATGTGGCTCAGTGGTTGAGTGCCCCTGAGTTCAATCCCTGGTACTCCCCCCCAAAAAAGATACAAGTGGAAGACAATCTCTCTTTATCCTCCTGCTTCTTTGTCCAAAGGTAGAACAGAAATTCTCCTTTACTGGTGACTCATCTAGACTCATTTACCCAGAGATAGTACCAAAGCAATAGGCAAACAAAACTTACTCCTTCCTTCCATAAATTTATCTTTCCACAAAATTTAGACTGTAGTAAGAATTCACAGTAAGTCAAATGAAAGCCATGCCAGGTTTGTGAGAAAGAGTAACACATTGATTGTGCTCTTTAAAAAATACCGTTCTAGAAGACTCCAGGTCTCTGCTGTAGTAAACTCAACTGAGAGGCCTAGGCCTGATCACAGAACAGAGAACAACAAACAGGTTCAAGAAATCTTTTGAAACAAATTGGATAATCATTTGGAAAGAGGATATGGAAACAAATATTAAATCTCTGGTTTGGAGCAAGATGAATATAAAGTAACATCCAGAAGATATCAAATAAAGAGTTACAAAAACAAGACTAGAATATTCTAAGATGCAAATTTGGAAGTTAACATGGGTTGATATTTATACAAAATATAATGGAAATTGTTAGCATTCCATCAGAAACTTCTTACCAATTAAAAAACTGGCAATAATGACAAGATTTTATATTCAGTTTCTGAAATGCTAATTGAAAATAGTATACGTCTGAGTGCTGCCACATTGTAAAAGCATCTATTCTCACCCTTTCTTCTCATGCCATGCATTCTCCTTAGGTGAAGTCATTTGGACCCATTCTTTTTCATTATAAACTAGACAACTGGCTGCTGTATTTGTTTCCTTTATCTGCTACAACCATAAAATAGATGGCTTAACCCAACAATAATGCTTTCTTTCATAATTTTGAAGGCCAGAAGTCTGAAATTGGAACACTGAGACAAAAACCATGGCTCCCTTTGGAGGCTCTCTGGGAGAATCCATTCCTGGCTTCCTTCAGGGGCTTGTGGCCACATCATTTCATCATCAAGGGCAGCATCTTCAGATCCCTCTGCTCCATCTTCACACTGTCTTCTCCTTTTTGTCTGTGAAATCTCTTATCATAGTGATGGCATTAGAGCCCAACTCAACAATCCAGGACAAGCTCCTCCTCGTATCTCTAAAGACCATACACACACACCTTTCTCCCGGCTCCCCACTGGACATAGGAGGTAATATTCACAGGTTCTGGGAATTAGGACATAGCTATCTTTTGAGATACTGGCCTACCACAACTCCCAAATAAATCCTACTGATCCGAAAACACTCTCTTGAAAAAGATTGCATGACTCTTACAGCCTATGGATAAGTACACTTAAGATGTTCTTAAAAGCAACCCAAACTCATTTTGTTCCTACTTCTGTTTTATTTCTTAGATCTCTTTGACCTTCCTGACTTCCATCTCACTCTGCTTCAATCTAATATCCACACTGTCTCTAAACTCGCAATCTGAAAAGGCAAATCTCATTACATTTCTACTTAAAACCTTAGAAGGGCTCTAGATAGTAAACAGAATGCTTAGTACACAAAAATCCTTAGTATCCTTAGTATATGAAAAAGCGTCCATGGTCCAGCTGTTGCTTACCTTTCCAGTCTCATCTACCACCATTCCCTTTCTCAGATCTTATGCTGTACCGTAATCCCCTCAGTGACCATGAGGGATTAGTTCTCAGAACTCCTGAAGATATCAAAATCTGTGAATGTTTGAATCCCTTATATAAAATGATACAGTATTTACATATAAACTAGACACATCTTCTAGTACACTTCAAATCATCTTTTGATTACTTATAATACCTGAAACAATGAAAATGCTTGTAAATAGGTGTTATAAAAATGTATTGTATAAATAACTGTAAGCAAAAAAAAGTGTGTACATGCTCAACACAGTCACAATTTCTTCCCTGAATATTCTGATCCACAGTTGGCTGAACTGAGGATGTAGAACCCATAAATACAGAGAGTTCAATGTATGGCTCTACAGCAGTTCTCTCAAGATTTCAATCCCCCCCCCCACATTTTAAACTTTATTTTTTATTTTTACAGACTGCATTTTGATTCATTGAACACAAATGGGGTACAACTTTTCATTTCTATGGTTGTACACAACGTAGATTCACACCATTCATGTAATCATACATGTATATAGAGTAATGATGCCTGTCTCACTCAGTCCATCATCTTTCCTTCCCCCACCCCCTAGTATGTTAATCTTCGTAAGTGCTAATTCTCTTTTCCTAAAATCTTCTTTCCAGGGCTAGGGATATAGCTCAGTTGGTAGAGTGCTTGTCCCACATGCACAAGGCCCTGGGTTCAATTCCCAGCACCACACACACACAAAAACAAACAAACAAACAAAAAACCCACAAAATCTTCTTTCCTTCCAGTTACCTAGTAAATTCATCATTTAAAACATCTGATTTATATTTTATCTCTTCTGTTCCTTGTTCTCAAAGTGTTTTCTCCTATGCTCAAGGTAAACTTCATAATTCTATTCTGCATCACAATCACATGGATTTGTATTATTGTTATTGCAGGGGAACAAAATATTGCACAATACAGAAAAATATAAAAAGTACTATTATGTCTGATTCCACTCCCATTTCTGCCTGTTCCTACCCAATCCCACTCCGTGGCAGAGATTACATGTCTTATTCATATTCATTTTCCTAGCATATGCATTTAATAAATATTTGTTGCCATCATTTTTTCCTATTTACAGAAGATTGAAAATGTCCATTTTCTAGAATCCTGAACACATAGTAATAAAGGCAATTAAAAGCAGTAAGGATCCCTGTGCAATGGCTTGGCTGCGTCTTCAAATTTCATGTGTTAGAAACTTAATCTTCAAATTAATATGTAAATGACTGCTTGAGAGGTGGAACCTTTGGAAAGTCATTGAGTTGTATGGGCTCTGCCCTGTTAATGGATTAATCCATCTGTGGATTACTGTGTTATTTCAAGAGTGGCTTCATTATAAAAATGAGCATTCTCTGGTCCACTAGCCCTTGGCACCATGGATGCTGTCCGTGACCCAGCAATAAGGCCTTCACCAGATGCTAAGTAGATTCCAGCACTATGCTCTTAGACTTCCCAGCCCTCCAGAACCAAGAGCTAAATAAATCCCTATTCTTTATAAATTATGCAGTCTCAGGTATTTGGTCATAGCAAATGGACTAAGAGAATTCCATTACCCAGAAATAATTACTGATAACATTTTCCATACATTTTAATCCAGTCTTTTCCTTATCTTGTCCTTAAAGAAGTTCTCTAAGGCATACTCAGCAATCTTTAGTCTTCAGGCTAAAATTAAAATATAACCTACCAATTCCTATAATTTAAGATTTCAGGGCTAGGGATATAGGGTAAAATACGTGCAGGGCCCTAGGTTTGATCTCCAGTACTGGGGCGGGGGGAAAGAGGAACACTTGGCAACAGAAGAAATTTAGTTTATGTGGACCCCATGCTAATTTATTCCAGGGTTTTGTTATATATTCCTATACACAGATCTGTGAAAAGTGTAAAAATTGATAGTTTTTAAAGAGAAATTCAAAGCAAATTCTATCAGTGGCCAAGTAGTTTTTATATATTTACAAAGCTATATATAATTAGTTTAACCATCTTTCAATTTATGAATGATGAACAAAATTTAAAATAAAACATTCTGTGATCCATTTCTAAAGTGGATCTACACATTCCACTGAGACCAAAATACCAACTACCCGAAAGTATGTACAGCTCTCACGTCAAAGTTTTAAAGTTGGAATAGTTCACAAATTTAATCTAATAAACCTATAATTTTACTTATACAGAATGCTTAATTATGCAATGGTCTCTGTGAAAGAGAAGCTGAAATTTTCCTCTCTCTTCAACCGGCTCTTCATTCTTCTCACAAGAATTAATCTTTTGACTCTACCCTCAAGCAAATGGAAAACTTGCCATGATTTATTATATTCGGAGACAATGATTGGGTCACATTTTTTTCTGTCCTGCCTTTTAAAAGGTACAGTCTTTTCATCCAACGAGAAAGGTAAAAAATCCGTAATTCAGTGCTAGCTAACTACATTTCTTCAATGGGATTTGAAACAAAAACTGCTGATGATAGAATGTGTTATCCTGCCTTGCTCAGTTCCATGTGCAGATGTCATTCTTGAAAAAGAATCTTGGATAAGTGAGTGATCTGGGGCGGGACTTAGGAATTCATGTGTTCTGGCCAAAAGAAACTCTTAATATCATCTCTCTAACAGTAACCCCTTTTCATTATTTCTTACATTATCATTTGCCCTCTCCCTCCTCCACATTTTTTAAATTGGTACACTGTAGTTGTGCATGATCATTTGCCCTTTTTTTAATAAAAATATTTTGTAGGTGTACATGGACAAAATACCTTTGTTTTTAAAATATTTTTATGTAGTGCTGAGGATCGAACCCAGTGCCTCACACACACATGCTAGGCGAGTGCTCTACCACTGAGCTACAGCCCCAGCCCCAGCCCCATTTGCCCTTTGTTTTTGAAGGTGTACTTATTCTGAGAAAATGTTAAGGTATCTGCATTCAAGAAGGCCTCATCTAGCCATCTGCAGATAAATTTCTTTAAACAGCTGCTCACATTCCACAATAAGATCACTGATTTCCTTGTGTTAATCACTGTATTTTGCACATAACAGGCACGTCAGTAATTTTGATATATAACTTAAAATATCACTACCTAGAGCTCTAATGAGCAGGCATTATCACCAACCTACAAATGCTCAGAAATGTCAAGTCATTTATTTAAGTTCCAGGGCTAACTGGTGAAATCAGGATTCAAAACTTAGGTCTTGTTAAATCGCATCAGCCTCTCGCAACAGAAAATAATACAAAAGAACTGGAAAGTTCCCCAAAGGCCTGTGCACTGAAGGTTTTATTCTGTTTATGGCACGACTGGGAGGCAGGGGAACCTTTAGTTGGTGAGGCCCAGTGGAAAGAAGTTAAGTCATTGTGTTGTGCCCCTGAAGGGAACACTCCCATCTCTGAGTCCCTTCCCACCTCTCTGATTCTTGGCCACCTTGCAGATAAGCAGGTTTGCTGTGCCATGTGCTCTCCATTACTACAAAAGCAACAGAGTCAACTGACCATGGACTGATAACTCTGAAACTGTGAGCCAAAAGAAAACTTTCCTCCTTTAATTTATCTCAGCTGTTTTGTTACAGTGATGGAAATCTGACTAACAAAGTCAAGTTCCCAAAGCAGGCTGATCTTGATCTAGCCATCCATACAGAGGATAATATTTAAGAGTCAACCAAAGAAACTAATTAGAATGATATGCATATACTTACCAACTAGTCTGTTCCATCAAAGGGAATTAGAAGTATCTACCATTTATTCCCAGCAGAATAATCACAATTTTTTCCTGAGCAGATGCACAATGATTCAGAAAAGTTTTTAGAAAGTTGTATGGGTCATGCCAGAACCTAGCATCCATCTAAAAATATAACCTTTTCTCTAGTGATTGGACAACTTTCATCTCCTTGGAACAACCTTATTTAGACCAAAAATGGAACAGAGTTTGCTTCCTTTTGATTTTTCCTCAAAGAAACGCTGACTAAAACCAAAAAATCTTCCCTTAATGTATGACTCTTTTTTGTACTGGAGATTGAACTTCAGGGCACTTAACCACTGAGCCACATCCCCAGCCCTTTTTATGTTTTATTTAGAGACAGGGTCTCACTAAGTTGCTGAGACTGGCTTTAAACTTGTAAAGCCAGTCCTCCTGCCTCAGCCTCTGGAGCCTCTGGGATTGCAGGTGTGTGCCACCATACCCGGCTATCACTCATCTTAAAAACATCACACCAAAAAGTAATGTATATGTGGATATTCATTAGGAGATAATATAGTTCTATTTCTTTATTCTAATTCTGTTTCGTTATCTTCACTGCCTTGTTATAGACAATAATCTTATTGTGTAATGCCAAAAGTAAAAAAAAGTTGAATCTTCCTGTTTCAGACTTGAAGTGCTAGTTTTCCAAAGAGGTACGTTTATGCACATATCCACTTCCTATATTACTTGGGTTCTGGCTATAAGCTATTTCCTAATGGCTAAACACAGGTATTTTGAATAACCTTAACTGAGACACAAAGGACCCTAACTTCAGCAGCTACTTTCTGTCCAAAGCAATAGAATCCTCTTTTTTCTCTTTTTACAATACTGGGAATCAAATCCAGGGCCTTCTGCATGCTGTACAAGTGCTCTACCACCAAGTAACACACTCAGCAATAGAATCCTAATCCTCCCTATATCATGAATGGGATAGGCAAGAAGAAAAAGAAAATCCTAACTTCAAATTACAAAATCCTTTAGTTCAGAACACACATTAAATTTTTTGTTGTCCAAATAAATTTATGGAAGTTCAGGATTCATCTGTTATTTTCATTGCTGACCTATATTCATCTACAACTTAAAACAAGACTCTCAGTGAAATTACTAAACTAATGGAAAACTTTCATGACATATTTTAATAAAGCTATTAAAGTATTCATTTTACTAGAAGATCCATCAATTATCAAACTGCTAATGACTCATAGTAAAGGTCATCATTATCACCAGCTTAATTTATGATGTGAGATTAAAAGAACAAACAAAAATCTGCTTTTACTCGACCACTACCACCAACTGTGTCTTTCCAGGTCACTAGTTCACAGACCAGGCAAGAACTGTGAAGTATTTTTTTAAAATATTTTTTTTAGATGTTGATAGACCTTTATTTTATTCATTTATTTATATGTGGTGCTAAGAATCGAACTCAGTGCCTACATGCTAGGCAAGCACTCTACCACTGAGCCCCAGCCCCAGCCCCCTGTAAAGAATTTTTAAAAAAGAAAGAAAACAATCTTCTAAAGACTGGAAATGTAGCTTAGTGGTAGAGCACTTGCCTAGCACGTACAAGGCTTTAGGTTCAAAACCTAGCCCTGAAGCCTGGGTTTGTGGCTCAGGGGTAGAGCACTTGTCTAGCATGTGTGGGGCACTGGGTTGGATTTTCAGCACCACATATAAATAAGTAAAAGTCCATCAGCAACTAAAAAAATATAAAAAAAAAAAACCAACAACCAAGCCCTGAGGAAAGGAAAGGAAAGGAAAGGAAAGGAAAGGAAAGGAAA
>JAJEJO010004209.1:381222-436043 GCA_020662805.1 Glaucomys volans
GAAAAAAAGAAAGAAAGAAATTACCTGAAATTTAGCAATGAGATTTTTCTACTCTGGCAAACATTAAAAATTGTAAATACCAGTTCATATTATACTTAACAATTCCCTCATTCTTCCTTCACATTTAAAGAACTCTTCAAAGTCTTCTCTCCACCACAAAGCTAAATGTGTAAAAACACAAAGGAAAAGCACAGAATTATTTCATTAGGGGAGGGAGAAAAAACCATGTCTCAAATAGACAGCATTCAAAGGTCAACTATCCTTGAGACTTGTAATGATGCAAACTGCCACAGCAAAGAATGCACATGGGTTGGGGCAGACACATTCTAGCAGTACAGCTGTCTGTCCAGGCATGCTGCTAAAAGAATATTACATTCTGACTTGGTCTCCCCACCTACTTACCTTAAGCCTCCTTACAAAAGGGAGTTTAAACAAAACTGTCACGTTTAAGCCTCTAATGTGTATGTTTCCAATAAGATCAGGGAGATAATAATAGTAACAATGAACTCCTCCAATATTATCCTTAGGTTAATCTCTGAAGAGTCCTAAAGAAGGCCAGGAGGGTGGCACATACCTGTAATCCCAGTGATTTGGGAGGCTGAGGCAGGAGGATTTCAAGTTTGTGACCAGCCACAGCAACTTAGTGAGACACTGGCTCAATAAAAAATAAAAAGGGCCAAGGATTAAGTGGTAAAGCACCCCTGGGTTCAATCCCCAGTACCAAAAAAAAAAAAAAAAAGTCCTAAAGAGGAAAATAATTTTGTTCATGCTTAGATCAGGTGGGGGCAGGGGAGAATAGCTCAGTAGTTGAGTGCTTGCCTAGCATATGTGAGACCCTGGGTTGAGTTCACAGCAACACACATACAAACACACAAAAATCTCAACTCAAGGTTCAAAGTCACTAACTTTCAGAAAATTGATTTAATATGACATAGTACAGAGAATCAGATTAATGGAGTCTGAGTCTTAAAGTAGCCAACCTATTACCACTGTGACCTTAGGAAAATTCCAACCTCTCTAGAGCTTTAGTCTCTCATCCACAAAACACAAATCATAATAATGCTTATGCCATCTACGTTTTAGGGCTGCTATGCATATTAAAGAACTACATGTAATCCTACTTCAGCACACACTCCAGTACATCCTCCCAAATGATCTCAATCCTGTGCAATCCCTTTTGAAGATTATCTTTCTAGCTCATTCCTTCAAGTACATGAATCATTTGACCCCACCAGAATCTCCAATCTATTGACTTATCTTTTTACTACTCCTCACCCCTGAAGTTCTCTCTTCTCCCACTATCAAGCTTAAATTTCACAATTCATTATTATGATTTGCTCCCCTCCAACTTGGACATACTTCCTTTGCAAAACCACAAGTCTGGCTTAAATTCAACTCTCTACCATCCTCCTCCTAAAGTGAATGTAGAACCAACCAACCTGACAGGTCTCACTCTTAACTCAGGACCTATAATTTCAAATGAACCCTGACCTACTGTCTGTAATCATACATAATTTCCCTGGTTCATTATCTCTACCATATCTCTAGATGAATATTACATGCTCTCTATCCTCTCTTCAAACTTCTAGTATCTTTTTCCACCCTCTTTCTTAATTAGCTGATTACCTAACTGAGAAAATTAATCAGGACTGGGGTTTGGCTCAGGGGTAGAACACTTGCCTCGCATATGTTACGCCCTGGGTTCAATTTTCAGTACCACAGAGAATAAATGAACAAAATAAAGTTATTGTGTTCATCTACAACTAAAATAAATTGTTTTAAAAAGAAAATTAACCAGAAGAGAACTTCCAGGGATCACCATTATATCCACCCACAGAGCCAGCATCTATCTAACTGTATCTATATGCCTTCTTCCTTGTGATAAATGAATTTGCTCTTTTCTAGCCCAGCCTCTTGTGTGCTAATCCAATCCCTATCACCAACTCAAGGACACCTGCTCCTCTACATCATTAATTTCCATCCTTTCTCATTTCCTCTTTCCTTCTTGTTCTCTCCCTCCCTCCCAAAGCTACCCCCTCACTTCCTTCAGCATATGAAAATGTTATAACTTCTTCCTTCATAAAACTGTATTAGCATATACACTGACAAGTCAAACAAAAAGACAAAAAGAACAGAGACAGTACAAAATGTAAAGGGGCCTTTGATGCCCATATTTCTATGAGCAGGAAATGGGCTGTGACGATGATTAAGCTGCCAATGCATACTACATTTTACGGAAAAAGAAGACCCGAGAGGACTGAGCAAAGAAGTTAAGAGGGATTAAATACCTTTTACAGGTCTTACAACCAAATAAGTGGCAAAGCTGAGATTTGAACTCAGAAACTTTGTGTTCTTAACCAGGATCTAGTAGGTGCCAAGCACTGCACATATATTATCCCATTTACTCTTTAAAATCCTGTAAATTATGTGCTATTATCCCTATTTTACAAATGACAAAACTAGTTTAGCTAGATTCAGTTACTTACAAAACATTTACAAAAATATATATTTAGCCCAGCACAGTGGCACACACCTATAATCCCAGCAGCTCTGGAGGGTGAAGCAGGAGGACCATTAGTTAAAAGTCAGTCTCTGCAACTTTATGAGGTTCTAAGTATCTCAGTGAGACCCTGTCTCTAAATACAATATTTTAAAAGGGTTGGGGATGTGACTCAGAGGTTGAGTACCCCTCAACCTGGTTCAAACCCCAGTATCAAAAAATAATTTAAAAATATACATACATATATATTCATATATTCCTAAAACATTCACACTATATTAAGAATTGAGAAGAGAAATTTGCAAATAAAAAGAAACAGTTGGGCATGGTGGTACATGGCTGCAGTCCTAGCTATTCGGGAGGCTGAAGGAGCAATACCACTTGAGCCCAGGAGTTTGAGGCATCTGAACATCATCAAAATCCTGTGTTTTTTCCCTTCTCCCTTGTGGTACTCTAGGGATTGAACCCAGAACTTTGAGCATGCTAAGCGAGAACTCTACCACTGAGCTATAATCCCAGTCCAATACCCTTTCCCTTAAACACACACACAAACCATATCATATTAAAGTCATTTTTCTTAATATGATACCATGAGAATACATTATCTATTTCAAAAATTTTAGGGAAAAGATATGAAAGATACGTCAAAAATAACAATGTCTATATCTTTAAAAAAAATTTTTGTAGTTGTAGATGGACAACATGTCTTTATTTATTTTTATGCAGTGCTAAGAATCAAACCCAGTACCTCACTCATGCCAGGCAAGTGCTCTGCCTCTGAGCTACAGCCCCAGTCTCAGAATGCCTAAATCCTTAACCTACCAAAACTATATTCTTGAATCTGATAATGGTTACTAAGCATGACATTCTCACTAAATCCACTTACTATATAACTAACATAGAATCCTTTTTAGTCTTAGAAACTTTTTGACTGCTTGTTATGGTTGTCTCTGGAAATTATCTACAGAGCTATATTTACTGATTGCAACTGATTTTGCAGCACACTTTCCAGTTAAAAATCTCTCTGAGGTAAATGAGGCAGGCCCTGATGTTTCTCCTACAGTAAGTTTTCAAACCTTGAAATGGATATGACTAATCAAGTACTACAATGTATATTAAAGAGTATGCTGTTTGTGTATCACCTGAAAGACAGGATGGTTTTAAGACTGAGGTGCTCTTTCCATTGCCACTGATGGTTTTGACTTTCCTGCCAATTGTTTATTTTATAACTCTCAGGAGAGGTGGCTATGACTGCCTATGATTATCATCAAAAACTGCTCAAGAAAGCAATTTCTTTTAAAACTCTTCCACAGTCAGGCACAGAGGTGAATGCCTGTCATCCCAGTGATTTGGGAGGCTGAGGCAAGAAGATCACAAAACCAGTCTCAACAATTCAGTGAGACTGTCTCAAAATAAAAAATAAAAAGGGCTGGGGATGTAGCTCAGTGGTAAGCACCCCTGGGTTCCATCCCTGTACCATCCCCCACAATAAATATATATATATATATATTAAACAAAAGGAAACTGTAGAAATGAAATTGAAGACTGACAAGTTCTAATCTTTTCTCTGCCATAACTCATATGAGAATTTATCACCATTCACATTTTTCCATTTGTAAAATTAAGGAACAGGGAAAAGATGACTCAAGTTATTTTTAGCTCAAAAATCTTGGGCTGGGGTTGTGACTCAGTTGGCTTGGGGTTGTGGCTCAGTGGTAGAGCACTTGCCTAGAATGCGTGAGGCCCTGGGTTCAATCCTCAGCACCACATAAAAAAAAAATAAAGGTATTGTGTCCACCTACAAATAAAACAAAATGTTTTTTTTAAAAATCTCAAGATTCTATGAACCAAACTCAGGTATGTCATATGTTAAATAGAAATAAAAGGGTAATTATAAAATAAGTTTATAGCAAAAATAAAAACTCATGAAAGGTCTAAAAAGAATCTATTAATAAGAAATATATTTTCCCTCCTAAGAAATTCTTTTTGCAAACACTTTTTTTAAAAACTTTTTATATTATCTCTTACACCATAATATCAACTTGAAACAGTTACTTTTTAGGTCACAATTTAGAAAGTCTAAACAAGCAAATCAAATTAATAAAAATTAAGAGAAAATTAGTGATGTCCCTCTAAACTGAAACTGCTCATGAATAATGTAAATCTTGGAATTCACTTTCAGTTCTTTTTGAGTATGTGCATATGGCTATGTTATTTGACTATCTTTCCTAACCTGACTGGATCCAGCAAATCCTTATTTTAAAGTTTTTGCTTAAGCTTTCAATATTGTGGGCTTTCTCTGAAACTTAAAGGTTCTATTTCTCTTTTCTTCCAAAATAATTTCTATTTTAAAGTGCTTCAAAGTGTCTACTTTGCTTTCCTACTTCCTACATTTTTACCATATCTTTTATCTCTCTTATTCATTATTTCCTTGGTTTTTAACGTACCTCTACTTACCCAGGTAGACAGTAAGAGTTCTGAGAGCTCCTCAAATTTCAGATTTTTCTTTGTTGTACCCTTTTTTCCACAATAGACACAGCAGGTTTGCCAGCAAATTCAGATATATTATTCAGTCACTGAAAAGTTTAAATTTTACATTTGTATGTCCTATTTGTTTTCATCACTAGCAACCTGCTTCCTTAAGGCCTAAGAATTTTGTCTTTTAATAGTTTTTAGCATTTTGACACATTACCAGAGAAATCAAAGCCGTTTCAAATTCAAAATGTCATCTACTTAAAAATGGAATAGAAAAAGAGCACTCACTATTTAATTTGTCAAAATTGTACAACACAGCCTGGTTTGGAAAGCCTAAAGGAAAAAAAAAAAAAAACTTGTTGCATGACATAAATACAAAAGGTATTGAGCTGGGCACATGCCTGTAACAAAGACAAGGGAGGCTCCCTCTAGCAGGAGGATCTTTCTCAAGTTAGAGACTAGCCTTTCTTTTTGACACCCTGTCTCAAAATATAAAGGACTGGGTATATGGCTTAGTGGTAAAGCACCCTTGGGTTCAATCCCCATATCAAAAGGCGGGTGGGTGAGGGGTGAGATTTCTTTCTTTCTTCCTTTTTTTTTTTTTTTGCAGTGCTGGGATCGAACCCAGGACCTTGTGCATGTGAGGCAAGCACTCCACCAACTGAGCTATATCCCCAGCCCCTGGGTGAGATTTCTTTTGGGAATCTTACCATATTTCTGCAAGCTGCAAGTGATACTTAGAATCTATGAGTTTAATTCCTAAAGTTATTATTTATAAGTATTATTATGAGTTTATTCAGTGGCAGAATTCAAATCTAGAAGGAAAATAATACCTAACTAAATTGAATAAAGCTCACTATATCTGGCACAGTGTTGTATATTCTAGTTATTTTGGCCTTAATAACTATTCTGTTTTTGCTCTTACCCACAAGAACTTACTCTCCACAAAGCAGCCAGTTTAAGAACAAAATAACCCCGATTCCTTATAATGGGACAACCCTAGATAAACCAGCCATCAGCAATCCCCATTATCACCCCCACTGAACTCTCTCACTTTCTTCCTCCTTCTACGTATTACCCACTAATCCGCTCCACTGAAGTCAGTCCTCTTGAGCTAATCTAACCCCCTTCACCATTCTGGAAGGATATATACCTCTGCTTTAAATACACTGTCCTAGAGGCTAGGGATATAGCTCAGTTGGTAGAGTGCTTGCCTTGCAAGCACAAAGCCCTGGGTTCAATCCCCAGCACCGCAAAAATAAATAAATAAATAAAAAATAAAAAAAATATACTGTCCATAACTTTGCCATTGATGATTCTTTCCCTGGAATGCTTTTCTCTCAAAAGCATAAGTCTGACTCCTTTAGATCACAGTTTTCTGCTCAAAGTCACTTCATCAGAGGCTTTCTTCCAACAACCCTATCCAAACAACACCTCCACTATGACCCTGTCCATTTACCCAGCTTTACTTTTCTTCCTAGAACCTATCATCATATGATACAGTAAATAAATACTTAGTGTCTGTCTCCACCCTACCACAATGTAATCTCCATGAAGGCAGGGACTGTGATTGGTTCACTGCTGTATTCCCAGTGTCACTGAAGTGTGTGGTAGGTGCTCAGTAATTGCTGAGTGAAAGAAAATTTCAAATGTCTGACTCTAGACTCCATGTTGTCAAATTAACTATTTATGTATACCAAAGAAGTTCTTTAAATAATAAATGTTAAAAGTTTATTTATGTTGGGAATATTGATTGCTTCTTAGGAAAGAGAACAGGGTAGCTAAAGGGAAAGAGAGAGGGAGACTAAATGCAGACTCCTTAAATCCTGAACTATATTAATATGTTAACTTTTTAAAAGTTAATTAAATAATTTAAAATTTGAATTTAATAGCAATAATGATGCTTGAATTACATTAACTTTCCAGTTCAATTCTCAAGATGTAGAATATTAAAGGCACAAACATAGTACTCTTTGTGTTGCTCTGGGGGGTTTTTTTGAGGGAAAGCATTTACTGGGGATTTAACCCAGGGGCCCTTTAACATTGAGCTATATCCCCAGGCCTTTTTTTATTTTTTATTTTGAGACAGTCTCACCAAGTTGCTAAGGACCTCATTAATTTGCTGAGGTTGGCCTTGAACCTGAGATCCTCCTGTCTCAGTCTCCCAAGTTGCTGGGATTACAGGCATGTGCCATTGTGCCTGGCTTCTGGGATGTTTTAATACAATTCTTCAAGAATTTCTCAGAGCAAGATGTTGAATGTTTCCTTCTTATATGGTCCCTTACTCTTCTATCATATTATAACATAACTAGCAATCACCCATCTAGTCACTAGGAAGTTTCAGCTACATCCATACAGTCATGAAACTTTAAGAACAACATTGCCTTCGCTAACTAATTATAAAGTCTGAGGACGGAGAGAAAACAACCAAAGTGTTTTTCCTACTCTCACACACCACTCAACACCACTCTTCTGACATTAGAGGTAGGGTATTTCCTTACAAACTGAGCAAGTAATTCTGACCTGGGTATCCTTCTTACAAATCAACTCAATTCTGACATTACGTGGAGACAGTATCAGATCCCACAGGCTGAGGGCTCAGTCCTACAGAACTGCTTCCCACTTCCGAAGCCAGCCACAAGTACATATTGGGACCTCTGCTTCTGTTTGCCAGCTGTAAACTGAGGTTCCCACAACACTCTCCTTTGGTTAGATTAATTTGCCAAAGTGGCTCACAGAACTCAGAAAAACACTTTATTTACGCTCGCCCATTTACTAAAAGGAATATTACAAAGGATACAGATCAAGAGTCAGCTAGAAGAGATGCACCAGGCTAGGTATGGGTCCAGATTGTGGAGCTTTCATGATGCCTCTGGGAGCACAACCTAGGAACCTAGGAATCTCCACACTTCAAGCTACATGGAAACTCTGAATCCAGTCCTTTGGTGGTTTTAGTAGAGGCTACATTATGTGACCATGATTAGATTAAATCAACAGCCATTGGTGATGAACTCGATCTTCAGCCCCTTTCCCCTCCTCAAAGATTGGGGGTAGGTAGGTTTCAAGGTTCTAACTCTTAAGTCAGGCCTTGGTCTTTCCAAGACCCGCACCCATCCTGAAGCTACTGAGAGGTCCCCAGGCACCAGGCACCAGGCACCTCATTAGCATACAAAAGACACTCTTATCACTCTGGAGATTCCGAGGGTTTTATCAGGGGGTTTCTTTGGTTTTGTTTATTTGCCAAGAAACAAAACAAAGATCAAATACATTTTTCATAATATCACATAAGGTTTCATTGTTATGAGAAACTTTGTCACTAAAGACTGCAACAACAAAGAATACTTCATGATGTGCTCCAGTGTATTCAGAATTTAGGATCACAGGCCTGGTAATGGGGTTGGGTGGAACAACAGTTGACAAGGGAAAAGTAGAAGCAGCAATCCAGCCACTTCTCATTACCCCTTCTATCACTTGTCCCGATTAGACAGGAAGACACATTCAGTTCTCTTGAAACAGTGTTCCTCTCAACTGACAGGAAAGCCACAGGATGAAGGTCATTTTCAGAAAAGCAAATCTAGAATGATGATATTAATGAAATCATACACTGACCAATAGTAGACCTGAAGGCCTTCCCAGTATTTTATACTCTTATTATAGCACAAAGCATGAGATTTATAAACCAAAATTTGAAAGAATAAGCACTTGAGGCTGGAGCTATAGCTCAGTGGTAGTGTACTTGCCCAGCATATGTGAGGTACTGGGCTCGATTCTCAGCACCGCATATAAATAAATAAAATCCATCAACAACTAAAAAAAAAATTAAAACAATAAGAAGCACTGATTTCTGTCAGTGAAATAAGCAAATGAGGTATAAGCAAATAGACTTTAATTTCCAAATTCAGGTAATGCTGTATGATTGTCCTACTCTCCTACATCAAATTATTAAATACTGTATGATGGGACAGCTTTAATCTTTCTGTATGAAATTATATACACATTTTTCCATCACTTAATCTATACTCATAAAAACTTATAAATCTATTTTTTTAAATCACAAGACTTTCCTCCCCAAATTACTAAATTACTAAATGAAAAATGGACCAATTATTCCCTAAATTAGAAGAAATTAGAAAATTTGACAATAAATTGGAAACCATCATAAAAGTTTAACAGTTTGGACCTCAGCAAAAAAACTAGAAATGGTCTTTTGGTTTGGTTTGGTTTATAAGCACTCTACCACTAAGCAATATCCCCAGTCCTTTTTATTTTGAGACTGTCTCCCTAAATTACCAAAGCTATCCTTGAACTTGGAATCCTTCAGCCTTAGCTCCCAAGCAGCTAGAATTACAGGCCTGCGCCACCATCCCCAGGTTTTTCTTTCTTTTATTTTTTGGTACCAGGGATTAAACCCATGGGGTGCTTACACTGAGCTACATGCCCAGTCCTTTTAAATTTTATTTTATTTTGAAACAGGCCTCAATAAATCGCTGAGGCTGGCCTCAAACTTGGGATCCTCCTGCCTCAGCCTCCCCACTGCTGGAATTACAGGCATGTACTACCACACTCGACTTTTGTTTTTATGAATTGCCTTTCTTTAAGAAAAATACATATTATTGCAAATAAACGAGAAAGTATAAAAATAGAAGAACCAACCATCACACCGTAACATCTTACCTTTCCCTTCCAGTCAGAACAAACTATGAACTGATCATTTTCGCTCATTCATTAGTCATTCGATAAAGCAGGCAGCTAACTACACTCTGCAGTTACAGAACTAGAGCTGTCAAAATGGTCCACAGGAACACCTTGCTTCTCACTCTACCAAAGGTATTACTGGGTATGCTAGTCAATCTAACCAGATACACAACTAAAAGACACAATTATCCTAATGCTCTTCAGCACTTTCCTTCCTTCTTTAAAAAGAGGAGATAAAAAAAAATATGTCAAATGTAACCCCCTTCCACATGTTACTACTAAATCTATTTATAACCAAAAAAACTATTACCCAGGCACTAATTAAAATAAACCCTCAATTAGTTACTCTTATACCACCTTTACTTTCACTGGACAAATAATTATATTTGTTTGTGTCCCACTGCCTGAATTTCCACTTTCCAAATCATGGAGTCATGATAGCACACACCTTCACCTATCAGCTGTATTTATAAAATAGCATAAATCAGAAGAATTGATAAGTTAAATCTGACAATTCACTTACCCTTTAAGTACTTACATGCTGGATGTAGAGAAATGAAATACACCTTATGCAGAAAAACTGCACCATCGTATCACACAGAATTTTTTAAAAAGTTAAGAAAATTAAATTAAAAATAAAACTTTTAGTTTGATGTGGTGGGTGGTATGTATTTGTAGTCCCAGCTATTAGGAGACTGATGCAGGAGCATCACCTCAGTTTGGGAATTTGGGGCCAACCTGAGCAAATTAGCAAGACCTTGTCTCTTTTAAAAAACAATAATAAAAAATAAATAACTTTTTGGTTATTTTAAAATATTTTCTGAAACATTAAGACTGATAACCTTTTCCTAATAAATGAGAGCTTAAACTTTTCCCCCCCAGGGGATGGGGGGTTTACTGGGGCTTGAACCCAGGGGTGCTTTACCATTGAGTTACGTCCTGGGTCCTTTTTATTCTGAGACAGGGTCTCACTAAGTTGCCAAGGCTGGCCTCCAAATTATGATTCTCCTTTCTCAACCTCCTGGAAGCTGGGATTATAGGCATGTAATCCATGTCTGACTGCACTTGACCTCTTGAAATTTTACTATTTTAAATATGAAACTCGAGTTTTTACACATTTTTTAAACCATAAATCACACTGTATTGTATCTACTTAAACTGGCAGAAATAAATTAAGATATTAAACTGTTAAATATCTTTGATATGCCTATAATCCCAGCAGCTTGGGAGGCTGAGGCAGGAGGATTGCGCGTTAGAAGCCAGCCTCAGCAGAAGTGAGGCACTAAGCAACTCAGTGAAACCTTGTCTCTAAATAAAATACAAAATAGGGCTGGGGATGTGGCTCAGTGATCAAGTGCCTCTGAGTTCAATCTCTAGTACCAAAAAAAAAATGAGAACCATTATGTTCTCGTGCCATGGGGGAAAAAAATAATAATGATAATAATCAGATTTTTAAAATTGAATTATACACTTTTTTTTTCTTTTTTTTTTTTTTTTTTTTTTCTCTGCTGAGGATTAAATCCAGGTCCTCACACATGCCAGGCAAACACTTAGCCACATCCCAAATCCCAAATCCTAGCCACATCCCAAATCAAATAATCAGTTTTTCAAAATTGCTCAAGAAAGCTGGTATGACACAACACCAGTACAAAATGTGGCCAAAGAAAGACACTATGAATTTCTACACTTTAAAAATGTAGCGAATCCTTTTGAAAGGTAAATACTATTGTCAAATTAATAGCCTAAGCCAGATTAAAGTCTACTTTCTTTTTTTCTATGTCAACAAACAGGAAAGAAAGAATTATACTAAGTGGGAGATAATTTTTAAGCTACAGTGGCAACTGGGTTTTCTTCCTAAGTACTGTAGTATCCCCTAGTGGACTGCTGAGGAACACCAGTTTACTGAATTAAACATTCTAAATCTATGATCCTAATTAATTCACTTAAAATCCCATCCAAGAAAGTACATTTCTTCTCAAGGTCAGCGCGATGTTAGTACTAGTTTTCAAAACCTTGACAATTTTTAATTCAATGGGAATCCTGAAAGACAGAAATACATCTGTTTCTTCAAGAAATGTTGTTTCCAAAGTCTCTAATATTATAACCTCTTCCAAGAATTCTATATAAAAACATGAATTTAGAAATTTTAACTCTATCTTGATAGTTTCCTAATAACAACTTAAAGCAAAGGAAGTTATTATGGAAATTAAACTACTTCACTGATCTAAATGTCAACAATCAAATCATGAATATTAAACAGTACTTTCTGAAAAGCCAATGGCCGCCAAAAGTGAGTTTGAGAGACTAATAGTGCCTTGGAAAAAAATTTTTTTTACATATCACAGAATTTCTGCTAAATTAGAATAAGAAGAATGACTACAAGCAACTTTTTAGTCATCAATTCCCTACACACAAATGAAAAATAAACAATGACTACTCTGTGTTTTTCCTAATAAGCAAAATCTATTGAAGAATACAAAGAAAACAAGGGCTTTTCAATCATACTTGAACCCACTGAATATAATACTATCCCACTTCCTCATTCGCATGGTCTTTGCACATTCTGTTCCACTTAAAACTCTCCCTAACTCTCTATTCATTGACCTACTTAATTACTACCTATCCTTCAAATAACGAATTCAACAACCCTAAGTAAAATCCCACTGTTATTTGTCCCTAATAGTACCATGTGTCCTACCTACCTTTTCTTGACTTATGTAAGTTATGGCCACTAATACCATGACAGGGCTATTTAGAGGATTCTATTACTATCTTATACAGTTGTTATGAAGATAAAATGATAAATTTATAAACCATTTTGAACAAAGCCAGACACCATATAAATATTACTGGTATTGTTACTATTATTTGTATTGGCTAACCCATGCCAGTTAAGTCACTCTCAGATTTCTGACACTTGGAAATTAAGTGATAAATATTGGTTAAGATGCTAAATTTTGGAGTAACTGGCTACTCCACTATGAATACAATACATGATATCTAATAGGCTTTGAAAAAAAGTAATAACAGTATATGAAGAAAACAAAAGGACATGATCAAAACAGACCAACAACTGGACAACACAAAAGCAAATAACTTGATTTAAAAGCAGGCAAAGGACTTGAAAACTCCACGAAAGACATACAAATGGACAAAGATGATCAACACTCTCAGGCATGTGGCACACACCTTCAATCTTAGCGACTCTAGAGTAGTAAGTTTTAAGTCCATCCTGGGGAACTTAGCAAAACCCTGTCTCAAAATAATAGTAAATGAGCTGGGGATGTAGTTCATTGGTACAGTACTTCCTTAGCTTGTACAAGGCCCTGGATTCAATCCCCACTCCAAAAAAAAAAAAAAAAAAAGAAAGATGCTGAACATCACTAACCATTAGGGAAATGTGCATCAAAACCATATTAACCATATTCATATATGACCTCATACTCATTACTATTTTTTTTGAAGTTTTTTAAACAGAAAATAACAAAATGTTGGTGAGATGGAACCCTTATGCACTGTGGGTGGGACTGTGAAGTGGTGCTGTCACTATGAAAAACAGTACTGTGGGGATTCAAAAATTCCACTTCCAGATATATCCCTAAATGAACTGAAGCAGGGACACGCATGTTCAAGGGATCATTATTCACAAAAGTCATTAAATGGAAACAATCTAAGTGGTCCATGGACACGTGAATGAGCGAAAAAAAATGTATATGCAGAAAAGAAAATATTCATCAGTCTTAAATTCTGACACATGGTAGAACTTAAATGAAACATGAGGACGGTGTGTTAAATGAAGTAGGCCAGACAGGAAAGAACAAACGCTGTAAGAGTCCACTTATAAGATACCTGGAATAGTCAAATTCATAGAGGCAGAAAGAAGAATGGTGTTTGTTAAGGCTTGAGAGAAGGAGGAAAGGGCTTTGTTGTTGTTGTTTTTGGTACCGGGGATTAAATCCACGGATGCTTAACCACCGAGTCATATCCCCAGCCCTTTTTTTATATTTTATTTAGAGACACGTTATTGCTGAATTACTGAGGTTGGCATTGAACTCATGATCATTTTGCCCCAGCTTCCCCAGCTGCTGGGATTACAGGTGTGTGCCAACACACCCAGCAGGGTTACTTTTTCAATGGATACAAAGTTTCAGTTCAGAAAGATGAAAAGAGTTCTGTAAATAATCGGTAATGATGGTCGTATAACATAAACACACTGAACTAAACCTTTAAAAATTCTTAAGAAGTTATTTTACATGTTATGTTTACAGTGTTTTACCAAACTAAAAAAAAAAAAAGGCTGGTATGGTGGCACAAGTCTGCACTGCCAGGGACTCAAGAGGCTGAGGCAGGAGGATCACAAATTTGAGGCCAGTCTCAGCAGCTTAGTGAGACCCTTAGCAACTTAGCAAGACCCCGTCTCAAAACTGGAAAAGAAAAATAGGGCGGGGGCAGGACTGGGAATGTACCCCAATGGCAAAGTGCCACTGGGTTAAATCTCCAGTACAAAAAAAAAAAAGACCTAGGATTTAAAAAAGAATCAAGAGCTGGGAGTGTAGTTCAGTGGTGGAGTACTTGCCTAGCAGCCATGAAACCCTGGGCTTTGCAGTCCCCAACACTATAAAGTAAAATAAATAAAATATGACTTGCAGAAGTGAAAAATATAACTGAAATTAGAAGCTCAGCGCATGGCTTAAATAGTCACTAAATCAACAAAGGGCACTCTGAAGAAATAAATTTTGCACAGTGATACAAAAATTAAAACTATGGAAACAGAAGTTAAACAATATAAAGGCAGAACAGGAAGTCCAACATATGTCTAAACAACATTCAAGGAAAGAAGGAAAACTCAGAAGTAGGCAATATTTGAAGATATAATTACTGAGACTTTTCCAAAACTGCTGTAGTTTCAGGAAGCATGAAGAATTACTAGCAGAATAAGAAATCTATACCTAATTACTTTGTAGTGAAAATGCAGGATACTAAAGACAAAAAGATTTATAAAACTGCCAAATAAAAATGACAAATTGTATCTTGGAAGGTCAATTTACTGACAGTTACTTTTCTCAATAGCAACAACGGGACCCAGGAGATAATAAAATATTTAAAAAGCTGAAGACTAAATCAAATATACTTCAAGGATGGGCAATTAAACCTAATGCAATTCTGAGGGTCCTTCTGTCTACAGCAAAAGAATATAAACTTATCACCATTAAAAAAAAACACAATTATTTTGTTTGATTTTTTTTATTTTTTTGAGATGGTCTTTCACTATGGGTTAGCCTCAAAGTCAAAATCCTCCTGCCTCAGTCTCTTGAGTATCTGGGATTACAGGCAGTGTATAGTGAACTAAATTTTAACCTGATGTACATATCACCAGGAAGAGTGTTTATTTTTTTCTTCAGAATACATCTTGGTTCAACAGGAACACCTATTTTTTAAGTGATTTCCAGGTGATTTTGATATACACTTCTGGTTAAGGAGAGGAAAAGGGGGAATAGGATAAGACAAATAAGACAAAATATTAACAAATGGCGAATCTGGGCAAAAAGTAACTGAGAGGTCTTTGTGCTATTCTTTTTTATTTAATTTTTTTTTAGTTGTCAATGGATCTTTTTAAATTTTATTTATTTATATATGGTGCTGAGAATCGAACCCAGGGCCTCACACATGCCAGGCAAGCGCTTTACCACTGAGCCATAGCTCCTGCAACTTTCCTATAGTCTTCAGTTACTGAAACTTGGTAATATATAGATATCAACTAATTCATGACAACCTTAAAGGTATAAAAACATTCATAAAGTTTCCATTGATGTACTTTCTACACAACAGCATTATGAGTCACATTTATGTTGTCTTTTAGTACTTCCACAATTACGTATTTCTTTTATTTATTTTTGTTTGTAAATGGACACGATACCTTTATTTCATTTATTTATTTTTACGTGGTGCTAAGGATCAACTCAGTGCCTCACATGTGCTAGGCAAGCTCTCTACCACTGAGCTACAACCCCAGCCCCACAATTACATATTTCTATAAAGTCCAGAACTTTAGCACATAAGCTAGACACCGAAATGCAGTTTCACAAATATAAAACCTCAGAAGTTTTGGACTCACAAGTTTTTACTCCTTCGGACTCCAATTTTTTTAGTTTTATTTATTCTACCTACCACCCTATTTAGTCACAATTTAAAGCAAAAAAAAAAAAAAAAACAAACAAACAAAAAAAAAAAAAACCTAGTCATTAGATGCTTCCACATAGAGGCTTTATATGCACACAGTAGATTCCAGTTACATGTGTATTCAATCCACTGTTGTCAGGATCCCAGAACCACCTCAAGCCTTGATGATTCACTAGGAGGTCTCAGAACTCAGCATATTATGTACTCAAGGCTGTGATCTATCATAGCAAAAGAATACAAAGCAAAATCAGCAAGGGGAAAAGGCACATGGGACAAAGTTTAAAGAAAACCAGGCACAGCCTTCCAAAAGTTTTCTCCCACTGGAAGCACACAGAACTCACTTAATTCCTCCAGCAATACATATAAATAAGAGTTTGTGTGTTGGTGAGTAGATAGATAGGGTGGGTAGACAGACAGACGGAAGGATGGATGGATGGACGGATGGATGGATGGATGGATGGATGGACAGACCGACGGACAGATCATGTAAAATGTCTCCAAGGAAGCTCATTAGAGAGTTGGTACCCAAAGTTTCTCTTGGGAGCCAGTTACATAAACATTCTCTGCCCGTCTGGGCACAGTGGCAAACACCTGTAATCCCAGCTACTGGGTAGGATGAGGCAAGAGAACCTCAAGTTTAAGACCAGCTTGGGTATTTAGTGAGACCTGGTCTCAAAATAAAAATTGTTTATAATGGCTGAGGATGTAGTGGTAGAATGCTTGCCTAGCAATGCTCAAGGCCCTGGGTTCAATCCCCAGGACTGAAAAGATTAAAAAAAAAAAAAAGAAGAAGAAGAAGAAGAAGACACGAAAAAAGAAAAACCAGACTCCCAGAAAGAAAGCAAGTGTTCAAAACAAACCACATAGTTTGTATAAACAATTCAGGCACAATGAGCCTCTCTTCATTTTTGGAAATGGTGGGAACCCACCCAAAATCCAAGTTCCCAGATGTCAGCCAAGGGTCAACTTTCAAGCAGGCCTCCCTAAGGATATGAATCTCAAGCCTGCTATGTTTGCCTCTTTTTGCCTGAGATGTTTTATTTGGAAGTAACACATTTTTGTTTATTTGTTTGTTTTTGGTGATTCCTGGTTTCTGTCAAAAATGTGACTCCATTTACTGTCGTTTTAACTAAAATTTCTGCCACTGATCTTTGTATCTTTTTGATAATTTATTATTTATGCCCAACTCTTAAAAGCCATAAATATACTAGATACACTATGGGATGATTAAATTCTAAATTCTAGATTTATACTTAAATAGAATGCTTCAGTATTTAAAGATGGTAAAAAAATAATCTAAGCACACTGGGATAGATATTATTTGATGCAATTTAATGAATAATACTGGCCACCTACATTGTGAAAAAAACTTGGTAACTGTTAATACTTTTTCTAAAAGGAAAAATGTGAGTTAGTTCCAATAGATTTCTCCTTATTACCAGTTAACATGTACATTTGCAAATTAGCTATTAACACTGTGGGAGTGCTATTCCTTTATATATAACCACTTAAAATCTAGACAGGAAACCCACGCTTCCTTCTTGAAAGAAATTAAACTGATGACATTTAAAAAGGAACAGCATATAACCTTACTGTCCTCCTCCACATCTGTGTTTTCAATAGTTAACAAGGCCTTAGAATAAGTATGTTCTGTTCAAAGGTCACACAAAAAAATTAACATCAAAATATTTCACTTCAGTTCAAAAAATAGAAAAGGACTTCAAATGTCTGTATACAAAATTATACATTCTTAGTTTTTGGTCATTTCAGCAAATTAAGCACCTCTGGACTAAAGTGAATTAGTGACTTATCTGTACCCTGAAATAATTGCTGAAATATCTTCTGCTGTTACCCCTATAATCGTGTCTGTTATAATGCATGTTCTGCCTTAAAGCAAACCCAATATGAGCTCAACAGAATAGAGAATACAGAAGCCTTCAAGAAACTTAATCTAAGAAAACAGAAATAATAAAAAAAATTAAAATAGATGTATTAGATGTTAAACAGTGTATGGAGTAAATATAAAAGATACTAAGGCAAAAACAAAAAACAAACCCTTTCTCCTTTAATTTAAGATCTCAGGTTTAGAAGGTCCAAATATTCAAAGTGTAAAAGATAACTAATAAAAAATTGAACTTAATGCTTTGTATATATTTTGGCTAGCAATACAAATGACATTAACGAAAGAAATTTTTTTCCCCAGGGGGCAGATACCAGGGATTGAACTCAGGGGGGCGCAACCACTGAGCCACAACCCCAGTCCTTTTTTGTATTTTACTTAGAGACAGGGTCTCACTGAGTTGCTTAGAGCCTCCCTAAGGTACTGAGGTTGGCTTGGAACTCACAATCCTCCTGCCTCAGCCTCCCAAGCCACTGGGATTACAGGTGTGTGCCACCGTGCCTAACCCATGAAAGAGACTTTAAAAGGGTAAAACCAGAACTTTAATGATTGTTCTCCAAGTAAGGAGGTGGGTGTGGGGGGCTGCTTTTAGTTTTTGCTTATATTGTTTTTCCCTGTGATAAATATACTGTACAGGGAAAAAGAACATAAAAACTAAATATGGTCATGTCTGTAATCCCAGCTACTCTGGAGGTTGAGGCAGGAATATGGCAAATTCAAGGCCAGTCTGGGCAACTTGGTGATACCGTCTCAAAATAAAAACAAAAATAAAAAATAAAGGGCTGGGAGCCGGGCGTGGTTACGCACGCCTGTAATCCCAGCACTTGGGAGGCTGAGGCAGGAGTATTGCGAGTTCAAAGCCAGCCTCAGCAACTTAGCGAGGCCCTAAGCAACTCAGTGAGACCCCGTCTCTAAATAAAATACAAAATAGGGCTGGGGATGTGGCTCAGTGGTGGAGTGCCCCTGAATTCAATTCCCAGTACCAAAAAAAAAAATAAAAAATAAAAAATAAAGGGCTGGGGACATGCTCAGTGCTAGAGTATCCCTGGGTTCCAGTCCCAGTACCACAGAAAGAAAGAACATTTATAAGGAAATTTTAATAGTTTTTCATTTTCTACTACAAAAGGGAAAAAGTAGTAAATGTGCTATATATTTTTCTTTTTTCTAGTTTAAAGACAATGCAATACCTCTGTATTTTAAAGAACATTTTATACTTAAAAATTTATTTTCCATTCTCTGTTGGCTTTGAAACCTATCCTCTTAAACCTCAAGGATTAAAATTAAATTTAATAGGTCTTTGGGGAAGTGAATGGATCACACGAGGACTCTGATCTCATCAGTGAATCCACTGAAAGCTGAATGGACTATGTAGAGGTGGTGGTGCATGTGTGTCTGTCTGGGTCTGTCTCTGTATGTTTCTTTCTCTCTCTCTCTCTCTCTCTCTCCCTCTCTCTCTCTCTCTCCCTCACTGCTCAAAGCAGTGGAGCCAGCCAACCATGGACTCAGTCTTCTGAAATAGTGAGTCAAAGTAAATCTTTCCTCCTTTAGGTTGTTCATTTCAGTTTTTTTGGCCACGATAACTAAAATCTTACTAAGAGCATTATCCTAAGTACTTACATAAATTAACTCACTTAATTCTCACAACCACCCTAACTGTATTAGGTATTATAGGTACTTAATGATGGGCATTATCATCATCTCCATTTTACAAATGAGGGCATTCAACTACAGCACTGTTAAGGAACTTGCCCAAGGTCACACAGCTAAGGAAAAAGTAGAGACAAGATTCAAAGCCAGGTGGTTTAGCTCAAGTCTATATCCTTATCAGCATGCTATACTGCATATTATGAAAGTACAAAAATTAAACAGTGTAATAACAGATCATAATTAAACAAGCAAATCAAGAAAACAGACGGCTAAAAATGAAATCAAATGCACACAATGTATCAGTACAGGTTGAGCACACTTAATTTGAAATTCTCCAAAATCCCAAATGCTCACAAATCCAAAACTTCTATTTCATATTTTTGAAGCATTTCAGATTTCACAATTTTTGATTAGTGACTCTCAATCTGCAAAATCCATGCAAATATTCCAAAGTCCAAAAACTCCAAATCTGAAACACTGCTAATCCCAAACATTTTAGATTATAATACTCAATCTATAAACAAAATGGTGAATAAAAGTTTATTCAGGGACTGGGGAGATAGCTCAGTGGTAGAGTGATTGCCTAGCACACACAAAGACCTGGGTTCAATCCCCAGCATGGGTGGAGATGCACAAGATTATTCAATAAAGTTTACTATGAAATCCCCATACCCCTGCTGTCAACAACTCAAATTCCAGGCATTTATTCTTGGGTTTGTTTTTTGTCATCATTCTGTTTTTTGTTTCTGAGCAAGAGTCTCACTAAATTGTTCAGGCTGGACTGGAACTTGTGATTCCCCCGTCTCTCTCAAACTTCCCAGTAGCTGGGATTACAGGTATGTGCCACCACATCAAGCTTCTTGGGCATTTAATCTATAGTTATACTAGCACATCCTAATTTATAACTCATCCCTACAATGAAATGCTGTATTTACATTTAGAAAAAGCAAGTTCTTTATTTATTGACATGGAAGACTCTCCAAGAAAAGGGGGGAAAAAGCAAGGTGCCAGTGTAGATAATATGTTGTCATCGATCTAAAAGGAAAAAAGGGCCAAGGGTTATATATGCATAATACATTTCTGGACACATAAAAATTAGTGATTTGTATTACCAAAATTAAGATGGCTACAGAAAAAGGAGTAGTAGGAAAACCTTAACATAGCTTTTTCATTATTTTTCTTTTTGGTACCAGGCATTGAACCCCAGAGCACTTTACCAGTGGGCTACATCCCAGTCCTTTTTATTTTTATTTTAGTTAGGGTCTCACCAAATTGCTGAGGCTGGCCTCAAACTCGCAATCCTAATCCTCTTGCCTCTCAGCCTTCCAGAGTCCCTGGGATTACTGGCATGTACATGCCACAATGCCTGGCATACCTTTTGGATTCTGAACCATTTAAATGTACTGACCCTTCAATAAATAAATGCTTTAAATTAGAAAAAAAAGAGTCATTTAACAATGGGGATAAATGCCAAAAAATACACTGAGAGTTGCAATAAGAGGAGCTAAAAAACCATTATACTCCACAGACAGACAAGTTGAAACTGAGAAAGCCAGCTGGAACAAAGGAAAACTGAACAGATGTACAGAGCAAGAGTTGCCAAAACCTTGCAGCCCCTGCATGAGAAAGATGGAGTATGCAGTCTTATTTTCTAATAACTTACCAGTCCCAGTTTCCAAGAGGCCCAGCTATGTAATGATTGCTGTCAACAGAGTGCCATGATCCCCAGTACATCCACATACAACATTACCTCCAACCACCTTCTGGACTTAGTTCCACTGGTTCTCTATTCCTATTTATTTATTTATTTATTTATTTATTTATTTACTTTCTTGTTTTAAGGCTCTGACAACTAGACTTTCAATGTGTAAGAGTGAGAATGGGGGCTGAGGTTGAGGGTCTGTGGCAGAGCTCTTGCCTAGCATGTGTGAGATCCTGGGTTAGATCCTCAGCACCACACAGAGAAAAATAAATAAATAAAGTTATTACGCCCATCTACAACTAACAACATTTTTAAAAAAAAGAGTGAGAAGGTATTTTAGGTTTCTTTCAAAGTGTCCTTTGTGAGCAAAGAAAGACTTAGGTAAATCAACCTAAGTGAAGTGCTGAACACATTCAATCAGAATGCTGGTTTGCAACCACACAAAGCAAAATTATATTTTATACTTACCTACATATACACAGAAACATAAAAATCTGGTAACTAAGCCTAAGCACAGAACATGTCTAAAAAAATGTACTACTTTGTATTAAGATCTCAAAATTATATGCCTTAACATCTTTCAGATATATCTTTCAAATATATTGAGAATTTTTTTTTTTTTTTTTTTGCTGTGCTGGGGATTGAACCCAGGGCCTTGTGCTTGCAAGGCAGGCACTCTACCAACTGAGCTACATCCCCAGCCCACTGAGCTATATCCCCAGCCCAAGAATTGTTTGAAAAGACTTCAACCAATAAAAATGAAAACAACTTTTAAAAATAATAACAGAATACAGGTTACACACACCCATAATCCTTGCTACTCCAGAGGCTGAGGCACATGGATCAAAAATTTGAGGCCAGTCTGGACAATTTAGTAAGACCCTGTCTCAAAATAAAAAGGGCTAGGACTTCAGCTCAATGGTAGACCACATGCCTACCATGTGTGAAGCCCTGGGTTTAAATTGTTTTTAAAAGGGAGTAACAGCTATCACTAGCACCATTTGCTATTCACTCTCAAGAATTCTACAATTATTTCTCATAACAACTTTACGAGGCAGGTACTACTGGCATGACTTTTGTGTTGTACTGGGGATTGAACACAAGGGCACTTTTACCACTGAGCTACATCCCCAGCCATTTTATTTTGTATTTTATTTTGCTCAGTTGCTTAGGGTCTTGCTAAGTATGCAGAAACAGATACATAGATACATAGAGAACAGATAAATTGTCCTGGAATACATGATTTCCAAGGTCTCTGCAGGCTCTAGATGTTTTTTTATTACTAAGTGAAGCTACCAACATCATAAATTTAATCCAGTATCTAAATCCTACAGTCGGACACCAGAGTTCATGCTATATTAACATCATGCTCAGAAATGGTTACAGCTGTATTATAATTCAAAGTACTCAATTAGAAAACCAAAATGCTTTAAGAATTGCAAACGTAAAAAAAAATTACATTATAGTCAGGAAAGTCATTCTCTCATTCATTAATCTCAAATCTCAAATATACTTTTTTAAAGAAATATTTTTCTGGTAAGAGTACTTATCTAGGTTACTTTTATTCATATTTCTTTTAGATTTAAGTCCAAAAATAATGAGGCAAAAAAGAGTATATGAAGACTAGTCTCAAAATGAACGATTCAGGGCTGGGGTTGTGGCTCAGTGGTAGAGCACTTGCCTCGTATGTGTGAGGCACTGGGTTCAATTCTCAGCACCACATATAAATAAGTAAATAAAATAAAGGTCCATCAAAAAAAAAAACGAATGAATCAGTTATTTATTAACCCTAATAAAGTGCATTATGTTATATTTGATTTTTCCTTTTATTATATTGTCTTGAAGTTTTTGTGAAAACAGCGCAACATCAGTACAGGATTATCTCCCCTAGGTGTAGCAGAGAACTGGGGAAACCACAAAACTTGAAGTCAAGCTCTGTTAAGCCAGGTGGGCTTAAGTCAGGAAATAAGTTCTTTGAGCCAAACATTTTTTGTCTGAAAAAACTGAAGCTATGTACAGATCCTAGAATTAATTTCAGGATTAAATAAGATAGAATAATGCATCTGGCACACAAGCACCCTACCCTTAAACCATCATCCTACTATTAAAGCATAATAATTAAGAGTATAATTTTTGGAAATTTACCTACTTCATTTTGAGACCATTTTCATCATTTATTGGTGATGGATTAAATGAAATAATTAAAGTTTGCAGCATAGTTGGCACATAAGTACTCAATAAATATTGTTACAAAATAATAGTATCAAAAGAAAAAAGATACCAACAAAAAATAACCAGAAACTATATCCAGGTTGGATCCCAATTTTTCTGTGCTCTATGATTGGGTTCCCGGGGTAGTACCCCAAAACACAGCAACTTAGTATCTGAAGAAACAGCAGAAGCAGGAAGTTCTCTCTGACCTTCTCCTGCCTTTCTCCCCCAAAGGAGAACATAAAAGAATTTGACCTTCCTGTCTGAAGTAGGTCAGAAGGCCCTCATTCCAGAGGTTCCTCTGCACCTCATTCCTCTATACCTGAAGGAAAGGCATGTCTTTTTGAACACTGTAAAGAATCTGAACCAAAAGGCCTTGCTAATACATTTTGTTATCATCAATTCATTCTCCCTTATTCAATTAAACTTCTACACAATGTCTAATCTTAATTAAACCTAAGCATTAAAATTATACTTGTCTTGTTTCTCTGTGCCTGCATTTCTGAAGGACTCAGTGTCATACATAACAAATAAATTTGTATGTTTTTCTCTTCTTATCCTGTCTTGTTATAATGGTCTCAGCCATGAACAGTGATGAATGAGGGCAAGATTACTTTTCTCCCCTGCATCTACACTATATATCCATGACCAACTTTTCACCTCTCCAAGCATCAGTTTACCTGTCTATAAATCAAGGATATTATAATATACTATTTCTAAGGTCTCTTCCAGTTCTAAATTTTTACACCTCAGCCTACACAACCAAAATCATAAATTTTATCTTAAAAACAACCAACACCCTAGCATGTGCCTAGCATGTGCAAGGCCCTTCATTCAATCTCCAGAACCACCAAAAAAATAAAATAAATAAATAAATAAATAAAATTCCAACTTTTATGAAAAAGTGTTGAATTTAGAGTTGCTATAAAAAACTGTAAATATGGGCCTGGGATTGTGGCTCAGTGGTAGAGCACCTGCCTAGCATGTGTGAGGCACTGGGTTCAAGTCTCAGCACCGCATAAAAATAAAAAATAAATAAAATAAAGGTCCATTGACAATTAAAAAAAAAAAAAAAACTGTAAATACCTAACCAGCCTCACAAAGATTCTCCCAAAATGTCCTCACACAGTGGAGGCTATAGAACTCAAATACATTCTAGGTTAGAGGTTCTCAGCCAGGGTAGTTTTATTCCTACAGGAACATCTGGCAATATTTGGAGACTCTTGCTTTGTCCAAACTGGAAGGGGAGTGCTACTGAAACTTAGCTGAGGAGAGGATGCTACTAAATATCCTACAATACACAAAAGAGTCTCCACAACAAATATTCATTCATATTATTCAACCCAAAACCTCAATAACATCACAAGGCTGAGAAACCCTGTTAATAGATGATGTGAGCACCAATCACAGTGACACTCCTGGAAACTTGGAAATGAGACTGAGAAATTAGTTTTTTTATAGAGGGTTAAAAAAAAATGGGAAGTGTGATATGAACTGAATGTCTGAGAGAAGAATAAAATAAGCAAACAGAAGTCAAAACAAGAGACAGAAAATAAACATTGGCTGAGTTTCTAGTGGTCTTCCACTTCCTGTTTCTGGACAAGCCTAGCTGCATTCCGGTCCCCGAGTTCCCTGAGCTCCCACTATCTCCATGTAAGTTCTCTGTGTTACACAAGTTGGAGTTGGCCTCTACCCACAGAAAACCACTGAGGTAGAAGAACTGACTTCTGCAGAACAGAAACAGCTTAATACAAGCAAATCAGAAATGAATCTGATGAAATTTAACAATGAAAAACCAATTCTGAAGACCAGAAAAGAGATCAATTTTCAAATATAAGGGCATTGGAGGAAATATTAAAAGGCAAATAACTGTGAAAATCAGAGAAATAATGGAAATGTCTTGAACTAGAAAAACAACCAAACCCAAAGACATAGGTATAAAGATCTGAAATAATCCTTTAAGACAGACTTCTCAGACATCTACCTATCAAGCTCTTAAATTTTAAGAGAAATAATTTCAGCTGAGCAAGGTGGCGAGTATCTGTAATCCCAGCCGCTGGGGAGGCTGAGGCCCTGAGACCCTGTCTCAAAAGAAAAAGATAAAAAAGGACTGGGGATGTGGTTCATGCTTAAATGCCCCTGGATTTAATAATCCCCAGTACCAAAGGTGTGTGGGGGGGTAATTTTAAAGGATGAAAAGGATAAAATGGAAAAAATTTATACACTGTCAAGAAGAAAGAAGAGGGCTGGGATTGTAGCTCAGTGGTGGAGCGCTTGCGCAGCATGTGTGAGGCACTGGGTTCATTTCTCAGTACCACATAAAAATAAATAAAATAAAGATATTGTGTCCATCTTCAACTAAAAATATTTTTTTTAAAAAAAGAAGAAATAAATTTTAAATGTAAAAGGATAAACATAACCTCAGACTGGAAGAAACAGCTTGACAGGATATTTGCTCAGAGCTGAAGTCACCTTGACAACCACAGCCCATGGCCAGGATGATTTTTCTCTTTGAAGACAGGGAATAATTTCAAGAGGGCTGGGACTGTGGCTCGGTGGCAGGGTGCTTGCTTAGCACGTGTGAGGCACTAGGTTCGAACCTAAGCACCACATAAAAATAAATAAATAAAATGAAGGCATTCTCTCCTGCTCCAACTACAAAAAAAATAATAATTTCAAGAAACAGAAGACTTGAAACAATTATGTCAAAGAATTTATAAAAGCATTAAAATTTTCCCAAACAGCAGGGTTAATTATAGAACAAAATAAAGATAGGATTTCATAAAGTTTAATTTAAAGACTTAAAGCTAAAAACAAGATAATCAAAGGAAGTACATACACTGGGGAATAAAGGCAAATTTAAAATAACTTTTTACCGATTGATGACAACAAAAGAATCTCAGGTCAGTTCAAAGCACCTCCATTGGCTAAAGCATGCACTACAACATGCCACGTATGATATCCCTAAGGACACGATGAAGAAAAATACCCTTTCCCTACTTGCTAAATGTATCTATTCACTTAAATATTTATTGTCTACTGTGTACCTGTCACTGTTAAAAGTATAGGAAGATGGTGCATGCTTAATTCCAGCAACAAAGGAGGTTGAGGAAGGAGGAGTACAAGTTTGAGGCCAGCCTCAGCAACTAGTGAGACCCTTACTCCAAATGAAAATGAAAGAGCTGAGGATGTAGCTCAGTGGTAGAGTGTCCCAAGGTTCAATCCCCAGTGCCACAAAAAAGAAGTATAGGAACTACAAGACCAACTTCCTGCTCTCACAGAGTTTACCAACTAAAGCAGCATTGTCCAACAGATGTATAATCAAGTCATATGTCATTTTACATTTTCTAGTAACTGTATTAAAATTTAATTCATAAGATTAATTTTAATAACATACTTTATTTGGGAGCTGAAGGTGTATCCTAGTGGTAGAACACATGTTTAGCATTCATGCAGTCTCAGGTTCAATCCCTAGCACCAAAAAAAATATATTTATTCTGATATATCTAAACCATAATCTCAACACGCAATCATTGTAAAAAAAATTAAGGTAGCACTTCACATTTTCTTCATGCTGTTTTTGAAAATGTGTGCATTTGTGTTTTGTTTTGAGACTGGGTTGCCTAGGCTGACTCGGAACTTGTGATCCTCCTACCTCAGTGTTTCAGTACCTGGGATTACAGGCATGTATCACCATGCTTGGCTTCAGTATTTATTTTATATTTATATTACTTACCAATTAGGTGAAGAGACATTTCAAGGACTCAACAACCATAGTGGCTAGTAGCTGCTACACCAGGCAATGCCAATCTAGGAATGGAGATGGGGTAGGTGCTAATGCTTTGTTTTGATTTTCCACTTTAAACCTTGTTATGTTGACTTTTTAAACTGTCCACATGCATAAAAAATATCTACATGTCTAATAAAAATAACCAAAAAAGGTTTTCGAGTCAGACTAGAAACTTCAAACACCTATTGTATGCGAAGTTGGAAACAATCTCTCATTGTTATGAAAAATTCTGAATAAACAGTGAAATCCTACATCAAAACATATTTCTACATAGTTATATATCATAAACATTCGTACAGAACAAGAAAATTGCACGAAGATAATAGCATGGTATAGAATTGGTGAAACTCTTTCAAATAAACAATATTACATACTGTGACACACATCATAAATAATTATGTATGAAATAAATTTAACTACATGGAGGAGAAAAATAGTATCAGGGTAGCATTAACCTTAGGATAGGAAGAGAGAATGGGTTTAAGCTGAAAGGTTACTCAACTGTCTCTAATGTATTCTTTTTCCAAAAATGTTATAAAATATTAACATTTAATAAACCTGAATGGTGGAAATCTGGGCCTCCTTTTACCTTACATGCTCTGCTTTTCTTATACTTGAAATATTTCCTTTGAAAAATACAATTTCTTCATACACTAAAACAGAGTTTAGAGTTTACCGATATTAGAAAATGAACTTCTGATAAACATTTTTAGAAAATATTCTTTCTTGAGACCTCCCTAAAGTTAAATACCAATTTCACATTATTAATCATTCCACACTGAATCTGGCCTTATGAGTTAATGGGCTACCAGCAGAGCTACAAAAATACATTGACTCTGCCAGGCATGGTGATGCACATCCACAATCCCAGCAGCTCCAGAGGCTGAGGCAGAAGGATGGCAAGTTTGTGGCCAGCCTCAGCAATTTAGCAAGGCCCTACGCAACTTGGTGAGGCCTTCTCAAAATAAAAAATAAAAAAGGGCTGGTGATGTGGCTCAGTGGTAAACTGCCTCTGGGTTCAATCCCCAGTACCAAAAAATAAAAATAAGTAAATGAAAAGAAAATTAAAATGTTGATGGCACCTAGGGATGTAGCTTAGTGGTAGAACACTGGCCCTACCACGCTGGAGGTCCTAGATTTCATTCCCAACACTGCAAATAAAACATAAAAAGAAAGAGAGGAGAGAAAACTTTGGTAGAAAGATACTATGACAAACAATAATATGATTGCCTGTCTAGAAAGATAAGTGAAAAACTGCTAAGTGCAACGTAAGATAACCAGTAAGACAACACACACACATACACACACACACACACACACACAAATTAGCCTTCCATACTAGTAATAAGCAAATAAGCAATTAGGAAATGTAACACAGGAAGATTAACTTACAATGATGACAAAAATTATGAAACACCCACTAAGAAGCCTAACAAGAAAGGTGCAAAAACAATATGAAGAGTATGAAAACTCTGTAACTGAAGGACAAAGAATTGCCTGGAATGCCAAAGGGGATAATGTTCTTTGACATAAGAACATAATATCAATTCATCCCCCAAATAACCTATGATTCAATAAAATCACTTATCAAAATCCCATCAAGATTTCCAAACTTTATAACCTAATTCTAAAGATTTTTGGAAGACATAAGATGCAAGAACATCCAAATACATTTTTCAAAAGAACACAATGAGTAGGAGCTAGCTGGATAAACACATACCCTTATAATAATTCGAACAGGCCAGGTGTGGTGGCGCATGCCTATAATCCCAGCAGCTTGGGAGGCTGAGACAGGAGGTGCCAAGTTCAAGGTTAGCCTCAGCAATTTAGAGAGACCCTGTCTCAAAATACAAACAAAAGGTCTCCAGGGTGTAGCTCAAAGGTAAAATGCTCTTAGGTTCAGAACCAAAAATAAAGCACGCTAACAATATGCAAGAGACAGATCAATGGGATGATACATTTTTAAAAGGCCTGTAATCTATTCTCATATGTACATATGAGAATTTAATATAGGTGAATAAGCTCTTCAAATTAGTGGAGACTAGATGGGACTACTCACTAATAAGTATTAGTACAAGGAAAAAACATTGAGTTGGTTCCAACCTCAACCATGCATAAATTTCAAACACATTCCAATTAGAAATAAAAGGGGACAAAAATACCAGGTCTAGGGGTACAGCTCAATAGTACAGAGTTTGCTCAGTATGTGTGAGGCCCTGGATTCAATTCCTAGCACAGGAAGAGGAGGAAAATGAAGAGAAAGAAGAGGAGGAGGGTAGGGGAGGAGGAAAAAAGAAAAAGACTAGAAGAAATGTCTTGTGGAAATAATCTTATAAACAAATATTCATCAATATGGAAGTAGTTAAATAAAGCCAGAACACAGAACACTATAAGGGTGTTAAAAAGAATGAGAACTCTATACATGGTGGTACAGAAAGGTCTTCCAGATAGGTTAAACACAAAACCAAATTCAGGGAGAAATTCATGACTGTGTTTATAAGATATCAAGAGAAACATACTCATTTTATACACACACACACACAAAGTTCTGAAAAACACTCAAACCATGAACAGTAATTTTCTCTAATAAAAGAATATGTATGAGGAGCAGAGATGTCAAAGGGGAGTTCCATGTCTACTTCATGTGCTTCAGGACTATTAAGAATTGGGGTTTTTTTTCTTTTTTAAAAATTTAACTAACTTTTATTTATTTGTTTTTATGTGGTGCTGAGGATTGAATCCAATGCTTCACACATGCTAGGCAAGCACCCTACCACTGAGCTACAACCCCAGCCCCAAGAACTGTTTTTTACATTGAAACCTTTGTACATTATTATGCAGTCGGAAATGCAAATTTCAAAATTAATCCAAGAAAACTACGTAACAAAACCTTCATATATCAACCTTTTTTTTCTATGAGGAACAGATGGGTGATACAAACTGTGCTTGTTAGTACTGTTAGTTTTAAGAAAATGTTTTCTTAGTAATTACCTGGAACCACAAAATGGTAAGTGGCAATCTTCAAGTCTATCTCAATATTGCTACTTTAATTTGCTGGAATTAGCCGTACAAAGAGGAGCATGTTAACAAAATTGTATGGGTACATACCACGTATTTACTAAGTTACAGGCATTTTCTTTGACCTTGTCCACATCAAGTACAAGGTTTCTAAACCCTTCTCCTCCGACAGCAAACCCAGGAATACAAATGACTGGGCCTGCTGATCAAGAGCCAAGGCTGGCAGAGTTCACTATGGAGGAGCCTGCAGTACTACCACACAGCCTCAGCAAATTCACAGAACAATGCAAAGTGGAATAATGCCCAATGTTGTTCTTCGTTCTTGAAGCAATCAAGTTTAAGTTGGGTATACTATTATATTTAATGTGTACTTATCCATGCATTTGACTGAAAGACCAGTTGAAAACAATATTGAGAAAATTTCTTTATTAGTATAATAACCACATATTGAAATTGTGCACACAAATCAAAAAGGCAGTGATCAGAAACCAAGAGATACTATACAAAATATCACACTTTCACACACAGAGACACAAAATGTTTTAGCTTTTTAAACAAGGATGCTCATCAAAATCTTTCTGAACAGAAACATTCTTCCAGACAGCAGTTCTGTCTAAATCAAACCTAAAAATTCTCTCAGAGATGTTAACATGGGCAATTACTACAGAATAAACAAACATGAAATAAAGAAAATGTTCAGTTTTAAGCTAAGTTTTTTTTTTTAATTCTCCCACCACCTAAGAATAAGATCATTAGAAATTACATAGTACAATAATAAAACTAAATAAATCACTTTAAATGGTTAATATAGATTCTAACACAATGTTTACTGCCGTTTTTGGTTTTTTTTTTGGGGGGGGGGTATTGGGGATTGAACTCAGGGGCACTCAGCCACTGAGCCACATCCCCAGCCGTATTTTGTATTTTATTTAGAGACAGGGTCTCACTGCGTTGCTTAGCACCTTGCTCTTGTTGAGGCTGGCTTTGAATTCGCGATCCTCCTGCTTCAGCCTCCCAAGTCGCTGGGATTACAGGCGTATGCCACCGTGCCCGGCTTGAGTACTTCATTTTTAATATTAACATTCTGCAAGATAATACCCTCCTCACAAATACCCCAGAAGCTCCTACATCTGAATATCCTAATATCAAGAAAAAAAAATGAACTAGTAAGTTTTATCATGTAAAACTGTTGCGAAGGGGACATACTGTTATTTAAAATGTTTTTAACTGATGCCATTATAGAAACATACAAAAAGATGTATAAATGTTAAATTAGAAAAAAACTTGTTCTGTAATTACTCAAGAATATATACTATGTAGCAGGTACTATGTGAAAGATACAGGACAAAGAAATCAATACTTACAACCCAGTATCCAAAAGCTATTCACACAAATATATTTAAGCAAACAATACCAATAAGTACAAAATATAACCATTTAGTATTTCTTTAAAAAAACCTTCCACCAGTAAGGTCTGCTACTGATATTAGAGGGCAGAGGTAACTAATACTTAACACTCTTTTCTTTATTCATAAAGAAACACAGCTTAGGGCTGGGATATAGCTCAGTTGGCAGAGCATATGCTAGGCAGAGTGTTTCCCTAGTATATACAAGGCCCGGGGTTCAATCCCAGCACAAGAAAAAGAAACATGGCTAAGTGCATGCATCCTCCTACAGTAGCCCAATATACTACCACTGGCATCTGTAAATCTTTGTGTGACTAAAACGCAAGGCCTCATGCATACTAAGCTCCACTCTATCACTGAGATACAGTCCCATCCCCTATAAGTCTTCTTGATAATTTTCTTAAAAAACCAAAAAGATAAAATAAGTTGTAACCTATTTGGGGGAGGGTTGCATAAAAGTCTTTAATAATATTAGTAAACCTAAGCCTAGAGATTAAAATAGTAGATCAATGTTACCATGAGATTCCAAATAGCAGTAGTGTCTACTGCTCCCTTCATTACAATATCATATATAAGTCTCAATCCATAGCCATAGACTATATAATTTTAATCCCTGCCCACCATTCTGAAAACCTCATGACTGGTTTCAAGAGAGATGAGGTAAAAATCTCTGTATTATACATGTTACACAAATACACAAATTCATATACACGACAAAGGTAACAAGTACCATCAAATACCAAAACTACAGAATCACAAATAGATATCCCAATTTCTTTGGTCTCTAATCTTTTTTAATTTGGGAAAGTAGGGTTTTATGAAGTAAAAGTTAAAAATTAGATATAAAATACTTAGAACATGCCAGGTAATAAATGGCAATTATTTCATCATTTAACTCTTAGGCCACACTACTCTAGCACAAGTCTGTCAGCAGAACCTTATGTTCCCTACCTTTCCTTTTCCCTGATGACACCAGATTCTCTCAACATACAAACTCTTAGAGATAAACCGCACAAGAAAGTAGTCACTTGCATGCAGACATTAGACTTGGAACAAATGGAATTCTGCACTAGTTTTTAGGAGAGAATTAGTACATTATGTTTTCTGACAATATCTGAGTCACCTCTGATCCATTACTCTTCTTCATCTCCCATTACCAATAGTTTTCAAAGTATGGCCCCAGACAGCAGCACTAGCAACACCTGGAAATTTTGTCAGAAATCAGAATTCTCACCAGGCACAGTGGCACACACCTATAATCTCAGCTATTCAGGAGGCTGAGTCAGGAAAATCTCAAGTCCGAGGCCAGGCTTAGCAACTTAGCAAGACCTTGCCTCCAAAATGAAAAGGGTTTCGAATGCAGCAGTGGCAGAGCACCTCTGGGTTCAATCGGAAGGAAGGGTAGGAGAGAAAGGGAAGAAGGAAAGCAAATTCTCAAGACCCTCCTTAGACCCAAACCAGAAACTCTTGAGGTGGGACCCAGTGATCTGTTTTAACAAGCTCTCCATGCTAAAGTGACACTCTCAAATTTCCTGTTCCAGGAAAAAAAAGAAACATTGAGATTGATGAGGTTCTTGAGCATCTTGAAATCTCTATATGTAGAGTACCCCATTGAGAAAATGCCCAATTTGACAACTTCAAGAATATAAAGATCCTAGACCACAGCTTCTAATAAGAAACTTTAAAATCAGAGATAAAAATAATAAGGGGGCAAACAAAACAAAAGGTCTGCAGGGATATCAAATGAAGGTTATAGTATACATCATAAATTTTTATCGGCAAAAAAAAAAAGTCATTAAATTTAACTAGCAAACCAATATGCCAGCTCAGAATGAGGTCCCTATCAATGTCACAATTGTGTTGGCCAGTTCCTGGTTCAACTCTCAAGAAAAAAAAAACATCCACAAGAACCATGAACTACTTACCCTCTGCCACCCAACCCCTGTTAACAATTGTCTTGAGATGATACCAAACCTACTGACAGATCTAAAGTGATTTCAGATTCCCCTGTTGATTTCAGATTCCCAAAATTCCCCTTTCTGCTGCTTTATGAAAGCCCTTTAGTAATCAGAAGTTACTTAAAAAGGAGAGGAAATAAAGAAATTACTTAAAAAGGAGAAAATAAAGACTTAAAATGTAAATGCTAAGGTACTTCTACATTTCAGCCCGCCAACATAGTAAGAGCATCAGTGCTTTATATAGTATACAAAACGTTTTCATATACAACTCATTTAACGTTCACGCTCACCTTGAAGTAAACACCAACAATAAAACTGCTATTTATTGAGAACTAAAGCCTGGCACTTCCTGAAGAGTTTTACATTTTCATTAAATTGTTTGTCAACAATCTGTTGAGGAAGAATGATAAACTATATACCAAGGTCAGACACAAGGCAGGATCTGAATCCAATTCTATTTGTCTAAAATCCACGTTCTCCAAATCTTTACTTAGTGACAAGACTCTGATGGGAAAAAAAACAAAACCCTGAGTTTCAATTCCAGCTCTATCACTCAACAGCTCTGTAACCTTGGGAAGCTACCTAGTTCTCCTAATTCATTCATCTAAAAAATGGGAAGATTAAGACCTACCTCATTGTACTGTCCTTGTTAATGTCAAATTAGATGAAAGGAATAAAAGGTCTTCATAAACTCTTAAAAATCTACTCAAATATTATCATCATTCTTTATTCTGATAAGAGTGAAGAGGGGAAAAAAAGCATACAAAGGGGGAAGATAGTGATTTTTCTTTTGTTTGACTTTTTTTTAAGTAGGCTGAAGACCCTCAGAGAATATTCAGACTTCATAATTTTTCATGGGAGCTTAATGTCAATTGGGCTGTAATAACAGAACCTGTACCACAATTTATTTTGTCACTTCGCCAAAATTATAGACACAACTATACATTAGTAACACATATTTAGAGGTTAATACAAATCTAGCAGCTGGTTTTTTTTAAAATTTTAATTTTCAAGCTGGCAGTAGAGCTCAGTAGTAAAACACTTGCCCAGAATGATTAAAAAATTAAATTTAAAAAATTAAATAAAACTTTAGTTTTCCTAAGAATCAGTGACCACTGTCAGGCACCGTAGCCCACACACCTAAAATCCCAAATACTCAGGAGGCTGAAGCAGGAAGATTCCAGGTTCAAGGCCAGTCTCAGCAATTTAGGGAGACCCTGATCCAGAATAAAAAATGGCTAGGGATGTAGATCAGTGGGTAGAATGTGCAAGGTCCTTGGTTCAATACCCACTAAAGGGGAGAAAAAAAATATTCGGTGATCACTGTAATACGTTGCCATATCTGTCTAGAATATCATTTTCAACCTGGGGTGCCTACATCCTTCATAGATCCAAAAGACAAATCAGATGACTTTAAATAATGAGTCTGACTAAAGGGAAAATTTTAATTAAAAATCTAATTACTTATGGCTTATTTTTACTAGAACTTTCAGAAAATGAAAGGAAATAAAATTAAAGTGAAATCATTCAGCTATTTATAAGTACGTCATATATTTTCTAGGCACACTTTCACACACCTGTAATCACAGCTACTCAGGAGGCTAAAGTAGGAGGTATAAGTTCAAGGCCAGCCTCAGCAATTTAGCAAGACAGTCTCAAAATAAAAAACATGGGGCTGGGGTTGTGGCTCAGTGGTAGAGCACTTGCTTAGCATGTGTGAGGCACTGGGTTGGATTCTCAGCACCACATATAAATAAATGAATAAAGTAAAGGTCTATAAACATCTAAAAAAAAAAAAATAGCATTGGGAATGCAGCTCAGTGGTAAGGTGCCCCTGGGCTCAATCCCCAGTACTGCAACAAACAAAAACACCTACACAAAAACTCAAGACCTGTCAGATGTGGCTGGTGATGTACACCTGTAATTCCAGCTACTGCGGAGGCTGAGGAAGGAGGATCACAAGCCAGCCTCAGAAGCTCAGTGAGACTGTGTCTCAAATTAAAAAATAAAAATAAGCAAAAAGGACTGGGAATATGGCTCAGAGGTAATGTCCCTGCATTCAATCCCCAGTATCAAAAAAAAAAAAAAAAAAAAAGGCTATCAGATCTAACTTTCATATATGAAGTTACAAGCTAATATCTCAACATTGCAAATGAGACAGTGAGTTATACACTAGTTCTAGGGTCTAGATTTTTTTCACTTGTGTCAAATGGTATGTCCAGTGAGGAGCTTTTAAATCTAATTCATTTACTCATTCAATTCACAATCTACCATGTTTCTACCTGTGATTATCAAATAAGGGTACTTTTCACCACCCACCAGACCCCAGGATTTAGCAATGACTGGAGAGTTTTGGGGTTTTGTTGTTGTTGTTTGGTACCAAGGACCGAACCTAGGGTGCTTCACTACTGAGCTTCATTCCCTGCCCTGTTTACCTTTTTATTTTGAGACAACTTGCTAAGTTGCTTAGGGCCTCCCTATGTTGCTGAGGCTGACTTTACCTCCCAGGCCACTAGGCTTACAGGCCTGCGCCAGTGCACCCGGCAAATGGAGACATTTTTGCTTGTATGTGAGAAGCCAAAAGTGGGTGCTAATGACATCTATATCGCCAGAGATGCTAACTAAACACCCCACAATGCTCAGGACAGACTCCCTAATACAAATATTCAGCCCAAAATGTCAATACTGTCAAAGTCGAAACCCTGATCTATACAAAAGATTTTAAATACTCATCTGTCTAAAAGACAGTACCAAGTTCATCTTTGTTTTCTATAATATTTGTTAATTTCATTCTTTTCATACTAGCTTTGGCAACAAACTTACCTATACCTATCCTTTCAATCAGCTTCCAACTTTCAAACTTGTCAGTAAAATCACCATCATCCCCATTAGCCAGGTTTAAAACCATGGTGTAACTTTTTCACTCAACCCTATTTTTAACAAAAGCAGCAGCAGCAGCAGCAGCAGCAGCAGTAATGGGAGCAGCTAACATGTGCCAGGCACTATTCTAAGCAGTTTGCATATAGAAACTCATAATTCTAGGTACAATTATTATCCCCATTTTACAAATTGAGAATCCAAGGAATAAAAACTAAATAATATGCCCAATGTCATACAACTGAGTCAGGTTTCAAATCCAGACAAAAGGCACCAGAGTTCATGCCCTTAACAAGGAACTCTGAAGTGATCTCCCTGCTTTCTTCCTCTAGATTAAATCGTGAGGACTGGGGTTGAGTTTAGTGGTGCAGGGCTTGCTTAGCATGTGTGAGGCACCAGGTTCAATTCTCACATATATTCCCACATATAAGTAAATAAAATAAAGGTCCAGTGACAACTAAAAAAATATTTTTTAAAAAATCATAAAGGTGGATTCTATTATGTTTACAACATATCCATTGCTTCCAAATCCACTCCCTTCAACAAGGCCAAAGAATGCTTGCACATTCTAGCATCTCAGTATTTCATACTTGAGTTTATTGATAGATCCTATAAACCAGTCAATCAGTAAACCTGATATAAACTTCTCTGCGAGATGTCCCATAACTCAGTCGAATTGAGTTATTCCAAGTTTTCTTCCTACTACTTCTCAATTAGAATCATAAAATTGTAAAGATACAAAAGGTATCTCCCATTTTACAGATAAAGGAATTCAATGATTGTGACTAAATCAGCCAGCCAGGCAGAGCCAAGACCTGAACTTGACTCTTAATTTTTGCTCTAGGATTCCCCCATACCCTCTCACTCATAAGTTATTTCACTCCTAACAGATGTTTCTCCTCACTATCCCATCAACAAATTAGGTCCATTCCCATTGTTCCTGTTCAAGTTGTTTCTACTGCCCAGCCTGCCCTGTTCTTCCTGCTCCATTTTTCCTGCTCCACGGATCCAAATCCTGTCCATCCTTCAAAATCTCTTCCTATTCCATTCTTAATGACTTCCTCCTCCTCCTCTGAAAATCTTATGTCCTGAATAAGATACCAGAGGAACAAGATCACTGATGGGCCAAGTTTAGTGCACAGTAACGTTTCTCATAATGAAGCAAAGGTACATGGATGATTTTTCCCTAAAAACTATTAATTCATTTTTTCTTGTGTTTTAGGAAGTAATTCCAATAAAGACTAACTCATCCAGCACCTGCATATAATATTCATATATATTTGGGGGGGGGTTACTTTTTTTCGGGGGTAGGGGAGGGTACCTGGGATTGAACCCAGGGGCACTTGACCACTGAGACACCTCCCTGGCCCTATTTTGTATTTTATTTGGAGGCAGGATCTCACTGAGTTATTTAGCACCTCACTTTTGCTAAGGGTGGCTTTGAACTCACAATCGTCCTGCCTCAGCCTCCCAAGCTGCTAGAATTACAGGCCTGGGTCATCACACCGGCTTCATATATTTTATGAAGAGATGCTGGAACACATCTTTAATAGTAGACATGTAAAGCGTGGATGGTGCCAAATCTCTATTTCTCCTTCTCTAAGAAACAATTTAGGCTGGGCATGGTGGTGCATGCCTGTGATCCAGTGACTCCAGAGGCTAAGGCAGGAGAATCACAAGTTTGGGGCCAGTCTCAGTAATCAAGAGAGACCCTGTCTCAAAATAAAAAATAGGAAAAGGGTTGGAGGGGGATGTAACTCAGTGCTAAAGTACCATGGGGTTCAATCCTCGATACAAAAAAAAAAAAAAAAAAAAAAAGTAACAATAATTTATTTAAAAGTTGAAATACTTTTCACTATACAACTTTCTGACACAACTCACCTAGTAGACCTAGTAGGCCTAGCAGCCTAGATCCTTGGACTCATCTCTCTTAGCGTGCCACCACCCATCATTACTTCCTCCAAAACTTCATTTCTAGTGAATAGTTCACACCTTTTTTTCTTCTTCTTCCCTAAAATGTGTAGCATAGAACAGCCTGCCTCCTTTATCCTTTATTATTTTCTATATGCATCCATACTGAAGCTCCAGTTTGCTACTTCTCATCCAATTTCAATTAGGAGTCCTTTCTATTGAACTCATATCCGTATCTCCAGACCCTCTCAGGTTTTGGAGTATCTACCCATGAAGGTCAATTTTGTTTTCTCCCCTTCTCTACTCTTCCTTCCTCGAGAAAAATGGTCTCAAAAATACATTGTTGTGTTGGGCATGGTGACGCACCCCTGTAATCCCAGAGGCTCAGGAAGCTGAGGCAGGAGGATGGAAAGTTCACAGCTAGCCTCAGCAACTTAGTGAGACCCTAAGCAACTCAGAGACCCCGTCTCTAATAAAGTATTTTTAAAAGGGCCCAAGATGTGGCTCAGTGGCTAAGCACCCCTGGGAACCAAAAAAAAAAAAAAAAAAATACTGTTGACAAGGGGCAAAAAGATCCACTGAATTGCAGGGGGGAAAAAAAGAACTTTTTCTCTTTTTGCAGTACCAGGGAGTAAACCTAAGGGCTTCATGCACGCCAGTCAAGCACTCTACATTCTCAGTCCTTTTTTAACTTAAATAAAGACAGGATCTCATTAAGTTGCCCAGGTTGGCCTTGAACATGCAATCCTCCTGCCTCCACCTCCAGCTGATATTACAGACATGCACCACTGCACCTGGCCTTAAAACTCCTATCATACTGATTTTTGTTTTCTTGTTATTCACAGAAGTGGTGCTGGGGATTGAACGCAAGGCCTCACAAAAGTTAAGCATGCACTCCACCACTGAGCTGCATCCCCAGATCTATACTTGTTTTTTCAACTCATCCTTTTTTTCTTTTTTCTTTTCTGTTTTTGGTACTGGGGATTGAACCCAGGTGCACTTTAGTAATGAGCTACATCCCCAATCCCTTTTTTATTTGAAATGGGTTCTTGCTAGGTTGCTGAGCCTCACTAAATTAGAGGCTAGCCTCAAACTTATGATCCTCCCACCTCAAACTCCCCAGTCACTGGGATTAAAGGCATGAAGCACTGCGACCAGCCATGACCTCAATTCTTTCTTAAATTACATTTCTCTAAATGTTTATGTTATGTAATACATATTAAAGACACATAAATTATTAGAGTGCATGTTCAAGTTTTTTGCTAAGAGCGTATGACATGAGTTTGGAGACAACTCTTCTAAAAATACAGAAATATGACCAAATAGGTTCCAGACTATATAGAGGATACATGCACGTACGTATGTATACGCATACACAGACACGCACAAACGCGGTATAACGAAATAATTCTTGTTCGTAGCCACACGAAAACATTAACCATGCCCACCAACTCACAGCCCCTGCCAACCATATCAGAATTGTGTGTCCTAGTCAAAGGCTCAGAACAGTACCGTCTAAAAAAGCCCTTCATTTCTAGTTTGAATACAAAACAAAAATGGCAAGTGATGAGATGCTACTCTTATTTTTCTTAGAGAAGGATATGTCAGGGCACTGTTCACAGCTCACCACTCTGCCGCTGCTCACCACCTGATTTGTACTCACAACCTTATATGCCACAATCTCCTGAGATTCGGTTCCTATTCCCCAATCCCTTGGGGCACAACTCCGGTTTCCTTCGCTAACAACCGGTTTATCCTCCTATCTCCGGGACTCAGCTCATGCCTCCCTTCGCCTTTCCCTCCCTCGGGGACACCACCCACTGTCCTCCAGCCGCACAGCCCCTTCCCACCGCAGAGCACCGTGCATCCACGGTGCCCGAGCCCGCGGCTCCCCTCCGCCCCCAGGAGCTGCCAGCCAGCCTGGAGACGGGAGGGGGAGGGGTGTGACTCGCCTCCCGTGACTGGCCCAGATGGCAGCAGATTCCGCCCCCCACGCTCCGGCACCCCCCGCCCCCAACCCCCCCGGCCGCCCCTCCGCCCCCCCCCCCGCCCCCGCCCCCCCCCCGGCCCCCCCCACGCCCTCACGCCGGCTCCCGGACACACTCACCATGCTGGGTGAAGATATTGAAGCCGGTCTCCGTGGTGCGCCCCGCCGGGTCCCGCCTGCGGCCCGAGGGCCTGGCTGCACTGCTGCCCCGAATCCCGCGCGGCTGGGGCTGCTGGAGCCCCGGAGCCTCCCCGACGCGGCCCACCTGCTGCCCCATCCCTGCTCTCGCGTACTCCCGCGCCCCCGCCGACCCCTGGTCACATTCCTCCTCGGCTCCGGCCTCGGGCTCCTGGCGCGGCTCCGGCCTCTCCCGCCCAGCCCAGTCCCGGGGCCGGGCTGCCGGCGGCTCCGCGCCCGGACTCCTCACAGCAGCCGCCGCGCTACCTCTCGGCTACTCACAGATTCTCCTTCTCCCTCCCCCTCCGGCGGCTCCGCGCCCCCAACACCGCCGCCGCCATCTTTAAACCACCGAGCACTGGGCGAGCGTGGGACAGAGCGTCTCCCGCCCCCCGTCCCCCGCCCGCCCAGTCACCGCCGCTACCCAGAGGGAGGGCCTCCCGCCGGCCACGCCCCCGCCCGCCGCCGGCCTGCCGCGCGGGGGCCACCTCGCCCGCACGTCTGCAGCGGCAGGGAGACTTTGGTCCCTGAGTCCCTCCGCCGCGCCTCGGCCTCCCACGTTTGAATCAGCCTTAGCCGACCCACGTTCTGCTGCACAACCTACAGCCTTTCGGGAAGGGACGGTCTCTGGCCTGCCCTGTCCCACCTCCACCTGTCAAATCAGTGGAGGGCTGAGTGCCCACCACGTGCGCATCTCCATAGCAAACACGGCTGGGTTTGCGAAGCCCTGGGTTTCTCTGTCAAACGACTGGGATCCCTCAGATACCCAGGAGGATCTCTTTAAACACCCTTGTTAGTGTTAGGCCTAGAGTCAAACTATAATTGTACGAAATTCACTGCTGTATTAGTATTATATTTTAACTTTTTTCCCCCCCTGGTACTGGAAATTGAACCCAGGGGAACTTTACCTCTGATCTGCATTCCCAGTATCTTTCATTTTTTTCTTTTGAAATAGGGCTCGCCAAGTTGCGGGGAGGCTCGCAAAATTACTTGAGGCTGGTCTCGAACTTACGATCCTCCTGCATCTCCCTGGCAGAGTCAGAGGGATTACAGGCTGACGCCCACAGCTCCCGGTTTGTTTTAATTTTTTGAAATTAGTTCTTGATGTTAAATTGCACTCGCCTGGGTGTGTGCAGCCTACAATCTCATTGGCAAAGCAATTGCCATCCATTTCCTCCTATTACCACGAATTCCTTTTTAAACTGCTTTACCATCTCTCTGACCAGTTTCTGTCTACCTCACAACGCTGGACAGTAAAGTTCATCTTCCTACTGGCATGCTTTACTTACTATTGTGCACGTGGTCAGGCCTTCTTTTGATGGCAAAGGAGAAAAAAATAGGCACCTTTGACCCTGTTTTTGAGTCCAAACTTACCCGTCGTTATCTTAATGGTGTCTAAAGGGTCTGAATTAGGCAGAAGAGAAATGGTTTTTATACACACACTTCCTGGTATGCAATTCATTCATCATCCTTCCTCCACTGTGCATTCTTGTATCTTAATATCCAGTTCTTAAAATTCTCAACTCGATAATGACTAGTCTCCTACTATTCTTTTAACTTCCCTGTTTGCTTTTTTAAAAGTATCAGTTACTGGAGGTACCACCTGAAATTTTGCTTAAAATTAATTAATGAGGATGGAGCTGGGGAAGATGGCGCACGCCTGTAATCCCAGCTACTCTGGAAGCTCAGGCAGGAAGACTGCAAGTTCAAGGCCAGCCTGGGCAACCTAGCCAGACCCTGTCTCAAAAATCAAAAAGCCTGGGGATATAGCTGAGTGATAGAGTGCCCCTGAATTCAATCTCCAGTACCAGAAGAAAAAAAAAAAAAAACCCTTAGACGGGATGGGAGCCACCACAAAGAAGGACCAAAACAACCACTGAGAGGATAGGTATGGGGGAAGAGGTGGATGTAGCTCTCCTTTACGTGTTTTCCATGGAACCATGCTGACTTGAGATGAGCTGAGATGGATATTCACTATTATAAGTGAAAATATTCCATTGCCAAAAAAAAAATATTCTGTGACCAGAAGTAACTGAATTTACCCGCAAAATGGGAAGAGAAGCACTATGTCTTAGTGCTGGATAGAACATGAACTTTCATTTGGATCAAAGTTTTCCTATGTCTTTTTTTTTTCTTTTTTTTTTTTTCTGCTGTATGCAGTGGTGTATGCCTATAAGTCCCAGCTATTGAGCTATTGATGAGGTTAAGGCAAAAGAATCACTTGAGTCTAAGAGTTCAAGGCCAGCGTGGGCAACATAGAAAGACACTACCTCAAATTAATTATAATCAATTAACTAATTAAAGACATTTTCTTTTAATTCTCAGTGTTTGCAACTACTGAAAAAAAAGCATTCACAAGGGATAAAGATGGTCATAGATCAGAATTTGGTTATTGTCTGACTTTCATTATCTGTGAGAATTTTAATTTAGGGATAATGGTTTGGTTTCTCTGCTAATTCATGCAAGACATAATAATAGGCAAATGTAAAAAAGTGCAGTGGTTAAGGCAGGAGCTCTGAAGGTAGAAGACTGCTTCAATTCAAAACTTGACTCTGATACTTATTAACTTTTGATCTTGGACAAAGTACTTAACCTTTTCTGTCTCAATTCCTTTGTAAAGTGATGATCACTAATAGTGCCTACTTTATGGGGCTATCATGAGAATTAAAGTAGTTAATAAATACAAAGTACTTAAAACAGTATTTGGAGCTAAGGTTGTGGTGGTGCATGCCTGTAGTCCCAGCAACTCGGGAGGCTAAGATAGGAGGATCACAAGTTCTAGGCCAGACTCGGCAACTTAGCAAGGTGCTCAGCAACTTGGTGAAACGCTATCTCAAAATAAAACATAAAAAAGACTAAGGGCACCCCTCAGTTCAATCCCCAGTATCAAAAACAAAACAAAAAAAAATATTTGGCATATGAAAGTGTCATATAAGCATATACTACTAGTACAAAAAATGTAATGTTCCCAGAGTTCATTAACTGTTTTTTGTTTTTGTTTTTGGTTTTTTTTTTTTGGTACTGGGGATTGACCTCAGGAGCACTTAACCACTGAGCCACATCCCCTGCCCTTTTTTGTATTTTATTTAGAGAAAGGGTCTCAATGAGTTGCTTAGTGCCTCAATAAATTGCTGAGGCTGGCTTTGAACTCTCAGTCCTCCTGCCTCAGCCTCCCAAGTCACTGGAATTACACGTGTGCACCACCAAGCCCAGCAACTTTCATAAGATTAACTTCTTCCAGTAGCATATGCTTAGTTCTTGGAAATTCTGCAATATTTATTCCAGTGAGCCCCCTCCACATGCCACTGTGCATATAATTAAAAACAAAAAAACCCATCAACCAATGAAAAGGTGTGGAATCATGTATCCCTCTATTATTAATCATTCCTACCTGATTATCACCAGGCTACCATCAAGTGAATCATTAAGTAACACCTTGGTTTTGCATATAGAGATTCCCCTACCACTGCTTCTTGAGATCCTATCTAGACTGAAGCAAATAATCCTGTAAGTGGAGACTTAGAAAACATGCATGATCTTGCCAAATGTTTTCAGCTCTTTTATTTTCAATGTGACATGGGAACTTTGAAAATGGGGGATGGGAGGCTAACCTAGAGAGATGTATGGGAAACTCCCTCACCTCAACATAACCAAACCAAAATGACTTGCCTATGAATTACTTGGGGTTCATTATCACATGCAGCAATCGCTGCCACAGCTCAACACTTAAAACAATTCCAAGCACTACCATCTCAACATGAACTGAGGGCAGCTGAGAGCTCAGGGCATGAATAGAAACCAGGGAAAGAAAATTGACGGAGGCTTGGGAGGTGTCACTCAGTGGTAGAATGCTTGCCCAGCATGAGTGAAGTTCTGGGTTCCATTCCTAGCACCATAAAGTAAATAAATAAGTAAAAAGATAAAGTAGTGCAGATAACCAGGTGGGTGCAGTAGCCCCTGCCCATAATCCCAGTGACTTGGGAGGCTGAGGCAGGAGGATCGAAAGTTCAAAGCCAGTCTGAGCAACTTAGTGAGGCCCTAAGCAACTTAGTGAGACCCTGTCTCAAAAATAAAACAAAAAGGAGGAGGTGGCTGGGAATGTGGTTCAGTGGTAAAGCACCTCTGGGTTCAATTCCTAGTACTAAAAGAGAAAGAAAGTAGCAGGAATGGTATATATTGCCTGAGGAAAGTAAGGTCCTAGCCAAGTTTCGGCTGCTCAGGATCCTCACTATCCCTATAAGAGGAGCAATAACTACATTTTCCAGAAGCAGGGAGCTTGTGAGCAATCTGCACCGACTCAAGTCATCTCTCTGCTGTCTCCTGCTACTGGCCTTTGGCATAAAGCAATCGCTTAACAGAAACTATTTCTTTCTCTCATTGCTTTGACCTTGTTCCTCCTACCTTTTTATGTACAAAGCCTAAATTTCCCCCTAATGTTTCAAAGTATTTTCCAAAATACCCTGGTTTATAACTGCCTACTGTTCTTTATCTCCTCTTCTTCCACCAGGAAACTTCCAGTGGCAGACAAACATGCTTTATTCAGTTGGCCTCATTCTGGGAAGTCTCCTTTGTAGCTATAACTTTTGTAATAATTCTATTTTCCCCAACATGATTCCTGAATGTCTCCCCTTAGAGTATTCAGGATTCCACTTAGATCCCACCTCCTTCATAAAAAACATCTCAGAAGTACCAATTGAGACCCAACAATTTCCCAGGACTCTAGAATCCATACCTAAAACAACCACAACTGCTAACAATTCTTTGCCTATAAAACTCACTTACCTTCCTCTACATCCCCCAAATATGTTTAAAAATTTTTTTTTTTAACCAGGGATTGAACTCAGGGGCACTTCGCCACTGAGCCACATCCCCAGCCCTATTTTGTATTTTATTTAGAGACAGGGTCTCACTGAGTTGCTTAGGGCCTCGCTAAGTTGCTGAGGCTGACTTTGAACTCGTGATCCTCCTGACTCAGCCTCCCGAGTCGCTTGGATTACAGGTGTGGGCCACCATGCCCGGCATATGTTTAATTTTTGATACGCAGTTTAGTGGCATTGAGTTGGAAAGAAACTGGTCGTCTGGTTGAGTCTCCTGTAATCTGCTCTATGGTAACTCCATTGAGGGAGTCTATGTATTTTAAAGAGGCCTAATTATTAATAGGTTCTTCCTAAAGATAAGCTGAAATAGGCTCCCTTGAAACTTCCACCTGTTTTTCCCTGGTCCTCGTTTTACATGGTGCTAGAGGGAACACATCTAACCTTTCTCATGCATGACAGTCCTTTAAACGTTTGAAAGCTACCGTGTTTCCTCAAATCTTTTCTTTCACTGCATTCGTGCATATGCCTGTATAGCTAAGTTTTTCTCTCTCTCTGTTTATCTTCCCAGCCTGAAAATGTTTTTGGAGATAAGTGGGGAGAAAAAAAATTTGTCATTTTATATATAGCATTTTTCTTCGGCTATCTGTGCATGCAGTACTTTGGGATTTATGTATGCTTTGTCTTGCATTGTTGTGTTAAATCTTTAAAGGCCTCTGGAGTGCCAAATGCAGTTCTACTTACAGATCAACATTTTAAATGCTTTTTTGGATGCCAATAATGAGGAGGAAGAAGAAAGAGGAGGAAGAAGAGGAAGATTGTGATTCTTATCTGGCTGGCGTAGAGGAAGTCCCTCTCTTTAAAGGTAAGGAGATGGATTAAATAAATGACCCCTTGTTCCTTTAGTCCCCCAGAGTCTATCATTCAATATTTCTTTGATTAAAAAACCTTATAAATTATTAAGAGACTACATCAAACAATTGGCAAAGTGGTATATAAATGTTACCAGTAGCAATATCTATTCATTTTAAATTAATAAATTAGTACTCACTTCCTTTTCAATGGTAATAATGAAAGAGCTGACTAAACAATCCATTTAACATGTAACCTGTCACTAACTACAGGGTCTGGCCTGGAATTTAGGTGCAATGGGTCTATTTCAGTTATCCATTGCTGCATAACAAACCCCTGGCAAAAACTTTGTGGCTTAAAATAATAGTGATTTATTGCTTCTTGTAATTCTGTGGGGGGTGGACGGTTCTGCTGATCTCACCTCATGTAACAACATTTAGTTGGGGGACTAACTGGGCTAGGAGGACATGATGGAGTCATTCAAATGTCTGGTGCTTCTGTTAGCTGGGGTTTCTTTCTTCCTTCCTTTCTTTTTTTTTTTTTTTCCTGTACCAAGGATTGAACCCAGGGATGCTTAACCACTGAGCCACATCCCCAGCCCTTTTTATATTTTATTTAGAAACAGGGTCTTGTAGAGTTGCTTTGAGCCTCGTTAAATTGCTGAGGCTGGTTTTGAACTCACAATCCTTCTACCTCAGCCTCCCGAGCCTCTGAGATTACAGGTGTGCACCACTGTGCCCAGAAACTGGAGTTTCTTGGTTCTCCTCTGTCAGGCCTCTTGTCATGTCCTGAATTGTGTCCCTCCCCAGTCAAATTATATATTGAAGTCCTAAGCCTAAGACCTCAGAAAGTGGCTGATTTGGGATAGATATCAAATTACAATGAGGCGCCAGCCAGGCGCGGTGGCGCACGCCTATAATCCCAGCACTTGAGAGGCTGAGGCAGGAGGATTGCCAGTTCAAAGCCAGCCTCAGCAATTAGCGAGGCCCTAAGCAACTCAGTGAGATCCTGTCTCTAAATAAAGTACAAAATAGGGCTGGGGATGTGACTCAGTGGTGAAGTGCCCCTGGGTTCAATCCCCAGTATCTAAATAAATAAATAAATAAATAAATAAAATGAGGTGCCAGGTGTATTGGCATGGTTTTGGAGATCGAACTCAGGGCCTTAATTATGCAAGGCAAGTGCTCTTCCACTGAACTATGTCCTCAGCCCTTAAGTTTGAGCTGATGTTCAATCACAAAAATTGATACAAGGAATTCAATCAAAATAAATGCTCTAGCTGAGCGTAGTGGCACATGCCTATAATTCAAATGTCTCAGGAGAGTGAGGCAGGAGAATAGCAAGTTCAAAGTCAGTCTAGGCTATTTTGAGACCCTGTCTCAAAATAAAGGTTGTAAAGGATGGAGGATATAGTTCAATGGCAAAATGGTAAAGAGCTCCTGGGTTCAATACCTAGTATGGAAAGAAAGGAAGGAAGGAAGAGAAAGAGAGAGAGAAAGGAAGGAAGGAAGGAAGGGGGAGAGGAGGAGAGAGAGGGAAAGAGAAGGGGAGAAGGGGGAAAAAAGGGAAAAAAGCTGTGGCGTCATGAGGTTGAATCAGTGCGAATGACTCATGCATGATCAGTAAATTGGAGAATGGTGTCAACAGAAAAAGTTGTGTAGCTTCACTCCTCGTCATGTTAATAATTCAAAATGATCAGTAAGAAACTTTCTCACTACTAAAGAGAAAACTTCAGCATTTATGAAGACTTTAAAAAAGGTCTTCACCCACAGAGGCGCAGTCTTTTACTGTCATGTAAGTGCCTTGCTTAGTAAGTGCCCTTTTTTCTTAATTTTTTGTTGTGAATGGACCTTTATTTTATTTATTTATTTATATGTGGTGCCGAGGATCGAACCAGGGTCTCACACGTGCCAGGCTAGCGTTTTACCACTGGGCCACACTCCTGCAACTTTCCTACACTCTTCAGTTACTGAAACTTGGTAACACACAGGCATCAACTAATTCATGACAACCTCAAGATAAAGGTAAAAAACATTCATGAAGTTTCCATTGAAACCATGTACTTTCTACATCAACAGCATTATGAGTCACATTTATTTTGTCTTTTAGTTCTCCCATGGCAAAAAAAAAATTTAAATAATAAAAACATAATTTGAGCAACAACAAAAAAATACACTACTTGGGCTGGGGTTGTGGCTCAGTGACAGAGTGCTTGCCTGTTGTGTGCAAAGTACTGGGTTAGATTCTCAGCACTGCGTATTAATAAATGAATAAAAAATAAAGGTCCATCAACAACTAAACAATATATGTATATGTACATATATATATATTTAAAAAATACACTACTTACTCTCATAAGAATTAAGTACAGAACATAGATTTTAAAAGTGATGGGGTCAAGGGAATAGCTCAGTGGTAGTATGCTTACCTACCACGCACAAGGCCCTTGGTTAGATTCCTCAGCATCTCAAAAAAGAAAAAGGAAAAGATTTTGGCGACATTTTTTGTATCCTAGTTTAGTCTAGATCCTTTTTTTTTTTTTTTTTGCAGGACGGGGGATGGTACCAGGGATTGAACCCAGGGGCACTCAACCACTGAGCCACATCCCCAGCCCTGTTTTGTATTTTATTCAGAGATAGGGTCTCACTGAGTTGCTTAGCAACTCATCATTACTGAGCCTGGCTTCGAACTTGAGATCCTCCTGTCCCAGCCCTAGGATTGCAGATGTGCACCGCCTCGCCTGGCTAGTCTATATCCTTTTGTTTGTTTGAGCACTGTGTCTGAGAGGGCCAGCCTCTAATGGGCTGTCAGAGCACAGGAGAGTAAAGGAGAATCGGTGCTGAGAGACAGTCAGCTAAGAGGAGAGGACATTCCCAAGGAGGGACAGCCTTGCAGGAGCCAGAAGCATCTGAACAGGGTGAGAAGGGCACCACAGGGAAGGAGGGGTGCAGTATGAAACTCCGAGGTACTGGGGAACCCTTTGCCAGGACTGGAAGGGCCCAAGTGGAGGTTGGGGAAAGGGGCAGAAACCACAGGACATCTCAAAAAATAAAAATAAAAATAAATTTAAAATTTTTTAAAAAACCCAGAGCCTGAAAGCAATAACGCTTTTGGTGACAACAGGATCCAACATAAATTACCCGACTTTGGTCTCCTGGTTGCTCCCGCCCCCTCCAGTGCCCCAGGCTGATATTTTCCACCTTGATTAGTAGTTCAGGGTAATGGATCTTGTTGCCTTGCTCTGAAGGATGTGATTTAAGGGGGTGATTTCCCTATCTTGTAACAATCTGTTTTTGACTTTACTTGTGGATTAACTAATGCTCTTTGTATCAAGATAATGCTAGCTTAGTTTTTATTATATTGACCATGTTTTCTGCGAATTCAAGATCATGACAAAGAACCATTACAGTATCTGAACCAGCATGATCTCTACAACACTACAAAAGGAGGCTAGGCAACCGGGTTATTTTAATGGTAGACAGAACCCATATAACAGGATTAAAGAGCTAGCTAACCAAACGGAGCATCCTGCACGGTTGGTAGGGAAAAAATTGGGGGTCAGGCAGCGAATGCACTGAGCCAAAGACTGAATCTCACAGGTTCAGAAAGAGAAAGCAAACCACTTCTCCTCAGTCGGACGTCCTCCAGCCCGGCGGTGGCGCACGCCTGTGATCCTAGCACTCTGGAGGCTGAGGCAGGAGGATCGCGGGTTCAAAGCCAGCCTCAGCACTGGCAAGGGGCTAAGCAACTCGGTGAGACCCTGTCTCTAATAAAATACAAAATAGGGCTGGGGATGTGGCTCAGTGGCCGAGTGCCCCTGAGTTCAATCTCCGGTTCCAAAGGAAAAAAATAGTCTTCCATAGCTAGTTGCCATTCCTGTAATCCCAGCTATCCCAGAGGATAAGGCAAGGGCATGGCAACTCGGAAACCATCCTGGATAACTTAGCCAAGACCCCGTCTCAAAATGAAAAGGGCTGGGAATGTGGCTCAGTGGTGGAATGCCCCTGCGTTCAGTCCTAGTTCCATAATACATACATACATGTAAATACAATTTTTTTTTTTTTTAAGCCTGGGAAGTAACTCAGTGGCAAAGGTCCCTTGGGTTCAGTCTTTAGCTCTGCCAAAAAAAAAGTCTTTCCAGTTCCCAAAGGATGGCCACTGCTCAGTCTGAAATAGTTGCTGCTGAATAGCTTGGGCATACCTTGCAAACTAACATGGATGAACATACCTTCTCGTATTCATTCCTTGATTGTGCTATGAAACTGAGTAAAGTTATATTTCCTGATTCAGAGCAGACAACTAAAATGTCTTGGTTGGCAAACAAAGGAGAAATTTTTGATGACCCATGGGTTGGCCCCTTAGAGTGCAGAGATGAATTTAAGTCCTACCAGCAATCAGGCAGTCTTTTAATGACACCTCAAATCACAGGAACAACAGCAAAATGTTCTTCCTAGCTTGTAGAGACTTCAGATTTAAAAACGGAGTTTTGAGTCATCTTTTCCAGTTGGGCGAAGATTTTAATGAAGTAGAAGAACACATAAAATAAAATAAAGATTATTTATATCTCATCCCAATGCAAACTAGACTTTCAGCAAACCATATAAATGTAAATATTGGCAAATTCCATTGTTTACAAACTTGCCTGAGAAAATAAAAATATCCTACCTGCTAAATGTCCAACACTGCTACCTCATATACAACACAGCTTTAAAGAAGATGTGAAATTGATCAAATAGTTATGTGCATGCCCAAATATGCCACAATGAAGCCCATTATGCTGTATAATTAATATGCACTAATAAAAAATTTAGAAGATACACTTATCCATCAATCAAGACACGCAGAAAGTGTGCATGTTGCATGATTTGTTTAATATGATTTTGAGACTTTCATAATTGCTATGGTCTGAATGTTTGTGTTCCTCCAAATCCATATGTTGGAACCTAACCCCCAGTGCAATAAGTAGGATCCCACCCTCGTGAATGGTATTAGTGCCCTTATAAAAGAGGCCCAGGGGAATCATTGACCCTTTCCACCAGATGAGGACACAGAGGAAGTCACCAGCAATGAAACAGTTAAGCCCTTACGAGTCATGGAATCTGTTGGCTCTTTGATTTGGACCTCCCAGACTCCAGAACTGTGCAAGTAATAAGTTTCTGTTATTTATAAATTACCTAACCTAGCTGGGTGTGGTGGTGCATGCCTAAAATGCCAGTGACTCAGGAGGCTGAGGCAGGAGGATCACAAATTCGAGGCCAGCCTTATCAACTTAGTGAGGCCCTAAGCAATTTAGCGAGATCCTGTCTCAAAATAAAAAATAAAAAGCTGGGGATTTAATTCAGAGGTAAAGTGCCCCAGAGTTCAAACCCTGGTACCAAAAAATAAGATAAAATAAGAAATTACTGGTCTAAGGTTATAGGAGTACAAATTGATTGAGAACATAATAAAAGACTTTGGTGACCTTTCAGTTTCCTTGAAACATGTAAAGGCACTAAACAAGTTTGTTTGTTTGTTTTACTTCTCAGAAATGAAAGGAAATAACCTCTGTAGACGTGTGTCTCTGATTACCATTGCTTCCTGCCAGAGAAAAGATGTTAAAATGTTGGTCTACCAGAACATCATATTTTCAAAATATGTGATAAGGAGAATGACCAATGAATATAGCAGAATTGACTCCAATTTCTGAGGCCAGGTCATAAAATACCTTTTATTTGTACCCTGAACCCACCTGGAAATCTATACACACAACATATACACACACACCTGTACTGGGAATAGAACCCAAGGCCTTGCATATGCTAAGCAAGCACTCTACCACTGAGCTAACATCCCCAGCACTTTATATTTAATTTCAAGACATGATCTTACTAAGTTGCTGAGGCTGGCTTCAAATTTAGGAGCCTCCTTCCTCAGCCTCCCAAGTAGCTGGGATTACAGGCCTGGGTCACCATGCCTAGCTGGAATACTCACTCTTAAAATGTGGCTAAAAGATGTTAAACCCAGAAGGCATCCACTGTCACACTTAAGAAGGGAAAACAAACTTCAGTTTCACAATTACTTCATTGCTTGAAGTAATGAATACAATTAGCACAATTATATATATGTTAGTATATAGAAATCTGTAACATAAAGATAGAAGAGATATGGAAGGAGTTGATGAGAAAATAAGTAACCTTAAGAAGTTAGTCGTGGGCTGGGGCTGTGGCTCAGTGGTACAGCACCTGCCAAGCATGTGTGAGACAATGGGTTCAATCCTGAGCACCACATTAAAAAAAATAAATAAATAAAATAAAGGTATGTGTCCATCTACAACAAAAATATTTTTAAAAAAGAAGTTAGTCAAGTTAGCAAGAAAAAGTCACTACTGAATGCTAGTAATGGACTTAGTTTCTTGATACAATTACACCTTTAAAAATTAAAATCATTAAAAAATTTCTGAACTCTGCCAGGCTCTTGCCCATAATCCCAGCAACTCAGCAAACTAGTGAGTTCCTGTCTCAAAATAAAAAATCAGAAGGACTAGGGATGTAGCTCGGTGGTAAAGCACCCCTAGGTTCAATCCCTAGTACCAAAAAATAATTAATTTTGAACTTGTAACTGGTGCAAATTCTTCTATTCAATAAAAGGAAGGTGAGGTGGGACTGTGTACCCTTTAGGGGTCATAAAAATCTCTGGGACTGAGTTTCCCGCAGTCTTCCTCCTGTGAAGGAGGGCTGGGTCTCCTTACTTCTATCCAGCATTCCAACTTGTTTCTTCATTCTGAAATTCTAGAGTTAAGTGGACTCGATTTTCTAAATATACAGTCATAGCTAAGGCTGGTCAGCTGCCCAGCAATCACACCATTTCATTTCCCTGTTTTATTACATTATTTGGAATAATAGTGTTTAAATTGACATTATGCTTTACAGGAGGAATAATGAGTTAGAAATAGAGCTATAAAAAGTTAAAATAAAAAAGGAAGGGTGGAGGGTATAATTCAGTGGTGGGGCACATGCTGAGCATGTGGAAGGCCCTGAGTCTGATGCTCGGCACCAGAAAATAGAAACAAAATATATGTATATACACACATGTATTGGAAATGAGTCAATCAGAAGTCAGTATTGTGAGATGTTTGAACCCATAATAAAGAGTATAAAGATTAATTCAATACGAAGAGAGTCTTTCCTAAGAATAACCTAGCATTATGAAATAGAAATTTTTTTTTTTTTTGAACCAGGGATTGAACTCAGGGACACTCGGCCACTGAGCCTCATCCCCAGCCCTATTTTGTATTTTATTTAGAGACAGGGTCTCACTGAGTTGCTTAGGGCCTCGCTAAGTTGCTGAGGCTGGCTTTGAACTCCCGATCCTCCTGACTCAGCCTCCCAAGTCGCTTGGATCACAGGCGTGCGCCACCGCGCCCGGCTAGAAATTTTTTGTTGAGCCACATCCTCAGCCCTTTTCACTTTTTATTTTGAGATAGGGTCTTGCTAAATTGCTTAGAGCCTCGCTCAATTGCTGAGGCTGCCTTGAGCCTGTGGTCCTCCTGCCTCAGCCTCCTGGGCTTCTGGGATCACAGGCATTCACCACAGTGCCCGGCTGAAACACAAACTTCTAAGATTTTTAACATAATTCTAATAAAAGTTCCCTTGCTGTAAATCAACATCTACTTTCATAGTTTATGTGAAATAAATAACATGCGTATAGTTTCACATTTATTGATTTATTTGTGGGGATTTCTAGTCTAGCTAAACTCCAGTGTGTTTCTCAAATGTTCTTCCTTCTGGCATTGGCCATCCATTCACTAAGTGTTTTTTAAGCTTCTACTACGTGACAGTGACTAAGTTTACAGCTCTAAAGAGACAAACATTCCCTTCTCTTCCAGGAAACTGAAGTCCAGTGGAGAATTCTGTCAAGAGAGCAGACAATGAGACTCTACTGTGTGCTAAGTGCGGGCGGGGAAGTGACCTAAGAGCCCAGAGGCAGGGCAGGGAATCTGGAGGACAAATCTGAGTCAGCCAGGGAAGCTGGGGGTGGTGGGAAGAGGGGAAGGAAGACCAGAGAGCACAGTGCAGAGGGGAGCTGGGAAGTTGTCTCTTATTTTCTAGCATCCGCGAATATCTGGTGTGCTTGCTGAGTGTACATGAGCCATACAAAGAACACGGGGTACCCACGTGAGTGACACAATGTGGTGGGTTGTAAGGCATACAAGTTAAATTTCAACAAAAGAATGAAGCCCAATAGCAGGAAAGGCATGCCATTTGAGATGCAGGCTCAGCCAACATTTTTTTAAAAAAATATTTTTTTAGTTACAGTTGTTGATGGTCCTTTATTTTATTCATTTACTTATATGTGGTGCTGAGAATCGAACCCAGTGCCTCACACATGCTAGGCAAGCTCTCTGCCACTGAGCAACAGCCCCAGCCCCTCAGGTAACATTTTAAGCAGCTTTGTTCAGTGTTTTCGTGTAGTATTTTTTTTGATACAAGCTGTTGACATCCTGCCACTCAGCTTTGTCTCTGTGGGTGTGCACAAACTTCCCTCTGGCTAAAACATTTGAAAGTTGGTGGCAAACATCCTCCCACCCTTCTATATTACCCTGAAATGCCTCGCCTGCATCTCCCAAGGTCTGATACATTCTCCCGCACAGTACAATGCCCTAACCACACCTGGAAAACCAGCACTGGACCAGGTGCAGTGATGTGCACCTGTAGTCCCAGCTCCTTAGCAAGCCCAGCTAGG
>JAJEJO010004210.1:0-40850 GCA_020662805.1 Glaucomys volans
AATTCTTTTCCTTCTCTTCTATGTGGAATTATTTTCCCATGCTCTCCTCTTTCTCGATGTTCTTCCTTGTCTTGATGGAGCATGTTCTCTAATAGCTTTCTGAGAACAAATCCATGAGAGGAATAATTTAAAGAGTTCTCACATTTGCAAAAGACTTCAGCTTACTGTTACATAATCGTTTCCTTCAGAATGTTGAAGGCATTCCTCCACTGCGTTCCAGCTTCTGGTGTTACATCTGAGAAGTACAAAGCCGTTCTGCTTCTTTAAATAGTGTTTGCGACTTTGCCTTTGAAAGATTGTCTCTTTGCTTCTGGTGTTCCTAACCTTCACAATAATATGCTTTGGTGTGGATCTTTGTTTCATTTAGTACCCTAGATACTCAGGGGCCCTTTAAATTAAAATAAAATTAAATTTAAAAAACCTGGTGGACCCCAGTTCTTGGAAAGATTTGGAGATTACCTTGATGATTTTCCCCCTAATCTTTGCTTCCATTTGTTCTGTTGTTTCTTCCTAAAATTTGTCACTTGGATCTTGGATCTTGGTTCTCCCAGTTATCCTCTAATTTTTATATTTCTTCTTTAATTTTCCATTTCTTTGCTCTACTTTCTGGGAGATTTCCTTAACCTTTCCTTGTATCCCTTTATTGCATTTTTTAAATTTCTATAATCCTATTTTCACTTTCCAAAGACTTCTTTTGTACTGTCTTTTCCCTCTCAGGACAATAATGATGATTTTTTTTTTTTAAGTTTTCCTGTCTTCAGCCTATACATTTTGTTTCCTGTAAATTTTTTAAGCTTATTTTGATTTTCACATTTTCTATTAGCGATTTTCCTTCTCAGATGTCTGCTGACTTTAAGAGTGAATAAAGCTCTAGGAAGCCAATTGGAAACTTCTGAGTGCATGAGTGGGACTTGCTGACTATGAGTTCAGTATAGAACTATGGTTCCCAGCGGAGGGCAAGACTGGTGGCTACCCTGACTCTGGGAGATACTACTGGCATTTAGCTTGGCATGCTGCTAAACATCCTACAGGGCACAGGACAGCCCCCAACCACAAATTATCCTGCCAAAAACGTCATTAGTATTGGTTGAAAAACCCTGGTATAGAGTACCTCATTGGACCACTGAGTTGGGAAGCCCATGGCATCGATGCTATTCATCTTTCTCTTGAGCCGGTCATATTCTCCAGACTAGAATCCACCCACCTCCTACCTTGAGGGTACAGCATTAGCTTCCAATATTCTGGGAGATGAGGGTGGGGAAATGGACTGATGATTTCACTGGTCAGTATAGAAAAATCACTCAAATCACTCTTCTGACAGTATTGATTCTCCACTGTTGACTGTGACTGGTATTCCCCCCAGTCTGGAGTCTGAAAAGGGGTTCAACATCTAATTTTCTGTCCTGGTGGTAAAGGAGGGATAAGGCAGTTTCTTGGCTGTATGGAGTAGAAAAGAGGATGTGGAATTTTAATTTTTTCTTAAACAGATTTGCAAACAATTCTCCTGTTCTTAGCTACAACCTCCTATTCAACTCCAGTTCCTAAACCTTTGGTGGGTGGTGATTTATGCTGCATAAAACAGATCATTCCTGAGTTGGGGATGCAGCTCAGTGGTAGAACACATGCTTGGCATGTGTGAAGCCCTGGGTTCGACCCCTAGTACTTACAAAGAGACAAAACAAACAGATTGCACTTTGGCTACTCCTATAGGTGACTGCTCAGTCATTATCACTTGTCTTTCTGTTTCCCAGCTTTCTATTCTCCTTGATCATATAGATTTATGTCTTCTTAAAAATTGCTTTGCTGCCATAATGGTGAGGATTCTAAAGGGAATGGGAATAAACGCATGTGTGCTCTCTCTCCTCCATCTGTTGTGTGGAGGTCTGACAATTTTATTCTTCATGTAGAAGCATTCCTTAGTTTCCTCCAAAAAGGGAATCCTAAATCCAACAAACCTATTATCAAATGGAAAAAAATGTATCTACACCGAACACCTGCTATTTGCAAGGTAAAATGCATGCATGAATTTCTCATGGGCACTTTGGAGGTACATGTTACCAGATGGGTTTTGACATCAGGAGTGGTTTGGGTGGATGTGTGTGTGTGTGTGTGTGTGTGTGTGTGTGTTTCTTTTAAAAAATATACTGACTACAAATATCAGAAAAAGCTAATTTAGAGTGCATGTAATCTGCAGGATTCAGTATAATAGGAACAAAAAAAAATTAAACCTAAACCCTAGAGAAAACAAGAATCCAAACACAATCTGCTAAAAATAAAATAACAGTGTGGACTAATTGGCTCTCTGAAGTTCTATATGAACAGAATTCAGATTTCTCCAGCTGACCAGCTCCCCAAGCAGCTGGAACAATGACTTTAGCTCAGTGTCACTGACTGTGATCTCTCCTTAGAAATCTGATTTTCACTGTGGCCCTTTGAAAGCTGGTGATTCTGAAGGAGACCCAGATTGCACTCTGGATTTCTGGCCATGAACAGATGCTGCTTGCAACGACACTGAAGCATCACTTACATTAAAAAATCTGCTTTGAAAGCAGAAAGAGGATACGATGATACTTCCCAGGTACAGTGGGTGCCAGCTGTGATTCTTTCACACTGCATCTTCAAGTCATACATGAAGGCAGACATTACATTCCACCACTTGGAAGCAGAATTTCTAATGTTAAGTCAAAGGAATATTTTAAAGGCATATTTCCATTGAAGTTGTGCAAATAAATCCAGGCATGACCAACTGAAATCTTAGCCTAGAATGATATGACTCCTCCATGTTAACATCTAAAGGGACAACTTGAATGGTGCCATGGCAACAGCATCACCTTCAATGATTCCCTGGAAGAAATCTTGCAGAAGCATGATCAGAATACATGAGGATTTGGCATTGATTTGATGAACAAGAGATCAAAGGATTACATTTCTTATCATTTTTATTGTTCACTTTTTAACTTTTAAAAATTACACATATAATACTCAGCATAGAAAAATTAGAATATGCATATGCAGTTAAATAAAGAAAACTGCCAGTAGTCTGTTGGCTAAGATATGAACACTGGCTTGCACTTATTTTTCTTTGCCTCTGTATATCTATCCATATACAAATGGAGGGCAAAATAAGACTTTTTGAAGACAAAGAATGAAAAGATATCCTACTTTTTGACCTTCATTGAAAGAATTACAAGACCTAGAAAGAAAGAAAAGAATTATACCCAGAGTGGTATATGAAAAGAAATTGTGTAAAAAGGTATCCTATCCTTGTTTTAAAGAAGTATTTACTCTAAGTATAAAATATGGGTGGACTTGGAATAAAAACAAAGCAATCATAACTGGAGGGACATAGAAGTTAACTTAACATTGTCTTGCTAAACATGTGCTACATGCTTAAGAGCCAACACTAAAAAAATAGAAATGTAAAACTTCAAGACTAGTAGAGAAAAAGCAAAGGAGGGGAGAATAAAGAAGACATCGACTTAATAGAAGTCAGTGCTTAGTCTGCTTCAGCTGCAGATTAATAGACTCCATGGCTTGAGCAGCCACTATTTATTTCTTTCCAACTGTCCTGGTCACTGGGGAGTGTACTATCAAGGTGCCTACTGGTTCAGTCCCTGATAAAGCTCTCTTCCTGGCTTGCAGGCAGCTAACTTCTTTGCTGTGTCTTCACATGGTGTAAAAGAGGTAGAGATAGAAAAAAGACAGACACAGAGAGAGAGAATACAAATAATCTCTCTCCCATTTCCTCTTACAAGGGAAATAATTCCATAATTACGGACTCACCCTCAAGACTTCATCTCAGCCAAATAATGTCCAAAGACCTCATCTCCACATACCCTCATACTGGGGATAAAAATTCAACACAACTTTGGGGGCAGGAAGCAACACAAATATTCACTCCATAGCCATCAGTAAGTGGGGAAATAGAAACAAAATGAAAAGCATTAAAAAAAATATGGTGGTAGAAGCATCAAATGCCCTGACTTATTCATATGATGAAATTGATCTATAGATCAATGATCTACAGATCTATGAAACTAAATGCTGACTGAAAACCTCAAGTAGAATATGGCTCCATTTGTATGACTGTTCACACAAAAACAAGTCTGTGTTTTATCCATGGATATTCAGTGGTCCATATGTGGATATTCAATAATGAATGAAACACAAACACATGGATTTAAAGAATAGATACCAATTTCAGAATTGTGGGACCTGTCTCCTGGAAGGAGGCCTATGTAGCCTTCTGTTGGGAGACAGACACAATGAAGAGGCCACTCGGGGACTAGGGCCCCATCCCCCTTTTCTGTGCTCTGTGAACAGGATGTTCTCCTGTGGTTGATAAAATAATTCTTCTGTGGCTTGTGCACCTTCTGGGTTCACAGAATTGCTTGTTACTTTCTGTTACTGGCAGAGAGTCTGCAGAATAGGCTGGTTACTGCTTAGGCAAGGCTTGGCCTTTGAGATGTATGGCTAGCTTAACTTCAAACATATAAAGAACAGTGACATACACAGAAAAGACAGAAGTAGCTTCCTATGTGACAGGTGCTCACTTTCTCCTGAATAAAGCTCCTCTCCTCAGATCTTTGCACAGAAACTGAGTCCTTTTTCCCATCACGTTGCTGGAGTTGATGCTAACCCTTAGTGCAACCTGGTCCTGACTCCTGGTTGCAGCCACATGCAATACAGAATAGTAGAGGAAAGAAGGGGAAAGGGTTGAGGGAGTACAAAGAAACTTCCATTGTTTCTGATATTATTTTTAACATCCACTGTCTTGCAGGCTCAGTGTCAAGAGTTAAAGAAGACACAGTGGGCAGAAAGAAACAAGGTTACTGTCCTCATGGAACTAACAGTCTGAAAGGAAGTCAGATATTAATTAAATAATAATGACTACTGTGATATGCCCAAGAAGGTAGTGGAGCAGGAGTGCAGGAGTGGGAGGAAGGCAGTGCAGTGGATGAAGAGACCAGCACATGCAAAAGCCTGCCAGTGGGAGTGGCATTTGTGAGAAGGCAGTGGGGCTGGAGTGGGGGAAGGGTGGCAGAGCTGGGATTGCAGAGGAAGATGGGGACAGACCACTTAGGTCTTGAGACCACAGGAAGGGCTACAAGCAGTAGAAAGGCATTGAGGGGTAGGGGAAGACTGCTCCTCATGTGATGTAGAGGGAGGCTCGGAGGGGCTGCAGGGCAAGAGGAGATGTGGAGTCACTACTGCAACCTGCAATAGTCTAGGATTGAGGTGAAGGAGGGAAAGCAAGAGGAGATGAAACTCCTTTAATAGAGTCGAGATTTTTAGAGGTACATTCAAAAGAACTAGATGATTAGCCATGAGGACAGAGAAAGAGAGGACCAAGATGTGTCCCTTGGCATACCTGTATGATAGTTGGCATTTCAGAGAAGGAACCCTAGAAGAACACCGGTCTATGGAAAAGATTTTGAATTTGGTTTTGGACAAGTTGAATTGAAAGCACCTTTGATTAAAGTGGAGACTAGAGGGAACAGTCAAATATAAAAGTAAAAAATACAGATGGTAATAGAAACCAGACACATTGTTAAATTAGCCTGGAGGGGGAGACTATTTATGGTCTAAGTCAATCAAGGTCCTGAGAAGTTCCATCATGACTGATAGGTGGAGGTCAATCATGCAAAGGATACAGAAGAGCTAAAGGTTAGGGGAAAACCATGAGTATAGTCAGGAAAGGTGGTGTGTCTGTAAGAGGCAGTGGTGAGCCATGCTGAGGATTGAAGAAAGGTCTCTGGATCCAGCAATATGGAGGTCATCAGAGACCTTCACAGGAGCTGTGCTGATGGATAGACTCAATGATAAACTGGAGTGAACTGAGAAACAGTGGGAGGTAGGGAAAGGGGAGAGTCCTTTTGAAGGGTTTGACTATGGAAAGGAGAAAGAGGCCAATAGCTAGAATGGAATGTAGGTTTTTGGCACAGTGGTTTCTTATGAAACATTTGAACATGCCTGCTTGGTGTGAAAAATTGACAGTTTGTGACTTCCATTTTCTTTTTGAAGTTGGAAGGAGGCAAGTCATAGTTGGAAGAGGAAAAGGAACCAGTGAGAGTAATTGTTCCAAAGAGAGAAGGTGTGACATAGCTGCCAGTTATGGAATATTACTCTAAGTGAGCACTACACTAATCTTTAGCCTTACGTGCACCATCTCTTTATACATGGGCACAAATGATGTTTTCAATGTTGTGAGGTGTTTGTTTGATTTTACTTATTTTTTAGATTTTTTTTTGTTGTAGGTGGACACAATATCTTTCATTTTATTTTTATGGGGTGCCAAGGATCAAACCCAGGGTCTCACTTGTGGCAAGGTGAGCGCACTACCACTGAGCCACAACCGCAGCCCTCTTTGTTTGATTTAGTTTCGTTTTTTCTCCATAGGAGCCCATCCCCTAGTTAAAATTCCATACTGTGTGTGGAGCTGGCATTCATGAAATGATGACCAAGTCCTGTACGTAACTTCTGAAACCATCTAGAGTCAATCTTGGAATACACAGGGCAGGGTTTTCTAGTTGAGATAAAAAAAAGACCTGAGTATGCAGATGGGACAGTATGAATGATGCAGCTGGGCCACTGCTAGTTGAAGTGACCCTGGGAAAGAAAACAGTATCACAGGAAAATTGGTGACTCCCTCCTTTCCCATCTCCCCACCAACCACTCTCCACATGTTCCATCCAAAAGATGACTCACTTGGTCCAACCCTCAGGAGCAAAGCACTGAGAGGGAAGAAGGAAACTTCACAGTTATTCCAAATTTACCAATGATATTATCAGCGGCTCTGGCTGAGGATCTTGACTTTCTTGCATCCTAGTGTCCTGTCTGTAAAAGAATCATCTCACTTCCAACTCTCCTGGCACCATTTGGAGGCTGTTAGCTTTAATAAATGAGAGACTCTCTTGGCTAACTCATTTTCCATCCCTCGAGTTCTCAAACTTGATACTCTCAGGTCCCACCCAGCTACACCTTTCTCTGGTCTCTAATTCTATTGCTTCCAAATGCAATAAGGTAAAGGAACTAGGGCAGGGGAACTTTTGAACTGAACCAGATGATCTGTCCCTTCCAAAAAAAGGCACAGAAACTGTGTTTGCAGCACCTGTGAGGTTTTCCTGAGCTCTCCTTCCATGTTTGCTTTTCTCAGTGGTTTCTGGAGCCCTTTCAGGAAGGCTCCCCGTTGATCGTAAAGATTCATAATTCAGACCACCCAAAAGGATTCCCTAAATTCTTGGAAATCTTCCCTGCATTTGATAGGATGGATAAAGAAATAATGAAAATAAACTACTGAAAGAAATGGAAAGGATTTTATTACCTGCAACAGACAATTTGGAAACTGGATGGGATTGCAATGAGTCTATTTTATTATTGTCACTACTTGTTTTAGTACGATTTTTCTCTGCTGTGACTAAAAGACCCAACCAGCACAATTGTAGAGGAGGAAAAGTTTATTTGGGGGCTCACAGTTTCAGAGGTCTGAGTCTACAGACAGCAGGATCCATCCCTCAGGGCTAGAGGTGAGGCAGGACATCATGATGGAAGAGTGATAGAGGGAAGCGGCTCACATGATGATCAGAAATCAGAGAGAGAGAGAGAGAGAAAGATCTTCACTTGCCAGATACAAATATATACTCCAAAGTCATGCCCCTAATGACCCACCTCTTCTTGCTACACCCCACCAGTCTCCAGTTACTACTCAATTAATTCCATCAGGTGATTAATTCACTGATTGGGTTAAGGCTTTAGTAATCATTTCTTCTCTGAACTTTCTTGCATTGTCTCAAATGTGAGCTTTGGAGCTCACATACAAATCATAACACTACTTTTATATACCTGTGAACATTTTCCTAATAAAGGAGTTGTGTGATTTTTTTTTAAAGGAATAGTTGAAAATCAATTTTTGTACACCAGTTACTTTGAACTTTTTTCAAAAAAAGACATGATATATATATATAGCAATAAACTAACGCATATATATGCATATATATACAGACTAAAACAGAGTTCTCCAAAACATTTGTCCTCACTAAATGCAATAAATTCTAACATTTTTTATGTTCGTTTGTGTTGGTTATTTTTTAAAAGGTTCTTGGAACCTACATAAGTGATTCCAAGACTCATTCATAGGTTATGAGCCACAATTTGAAAAATACAGATAGAACAAAGCAATGTCAAATCATTCTGGTGGTCTATTGAATATTTACCTGTTGCCCAAAGTCAAGAGGAGAGAAATGACTGAGAGGAGGGAAGAGAAAGAACAGTCATGAAGATTTCACCAGCTGTGTTGGAAAAGTCCGACCTTCATATGGGGTCAGGTGGCATCAGAGCTTTACGAAGCAAAAGACCTTCACAAGCTACCACTTCAATACAAGGCTCAGCAACCCAATGTTCTTTCCATGGGTTTATTTGCTTCTAGAACTGCTGACAGGGGTTGCAGCCTGTCATGCTTCTGAGAAGCTTTGTCCTCTCTGAGGTTCATTTCCAGTCCTAGCGCATTTCTTCAACTTGCCTGATTTATGAATTTTCTATCCTGTCTCCTCAACCTCCTCTCAATCACCCACATGGTGACTGTCCCCCAGACCCAATATCTTAGACAAAAGTGCCATCCATCCAAGAGGAGAAATAAGGACATTGACTGAGATTTGCTTAGCACTTCAATCCTATTAAAGCAAAGGTCACATTAGGTAAGCAGGGTGTAGACAAAAAGACTGGTGTCTAGAAAAGAAGAGCTCTGAGTATATTTGACTTTAGTATTTAAGAATGAAGGGTCAACTGCTTAGTCCTTCAACAAATAAAAATTGAGTATCTGCTGGGATAAAAGTGAGAATTTCAGGATGACATCATTAACCCAAAGGACATGAAGAAAATACAGAAGAGACAGCACCTTGATCTAAAATAAAATAACCTCAGAGGTGTAATTTTTAAATGCATTACAAAGCGCTGCACATATCTAGGTGTTTTATATATGTGAAATTTCACTAACCAGAAATCAGTTTACAATTGGATGAACTACTCCCTAAAAAGCTCACCTCCTCAGCTCATGAAATTTTGCTGTTTGTGTTGACTGGAAGGACATTTTCGCTTCTCCAACTGGGAAAGCTGTGTTTCTTTTAATATTAAGGTTAATGAGGGCTGGGGCCCTGTAATCTACATGAGTAGGTTAATTCTCATGTGTCCTAGATAGTGGAGAGAGAGATTTAGAACTTCAGCTAAAGGGAGATGCACACACTGCCAAACGGGATGAATGCATGTGAAGGGAGCAAGGAAGAGCTCTCTACAGAAGGAGCTCTGTACCTCAGCTCCTCCATCACCAAATGCAGATGCAGAACATGTCTCCCTGCCCCTGTGCTTGAGTGAAAGAGGCCAGTTCACAGGCTTTAGACACTTTGGGGGAAAGGCAATTATATGATTGAAGTGTTATCTTTCCTTAGAGAGCCCCAAATGAATTGGGGTGATAGGGCTAATCTGATTACTTTTATTTATGTAATTTATAAAGATATTTACATATTTATTTATTTATATATTTAAATTTTTACAGACTGCATTTTGATTCATTGTACACAAATGGGGTACAACTTTTCGTTTCTGTGGTTGTGCATGATGGAGATTCATACCATTTATGTAATCATACATGTACATAGGGTAATGATGTCTGTTTCATTCCACCATTTTTCATACCCCCAATCCCTCCCCATCTCATTTCCCTCTACATAATCTAAAGTTCCTCCATTCTTCTCTCACCCCAAGCCCCCCAACCTGATTATATATTATCATCCACTTATTAGGGAAAACATTTGACCTTCGGTTTTGGGGGATTGGCTTACTTAGGATAGAGCACTAATCTCCAAAATTTATAAAGAACTTACAAAACTTTACACCAAAAATACAAAGAACTCCATCAGTAAATGGGGCAAGGATCTGAGCAAACACTTTACAGAAGAAGATGTACAGGCAATTAATAAATATATGAAAGAATGTTCAACATCTCTAGTAATTAGAGAAATGCAAATTAAAACAACTCTAAGATTTCATCTTACTCCAATTAGAATGGCTATTATCAAGAACACAAACAATAATAGATGCTGGTGTGGCTGTGGGGGAAAAGGCACACTTTTACATTGCTGGTGGAGTTGCAAATTGGTGAAGCCACTCTGGAGAGCAGTGTGGAGATTCCTCAGAAAACTTGGAATGGACCCACCTTGGAATTGACCCAGTTATCCCACTCCTCAGTTTATATCCAAAGGACTTAAAATTAGCATACTACAGTAATGCAGCCACATCAATGTTTATAGCAGCTCAATTCACAATAGCTAGACTGTGGAACCAACCAAGATGCCCTTCAACAGATGAATGGATAAATAAAATGTAATTTATATATATATATAATATATGTATATTATACGTATATTATATATATATTATACGTATAAAATACGTATATATATTATACGTATATTATATATATATATAATGGAATACTATTCAGCCATAAAGAAGAATAATATTATGACATTTGCAGATAAATGGATGATTGAAGTTTGATTATATTATAGTAAGAGATATTTTATCAAAGTTAATGGAGTTGCTGTGATATTGCTGGAAAACACAGGTGTCTTTCAGAAGTGGGGATATGGCTTGAGTTGATCTCCTGTCATCAAGGGTATGAATGTGCAAAACACTATTAAAAATGTCTTCATCCACAAAGTTCAAAGTTTCAAAACAATGAATGAGTGAATGTCTTATTTAATTAAATGAGACTATTCCAACTCACTTAAAAATAACACATTTTGACCAAAAGCAAAGAAATGTGGCCCCTATTCCCCTATTGTGACCATTTCAGGCTGCCTTTGACCTTGGTGTGATGGCAAAGGTGAGAGGAAGGAAGGCAAGAAAGCAAAGGAGATGGAAAGAGTTCCCTGCTCGTTAACTCCCATGGTAAAGTCCTCACCATTACCTGCACTTATTTACATGCTTCTGTGTTTTAAGTAAAAGGTGATGCATAGAATTATTTGGCACATTCATCCTGGGACTATCTGACTCTGCTAAACACTGAATTAGAAAACCATGATTGTCTTCAGAAGAGTCTAATGAGAAAGGGATAAGCAAAACAAATTACTTGAATTATGATTAATATAAAATTTCAGAACAAACAAAACTAACCTAAAGTGACAAACAACACTGCCTGTGGTAGAGTTGAAGAGAATTGAATTTGGAGGAAGCAGAAGGAATTTGGGGGTGATGGAATGTGCTGTATCTTGATTGGGATGGTGGCTATTGGGTACATACATTTGTTATCATTGAGTTACATGCTTCAAACAGGTGCATTTTATTATATAAATTATACCTTAATAAAGATAAAACAAAAAATCATTTTGTATGTGTTGTGGGCCAACACAACATGGGAGGAGGAGGCAAGACATAAGTACAACCTAGATGAAGTGTCTCAAAAATGCTTCTCTGTGCTAAAAAGATTTTCTGCTTTGAGGAGGTTAAATAGATTTCACAGGAGGTCATTGTTTTAGACGGAGCTTCTGCTGAGGCCCCAACAGATCAGACTGAACCAGACTGGAATCACTCATGCTAGCTACCACATAAGCACACTGAACTTAGAAATAGGCCAGTTTTCCAAAATACAGAAGAGTCATAGTAACCAATCCAAAGGTGCCCAGTCAACCTGAGCCAGCATGATAAGGAAGTCCCCTCTGCTTTAACCTATAAGGAGGGTGACTTTGAAATGACCAGTTCACTTTGTGTTCCTCATCTCTGCTTTCTTCCCATCTGCCTGGAAAATCCGCCTGATTTGTGCAATATGCTACGTGATTCACAATCACCTATAAAAGTCAATTAAATCACAAAATGCAATTTATTTAGGTTTTGCTTTTTGACAGGAAAAAAAGAAACCCCATGAGGAGGGCTGGGGACATACAGTGCTTGTATGACATGCACAAGGCCCTGGTTCAACCCCCAACACCTCCAAAAGAGGCCCTATGAGAAAACAAACAGGAAACAACCCTGAATGTTTTTCTTGCTTTTCCTTCAATAGAGGGCAGAGTTCATCATTTCGACTAAGACAAAAGTAGTAATTTGACTTGTCCCTGGAAAGAAAGTATATTGAACCATATTGCCCCACTCAAGTCTGGATGCAGGTGCAAGAGAATGATAGCTATAGTTTCTTTTTGAGGTGATGAACATGCTCTAAACAAGACTGTGTTGATGGTTGCACTCATCTGTAAATATGCCAAAAATTATTGAATTATGCATTCTAAATGGGTGAATTGTATGGTATGTGAATTACATTTGATGATGATTCTCTTTTTTAAAGTTAATGCAATTCTATGTGAGCCAGGTTAAGAGGCAAGAAACTTTGGCATGGATAAAGCAAAGTCAACTGAATGGAACCCTTGGTTTTGAGTCTCTCAGCATTCTACCCACATGTTAAACCAAAAGATGCAGGTAAAGTAACTTCAAACATATTTTGTATTTCATTCATATGCCAAAGAAAAACAAAATTTCCCCAGCCCCCCAAAAGAGGAATAAAGTTGCCTAATAATTGACTTCCATTTCTGACAACGTGAGTTGGATAACCTGAACAACTCTTAAAAACTCTAGATGGCTTATATTATTTTAAATATGTACTTCAGCTGGCATAAAATCACCTCAGAGCCTTAAAGAAAAGTGAAATTTTGGGAGGGTAAGTATCCCAAGCTGAAGATGATAAAATAGACTCGGTTAATCTTGTTGGTTAACATACAGTAGCTTATTTCTCATTCAGATCTCATGTCTGCAAGGGGCTCAAGTCATTCTCATCTGGTGGAGATCCACTCTGGTGGAGGCTTCCATTTAACATGTGAGCATGGTTTGGGGATGTGGTTTAGTGGTAGAGCACTTCCCTAACATGTAGGCCCTAGGTTCGAACCCTAGCACTATGGGGAAAAAAAGAGTGAATATTGCAATAGATTTTTTTTATTCTATCATGCTTCTTTCTCTAAACTTTGGATATAATTTTATTTTTTATATTCTCCCTATTTATATTTGGAGTAAACACTCATCAAATTCTCCTTGCTGAATCCCTCATCCCTACCAACCTACGGTTTTCTTTTTAAAAACCGGAATCCTTACACGATATTTCAGTGAAGGAGCTCCCTTTTATGTATTAAAATCAAACTAGTTATTATAACACAATGGAATTGACACTCCAGAGTAATGGATATAAAAGGGAATGTGGATACCCTTTACTGTAAGATTTAAACTGTTTTAAAATAAATTCCTGCAACTTGAGAGTAGACTCAAAGTGGCGTGAAAAGTACTTCCTACACTGAGAATTCAGAAAGCCAGTTCAGGGTAAAAAAAAAACAAGACTCCATAAGATCATAGTAATTATTCATTGAATTCCTTTTTAAGCCCCATATTATGACATCATTGTTTCCCACACTTTATGAAACTATTTCAGTTAGTCTCTCCTTTGAAAGATGAGGGGGTATCTAAGTCTACGTTCTTGGCCTTTAGTGTACGTGTGCCCCAAATTTTCCAGTTGCCCTTATGTTAAGTTTGTACACTTAGGTTCTCTGCTCATTAAATCCCTTTGGACTCAAGTGCCGAAATTCACTTCTTTTTTTTTTGTTATTAAAAATGTTTTGCTTTGTTCACTTTTAAATGGAAAAAATACATTTCACAGTACATGATATAAACATCACAAGAATCCTTCTTAATGACACTGTATTGTATGCCCCCTTTAGAAGTAGTAGGCAATTGGTTTAACTATACTGTCTTTGTTGCAATTCAGATTAACATTTACGAATCAGGCTTTGAGGAATATTTTTGTCTATAAAGTATTTTCACAGATTTAGATTCCCATTGATATTAATAATAATAATAAAAGATCATCAGTTAAATTCCTACTATTTGCCAAGACTGGAGCATGGTACCAACTTTATCCAATCTAACTCTCATTACAACTTTGGAGGTGGAAGTACTATCATTGTGTTTTATAGACCAGAACACAGTCTCCCTGTATCTCCAAATCCATACTCTTGCTCTGCCCCTGCCTGGTGTACATTTACCTGATGGTTACATCCCAGTACACATCTCCTCCTCTAGCAAGTTCTTCCCACCATCTTTCTGATCTCAAAACCTCCATCTCTGCTCATTCAGTCTCCCTCTCTTCTTCCCTGAGCCATTTTTTCTTTTTTCAGTCCTAGGGATTGAACACAGGGCCTCGATCATGCTAGGCAAGTGCTCTACCACTGAGCCACATTCACAGCCCACCATCAGCCACTTTCCAAGATCCAGTAGCCCTCGTTTTATGTAAGACGGGAGCTGTATTTGACTGCTTAGAAATTTGAGTTTCTTTGAAAAACAGTTTTCTTCCTCTCCCTTATCCAACCATCTGGCACAGCTTGTCATTACTGCTCATGAAACCCATCCCAACTCTGCCCGCACTTCTCTGTACAATTCTCTTTGTCTTCACAGTGTCCTGAGCTCCAAACCACATCTTCTTACTTTGCATCAAATAGGCCCCCAGTGATTTACTTGCCTTCACTCTTGTGTTTCCAGTCCAACCTCTACATGACATCTAGAAGAGCCTTTGAATCATGAGTTAGCTGGGTGCAGTAGCACATGCCTATAGTTCCAGGGACTCAGGAGGCTGAGGAGAGAGGAAAGCAAGCTCAAGGCCAGCTGCAGAAACTTAGCAAGATTCTGTCTCAGAAAACAAAAAAGTCTATCAGTGGTAGAGTGCCCCTATCAAAAACAATTAAGTTAATTAACGATTTATCTTAACACAATGATTTATTTTAACAACAACAAAACACAAATAATCTGATTCTAAAATGGACAAATTATCTGAATAGAAATTTCTCAAAAAAAAAATTGGAATGGTCAATGAATGTATGAAAAGATACTCTCAGAGTAAATCAAATTCCATGCATGTGTGATTTTGTCAAAATGAACCCAACTACTCTGTTTAACTATAATGCACTAATAAAAAAAATTTTATAAATGCTCTTAATGTCATTAGCCATGAGGAAAATGCACAATGAGATAACAACTTACTCCAGTTAGAATGGCTATTATAAGATAATAATAATAATAACAACAACTACAACAACAACAAATGCTGGCAAGGATGTGGAGGAAAAGGACACTATAGGTGGGAATGAAAATTAGTACAGCCATTGTGGAGAGCAGTAAGGAAGTTCCCTGAAAAAATAAAATAGATCTACCAATTCCATGTCTGGGTATATATCCAAAAGAAGTGAAATCACTCAGTTGGTAGAGTGCCTGCCATGCAAAAGCACGGCCCTGCGTTCCACCCCGAGCACTGAAAAAAAAAAAAAAAAGTGAAATCAACCTACCAAAAAATAACTGCCCATCCATGTTTATTTTGGAATTATTCACAATTGCTGAGATAAAGAATTAAACTAGGTGTCCAACAATGAATGAATGGATAAAGAAAATATGACATATATATATGTCACATGTGATAGAATTCCTTTCTTCTTTATATAGATGAATAATCTGTCTCTTTATATTATTCATCTATAAAGAAGAAAGAAATCCTATCATTTGCAGCCAAATAGATTGAACTGCAGGATGTACGTGAAGTGAAATAAACCACACACACAAAGACCATTACCAAAAGTTCTCTCTCACACGTAGAAGCTGAAAAAAGTCAACCTGAATGTGGAACAGTGATTAATAGAGGTTGTGAGGGATGTGAGTGTTGTGGGGCACATAAAGGAAGACTGGATTTGGTTAGCGCACACTATATGTATGTGTCGAAATATCACTCTGAACTGCATCAATATTCACAGTTAATAAAAAGAAAACTAAAAATATATGGATCATATTCTTATGTTTAAGACCCTCTAGCATCTTTCTGTTATGCTTAGAAGAATCCAAACTTGTGCCATGGCCTTAGGCCCTGTCTGTTTGGCATTCTGATCACCTCTTCAACACCACTTAGTCCATCCCGTAAGCCCCCCACCCCATCACCTCCCCACCACATGGTCTTATCTCGCTTCTCTGTACATGTGGCAGACTCTCCTAGGTTTTGCACATGCTCTTTGCATGGCCTGTTTTCTGCATTCTGAAGGTCTGGGATCTAATGTTACCTTTTCAAAGAGGCAGTCCTGACAACTTTATCTAACTAGAATTCTCTGCATTAGAATCTTTCCCTGCACCTGTTATTTCCTCCATGAAGTTCTGTATATTGTCAACGTGGCTATTGTCTGTCCTCCCGACACACAGGTACACACAAACTGGATCACTGAACTATAAGCCATGTGAGTGCAACGGCCATGTTTGTTTTGTCCCCAGGACCCAGAAGGAGCTCAGTAAATATATGTTGCCTAGATCAATTAGTCAATCAAATAATCAGTTCCTCCAACTTGATTTGAACCTTTTGACAGAATTAACATTTTTTCTTCTTCTTAAAGCACGTGGCTAGACACTGTAAATATGACAGGAACTCAGAAGCTCCTCACAGGTGAACTGAATTCATGCTGAGAGTATGTCTTCTGGCTTCCAGCTGCCTTTGCTGGTGATGAGATCCCCTGGGCTGCTGCTGACAGAGGTGTGGAACCATCTCAATAGGGCAAACTCCGTACTCTGCCATGTACTTGCAGCATGATCTAAGGCAAGGAGCCTCTTCAGACATCAGTTTTCATCAATAAAATGGGTATAATAGTAGACCCTATTTCATCATTCTGCTAAAAGCTTAGATAATATATTTGAAGGACTATTTTTGAATGAAGTCATTGCTCTTCTCAAGCCCTTCTCAGGGTCTGCCAAATGAAATAAAACTCCTAAACTGGAAAGTAGGAGCCTTCCAACAATTGGTTCCTCCTGCACAAACCACCATACCTTCCCTGCTCTAGCTCCTTGGGTATCGTGTTTGCACCCTTTGGCTACCTTTCTTTGGAGAACCACCCCTCCCCAATTCATTAACACTGATTAGATCCGTGGTGCAGGTGGTGCAAGTCAGTCCCCAGTCCTGGCTAGACTCAGAGACCTCCTGGGAAAGTTTGCCAGTATGATATGAAAAGGCTCTCCTTTAACCCAGAAGCTGGTAATCTGGTAGACCATGAACCTGGGGCCTGCATGTTCAACATGTGGAGAAATCTTACATAAGTTTGCTAAGGCTGGCCTATCACAATACCATAGACTGAGTGGTAGTTGTTATTTTGTTTTATTTTGAATTTTGAGATAGTGTCTCACTAAGTTGCCCAGATTGTCCTCAAACTTGCCATCCTGCTGCCTCAGCCTCCCAAATTGCTGGGACAGACTGAGTGGTTTCAGCAATAGAAATTAATTTTCTTTCAGTTCTGGAGGCTGGAAAACCATAAGCAAGGTGATAGGAAGGCTTCTGGTGAGGTCTTTCTCCTTGGCGTGCAGACAGTCGCCTTCTTAATGTATTCTTACATTGTCTTCCCTGCATGCTCTTACTCCGGTGTCTCACCAGTCCTGTTGATTAGGACTCTACCCTTGTAACCTCATTTAATTCTCATTATCTCCTCAAAGCCCCTCTTTCCAAATATAGTCATCTCTAAATACAGTTGCATTGGGTCTTAGGGCTTCAACATATGAACGGAGTGGAGCAGCACATTCATACCATAATTGATCCTATAAAAGTGGAGAGAATGGTAGAACCCTAGTAACATGGATTTAGGCCCTAGATAAAGGAAATGAACCCTACCCCTCTAAATATTCCACTTTCTTCAGTAATTTTCCTTTTCCCTCTATTCTCTTGAATGTTTAAATACAACTATATAATGCCTGTTAATCAGTTTAAAAAATGAAAAACAATGTTTGGAGCTACTAGAAGCTACTAACAAAGCTCTTTTCAACAAAAATTGAGAATATAATAAATGACATATTTTTGTACATGGAATTTTCACTGTAGATATCTCAATTATTTTATACATTGTGCCTAAAACACAATTTGCCTTTAACTTCCTTAAGCACAATTTCTAGAAAATTTAGCCTTATACCTTAACATGAAGCAGAGATGATCAAACTCAAAATTCAACAAGAATCTGTGTGCTTACTACTTCAGATACAAATATCGGAAGGTGATTTTTAAAGCTTTGTTATGATTTGTATAGTGGTGTCCCCCAGAAACACCTGTGTTAATATAGGCTTATTCAGAGGTGAAATGATTAGATTATAAGAGCTGTAAACTAATCAGTCCATCCTAATTTGAATGGATTAACTATGTGGTAACAGTTGGCAGGTAGGGTGTGGCTGAAAGAGGTGAATCACTGGGCCCATGTCCTGAACGGGTTCTGCCTCATCTCAGACCCAGAGCAATGGAGTCAGCTGACCATGGACCTCTTAAACCATCAGCCAAACACTCCTCTAAGTTGTTCTTGTCAGGAATTTGGGCAAAGTGATGAAAAATTAACTAACACAAGTGTCTACTTTTAAGTAGAAACAACAGTACCCATTCCATTTATTCCATTCCCACTCGTAAATGAAAAATACCATAGGTGATATTCTAGTCAGTTGTTTACACTTAGATCATTAATATTCTTTTCAGAGGATAAAATTTGTAATGTTAATGTGCTCTGAGAGGCAAGAGAAAAAAAGACAGAGACTATCTGAATCATACCTCCCCATATCTGCCCCAAATCAGTCTCCTCAGCTGATACCTAGCTTTGAAACCAGTATCTCTGTGCTACAAAACACAACTCGGGGGAGAAAAGAATATCTACAATAGCACTAATACTTTATCTCAAGAAAATCCCACCAATTGATTTACTATTTAGACTTTTTTTAAAAAGAACTTCCATTTGCCTATGCTAAACATAGAACTCTAAACTCTGGACTCCTTAAACACTGAATATGTGCTCTTTGGGTCCCCTTCCCTTACTACTTTTCCTGACCCAGAGTTAGAGATGAAGAGATGCATTCTGAATTAATGGACATAAAGACATGCTTATGACCTCGAATGATAATGACAGTGGCAATGTATTAAAGATGTTGAGACCAAAGTACTCCAAATTTTGAACCCAGGCTTCCAATTTTGATAGAATGGGGTTACCCTTGATAAACTATGGCTAAAGTTAGAAAAGATGCTTTTAAAAGCATCATCAGACAAAAATGTCAAAAAACTCTGGGATCCTATCTTGGGTACTTTACAAACAAATCATATAGCTTTGCACCAATTGCTCAATCTGTGTCTCAGTTCACTCAATAGGTAAAGTTTAATTAAACCCATCAAAACCCCTGTGAGCTCTCATAGTTTGTGAACAATTTTTTAATCTGAAAATGAAAAATCTTAAAGCTTTTGCAATCAGACTGAAATCTACATTTCCCAGTAGATTTCCTAACATTCACCAGCTCCTGACAGGCTACTGTAGGCCTGGCTTCTGCCCCATTTCATCCTGCTGAGATTTCCTCCCTGTTCTTCTTACCTCTCTAAACTGAACTATTCTTTAATTGCCTGGCCCACATCCATCTCCTCAAAGCCTCCCAGACCACATATGCCTGTAGTACATGTGAGCCCCTCAAGGGCAGAGCACTCTGATCCTTTTGGGTGCAGCTCCCAGAACTCCTCCTGGCATGCTTCACAGAATCCAGCATGAAGCAGGGCAAATTTTGTGGCTCCCCCAACCCTTGTTCCCTTTGAACATCAGTCTTCACTCCACTCAACCCAATATCCCAAGTTTACAAATGAAGAGACTAAAGATCTTGGTCACACAGTTACTAAGAAGTTGTTTCTGGCTCCTGCTTCCTCACACTTATTTTGAACATGCTTAGTGATCTTGAGTTGTTTGGAGCATATTTGCCACGAGACATGGCTGAGGCTGTCAGCTAGACTTGTGTTTCATGCATAGCTCTCAAAAATACAACTGCAAAATCCAAAGAAATGAGAAGATAAGCTATTTTGTTTAAGATAATATTTGATCTTCTCATTACCTCTATGTGTGTGAGTTCCACAACATTATAAAAACAACTGGAATGTATGCTAAAACCAACAATGTGCAGTGTCATCCTTAGTAACTCATCTTAAAACACTGCTTACAGGTTCCATTTCTGGCTTACATGGAGCTAAACCTAATGGAACTTACTTATAAGTTACAGAATACATTTATGATTCTGTCCCAAAATATAAAATCAAAACTCGGTACGTAACTTCCAGCTCAGTGTGACACTAATTTATCTGATGAACTTTATGATACTGTACTATTATAATGCTTAGGATGTCAAAGCAAATGCCTGCCCCACCCCAAGCCTACCCACAGAAAGAAATGAGAGAGGCTTTTGTAGGTTGCAAGTCCTGGTCTGGTTTATTTATAAAGCAATAAATATTAGAAGCACAAACAAACTGCACGTGTGTAAACAAACTGTACAATGATTGATGAGAGATGAGGAAGGGTGGTTTGGAAGATCCCAAGAAGCATAATACCGTCATCCTGAATGTAAGAGAGACTAAGAGAGAATGCACCTTAGAAGCATTTGCGATGGACAATGGATGGGCCTGCTTCGTCATACTCTTGCTTGCTAATCCACATCTGTTGGAAGGTGGACAGAGAGGCCAGGATGGAGCCCCCAATCCAGACAGAGTATTTACGCTCAGGGGGAGCAATAATCTGCAGAAAGAAAACAAAAACTTCCAGTGAATTCTGAAGTTCTAAGCAATGGAACAAGTAACCTGTAGGAAATATTCACAGAAAAAAATTAGATAATAATTCACTATAATGTAAGAAATTTTGTATCACCAAATATTATGACAATCAGTTTTATGAACTTCCCTCTATTTCATTATTTCCATTATTAAAGACTCTACAAAATAGAATTTCTCCACTTCTCTGAACTAGAGTATAATGTGGTAACAAGCTAATTGGGTGGTGAAGGCTAACCCAAAAGTTGGGGGGGCTTAAATGTGTTCAAAGAGTTAGCTGTATTTTTTCCCAAAAATTTATTTTTATTCAGTGCTTGAGAGCATTTTTAAGGTTTCCTGTCTTAGGGAAAGTACTACAAAAAAAAAAAAAAAAGTCAAGAAAAGTGCTAGAAAAGCCAACAGGTAAAGTTTATGGGAGTCAGGAAACTATGTGTGAGGGGAAAGGAGTTAGGAATGAAATCCAATTTGGAATACCAAGATCTGTGCTGGTCCTCCCACTCACAAAAATTCTGTACCTTAATTTTCATGGTGCTAGGAGCCAGAGCAGTGATTTCCTTTTGCATACGATCAGCAATACCAGGGTACATGGTGGTGCCTCCAGATAAGACATTGTTGGCGTACAGGTCTTTACGGATATCAATGTCACACTTCATGATGCTATTGTAAGTAGTTTCATGGATGCCAGCAGATTCCATGCCTAGGAACAAGATTTAAAACAAAAAAATCACAACACATACAAGCTGCAATTCAATGTGGAGGGAACATTCTGCTGGGCAGAGAGAAGAGAACAGGACTCCTCTGTGTTGGTAAGCTGCCACCACTTGTCTCTGAAACACATGTTGCCCTATAAGATACAGTACAAAGAATATGTGAAACAGGTGTCTCCTAAAATAAATAACAGAAAATTCATCATAGATGGCCAGGAAACAAACAACTGTGTTTAGCACCTATTTGGAATGAACGCCTTCTGTACCCATCAGATGTATGCAGATGTACTGCAAAGGGCTAAGACAAACATTTAAGTTGAAATTAACATACTTTTTATTTATGGACTAAAATCAGATCCAAACTTCTTCTTGGAAATCACTGCTTAGGAAAGATGTTTGATGACATACAAGACTCTCATTATCACTATGAGTAAGAGTGTGGATGCATGACTAACTTAAAGTAAAGTCCAACTACTTGGTAATGGAACTTATTGAAATAACTCAGCTCTCTTGAGTAATTACCCTTCCCTGCAGATATGTAATATTCAGTTACTGCTGGGTCTCATCCTTGGAGATGAACCCAACATGTCATCCTTGATCACATCACTAGAGCATCATTAATAAGCCATCAGGATTTGAGGCTGAGCTGTGTGGGACTCCAAGCTACAACTTCACTCAAGGTTCTCTTCAATCCTTCTAATTATATTGGGTTTTCCTCTGGGAGACCCCAAGACTCCCAGGGAAAAGCTGTTCCTCAGCACCTGACCCCACAACTCACCAATGAAAGAGGGTTGGAAGAGGGTCTCAGGGCAGCGGAAACGCTCATTGCCAATAGTGATGACTTGGCCATCAGGCAGTTCATAACTCTTTTCCAGGGAGGAGGAAGAGGCAGCTGTGGCCATCTCATTCTCAAAGTCCAGGGCAACATAACATAGCTTTTCTTTGATGTCACGGACAATTTCACGTTCAGCTGCAGAAATAAAGAGCATCACAGTCAAGCTCTGAAGAAAGAAGCCAGTTGTGGGGAGGTAGGTGATCCTCTGAGGGAGGAAAAAAAGCATACACATGCTATGACAGATAAGACGCACACGCACAAACACACACACTCACCAGTGGTGACAAAGGAGTAGCCACGCTCAGTGAGGATCTTCATGAGGTAGTCAGTGAGATCCCGACCAGCCAGGTCCAAACGCATAATGGCATGGGGCAAAGCATAGCCCTCATAGATGGGAACATTGTGGGTTACACCATCCCCAGAGTCCAGAACAATGCCTTTGAGAGGAAATAGACAAGAACAAGGTAAATCTCTGTGGACTACCACTTTAGTCCTGGTAAAACCTACTTCCAGTCTCAGCTGAGAGTTACAAAACTGGGCACTGATCCAGATAAAATCAGATCCCTTACAGACAAAGCATAAAAATGAGCATAATGGATAGATACTAAATCTGAAGCCAACAGAAACCCATCCTTTCAAATATTGGAGAATACTTTCCAATGACCGTCCCTCCTACCAACCATTAGCACATTATGTAAGTGTCAAGCATGTTTTTCTTTGCTCCAATCTAACTTGCACATTTTTCTCTCTTTTTTGATTCAGACCCTATTGGGAATGTGTGTTCTCCTTGAAGATGCTGCCCAGGGGTTGTAATGGTATAAACACACACCAAGACTGATGCATTCCTGGTTGCTATATTGTGCTGGGCTTTGATCCTCAAAATAAGGAAAGGATCTAACTCCTCAAGTTGTCAGCTCTTAGAATAAGTGTGCTCTGAAACTAACCTCAGGGAACTATTTTAGCCTTTCTATTTTAGCATGGACACCTTGCTGGAGGGAAGGGATCACTCTTCTTTTCAATTAAGGAATCCGATTCTCAGCAAGATCAGTGACTTGGAATCATAATAAATCAGTGACTCACCCCACAGTTCAAGCATACCTGTGGTTCGGCCAGAAGCATAGAGGGATAGCACCGCTTGGATGGCCACATACATGGCAGGGACATTGAAGGTCTCAAACATGATCTGGGTCATCTTCTCGCGGTTGGCCTTGGGGTTCAGCGGGGCCTCAGTGAGCAGGGTAGGGTGCTCCTCGGGGGCCACACGAAGTTCATTGTAGAAGGTGTGGTGCCAGATCTTCTCCATGTCATCCCAGTTGGTGATGATGCCATGCTCAATGGGGTATTTCAGAGTTAGGATGCCCCGCTTGCTCTGTGCTTCATCGCCTACATAGGAATCCTTCTGCCCCATACCCACCATGACTCCCTGTAAGAAGAAAAAGATGGGAAATCATGCTGCCACCATGTCAGGAATATAATCAGCACCTTACAGCACCTTATCAATCTATGTCTAACTGCCCAAGTCAGTTAGATATACATCTTGAAAACACCAGAAATAGTTAAATAATAGGATTTTACCTTAATGTAGAAGAATCATTTAAAATCAGTCTTGTACCTTATCCCTCCACAAAGATGTATAATTCTATTGTTTAGAATTTAATTGAGGAAGGGGAATAAAGCTATTTCACTGAAGAAGCAGAGCCTCACCTCAATTTTAAAATGCCTTCATTATTAAGTTTATCACCCAAGTCAAATAGAAAATAGATGGCTACATTCAAGAATGATTGAATTAGTGACACATCATATTTCTCCTAAGAAAAGATTTTATGTTCATAAAGTGAACACAAAAAGATGGCTTGATTGGCCACTGCCTCTCCAATGCAGCCCATCCAGAACTATCCTGAATACTGGTCATTCACCAACACCAAGGACTAACAGCTCTCTTCCCTGGCAGCCTGTCTGGCCAGGCATGTGACAAACCCAGAGAGCATGGCATTGCTTTTAATAAACAGGTGGTATGTCACTATCACCATGGCACTCACTCTGTCACGTCTGGCTTCTAAAAATGCAACAGCCAGGAAGGAGAGAGATTATATCTTTTGGGAGCCCTGTGAATTGACTGTGAACAAGAGAGAGGAATGTGGGTTGTGTCCAGGTTGGTTGAGGGAAGTTATATTATTTCAAATTTTGAACAGGGCTGAAAAGGGGCGGGAGTGCGGGGAGAGAAAACCACATGTATAGGAGGTACAGAAGACCTTGAGGACTAAAAATCCAGAAGGTCAAGAGTGGAGACAGCCAATGGCTTTTCACAGGAGGCAGCTGGACTCGTTGACAGGTGTGCCATTGAAGTAGAGTTGGGGAGAGTGTACATTTCTTGGTATTTGGGGGCTTGGTAGGGGTATTGTTCATCTTGGCTTGGATCTGAAACTAACCCAAGTTGTCCTTATTTGACTCAAGCTGTTCATGGAAAAGTTAGGTCAGGAGAGACAGTTCCTTAATTGCTGGACTGACTGAGGAGTTGGCAGGAAGGGGTGCAGAGTGGGCCTGGGGGCTGCCCCATCTAGGAGCAGGCCAGGAAGGGCAGAAAATGTACCTGGTGGCGCGGGCGGCCCACAATCGAAGGGAAGACAGCGCGGGGCGCGTCATCACCGGCAAAGCCGGCCTTCACCAACCCAGAGCCATTGTCGCACACCAAGGCAGTGGTTTCCTCGTCGTCGCACATCTTGGCACAGCTTCAGCGGGGTCTACAGGGTGAGGAAGGGAAGGTGGGCCACACTCAGTACCTGCAGAATTGGCCTTGTCCTACCCAGAAGGGGCTAGGGCAAAAGGTGGATTCTAGGGGAGGGGCGGGTGGAGAGAGAGCTACCTCCCGCATCTTTCGAGTCATAAAAAGAAGGGCAAGAAGACACGGAAGAGACTGGGTGCGTAGAGAAGAAAGAGAAACCCACCCAGGCTCCCTGGCCAGGAGTGCCACCCTCCGCCCTGGGCTCAAAGAAGGACAGTCCCAACCACTCTGAAGACCCAATTCTTTAGCAGGTTCTCCTAGGCCCTATTCGCCTTTCACACACTGGGACCCTATTCTCCCGCCCTATGCACACCCCATGCCTTGCCCCAGTGGAGAGAAGAACGCACGAAATCAAGGACGAAAAACGCCCCTGCGGAGGGTTGGGGACGCGGGACTCGCTTTCCGCGCGCTCCTCTCCCTCGAAGTCCAAAAGTTAGCACAGAACAAGTTAGAATCTCATCAAAAAGTTTTTTGGTGAAAAAACCCCGACGGGGAGGAAGGCCAGCTCGGGTTGGGGCCGGGGGTGCAGCTGGTGCCTTGCGGCCGCGGAGGCGGGCGGAGAGCGAGGGCGCAGGGCGTCGCTTACTCACCGTCCGCGGCTTGGCTGGGCTCGGCTGGGCTCGGCTCAGGCGGCGGCAGGCGCTGGGTGACGGCACCAGGAGCGCAGCTTTATAGAGCGCTGATGGACGGGGTCAGTTGGAGCCACCGGGGGCAGGGGTGGGGGGCCCGTTCTGCCACCTTGCCTTATTTGGTCGCCTTAGCACCATCTAGGACCGCTGAGGCCATTCATGGAGGCAAGGGCAGGGTAGAGGATCAGCCGGGGGGCTCCCAGACCATGTAAGGAAGGGGAGGGGGCAGCCAGAGGAATGGCCAAATAGGGAGCTAGGGAGGGGCAGACGCTGGAGGGTAGGGGGCAGGGGAAGACTAAGTGACGCCAATCTCCCGTCTCCCCCTTCCTGAGGTGGGGGAGCTCCCTGGATGGGCTGTGGGTTTGTTCCTCCGCAGTCCTGCCCGCCTAAGAGACAATAAGCCACATGCAAGAGGAAAGGCTTGGCGCCCTGCCCTCTGCTAAGGGGTCCTGACAGCTGGGCCGGGACAGCAGGGGAGCGACAACAGCTTCTCATCTTCCAGGACTGAGAGCTGGAGGAACAGATCCTTGGCAGTTCTCTTGGGCACAGAGGGCACCACAGCCACACGTTCAAGTGGCTCAAAAGGGGCACCCTTCTGGTCTATCCCCCACCATCCTGAGATGGGGCTTTGCTCATCTAGATGAGAAAGCTGAGATTAATCTGTCTTGGTCCCAATCCACACAGGGGTCATGGGCTGGCATGGAAGAGGTTGACAAGGGTTACTCTGAGAGTCCAGCCAAGTCTTGTTGTAGAAGGGACCACCCCAGATATCAGGTACCACTCATCCATGCTGCAGGGGTTTTGCTCCAGTTCAGGCTCCCATTTTTAGGCCAGAAAAGGGTCACCTGCCGATAAAGTGAATGAAGCCACAAATGCCAAAAGTAACTTGGCCACTTGCCCTGGGTAGATGAGCATCTTTAAACTGGAGACAAAGGTCTTCATCCAGGTGAAGACAAGACAGAAAAAGCAAATACGCTTGTTGAGAAAATAACAAACCATAAGAACATATCAAGTCTCCCTATTCAAAGTGCAGTCTATGGACCAGAGTGTTCTCAACCTGGGGATTAGTTAGAAATACAGAGTCTCAGGCCCCAAACCAGACTCTTGACCCAGAATCTGCTTTTCAGCAAGGTTCCAGTCTGACTGGTACATATGTGAAGTGTGAGAAGCACTGGTATAAATTCCTAGGATCAGTTCCTTCATGGGAAACAGGTTTTGAAGGATCTAGGGATTTTTGAGAAGGAAAAAAAAAGACGGCATGAAATGAAGAGAAGGGGAGGGACCAGGGAGGCATAAGAAGGACAAGGGTCACTGGTTTGCCCTGGGGTGCCCTGTATTCTCAGTTCTTGACTAGCACTTGGATTTTTAATGCTTGTGCTTTTCCTCCAGTTCACACCAGTTAAAAATAGAAAACTGGGCACAGGCATCCCTCTCTAGAGTGGTCTTGGATTGATATGCTAAGGAGGCCTGCTGATTAGATACTTGTCCGGACTGGGGAATGTTAGGCCCTCCCCTCTGAGCTCCCCAACCATGTTTGGGTTGGTCTGGAGAAGAAACTACAGGGGTAGCTAGGTGATGGAGCCAGGTGAGAGGCCTGGTTGGCATCACCCCCTGCCACATGGCAGGCATTTCACAGGGAAAATGTACCGTTGGCAGGATGCAAAGAGCAGAACTGGCTTGGCTTAGGCAGATGCTGAAGAAGCAAGGAAAAGGAGAAATGGAACTGGCAATGCAGCCAGACAGCCCAGGCTTCAAATTCTGCCTCTGTCACTTACTACTTGCTGTGTGTTTGGTCTTGGGCAAGCCTGTTAACTTTCCTGAGCCTCCACAAAGTGACACAGTAACTATTCTTCTAGGGGTTACTGAGTATTATGATACTAAAAGACAAATGGCATGTCATAGAGAAGATACAAGTGCATTTGACCAGTATTAATAATAAAGATACTTCTGGAGGCAGCGTAGCTCTCACTTTTAAATAATTGGGTCTATTTTATTCATTCATTGATTCAACAATGTCCTATTGTTGTGGAACTGTACTAGTCACGGGAGCACAGTGATAAATGACACAGAGCAGGACTTATCCGCCATGGCCATTTCAAGAAAAGTCAGGGACAAGGTACATGCCAGGAAGGAAAAGGGGGTGTCACTGGGATCATCAGAAAAGGGGGATCTAAAAGATGATTCAGGAAAAGACTTCCTGAAGAAGTAGCATTTAATTGCTTTTAAAGCTGAATAGACCTGAAGTCCATGAACATGCGTGTGAGAGAAAGTGGCTAATGGGAGCTTTGCATGTTCACTACCCTCCATGTAGAGCTCCCTGGAACTAACTCCATAATATATAACCAGAATCCTTAGTAATACTTTTAGGGCTCAGGAGGCCAATTCCAGCTCACCTGTTCCAGGATTTTGGGTCCTAGTGAGGGATGGGTAGATCAGTGGAGGCCAGTTGTGTGAAACAATATGCACCCTTCAAATGTTTTTAAAGTATATTTTGTATTTCATTCTTTTCTTTTTTCGGTAGTGAGGATTGAACCCAACCAAGGTCACTTTAACACTGAGCTACATCACCAGTCCTTTTTTGTTGTTGTTGTTTATTTTTTATTTTGAGGCATGGTCTCACTAAGTTGTTTAGGGTCTCCCTAATTTGCCAAGGCTGGCCTCAAACTTGTGATTCTCCTGCCTCAGCCTCTAGAACTGCTGGGATTACAGGCTTGCTCTACCACCCCTGGCTCAATTCATTTTTTAATACTTGGAGTGTATTGCCATATGTGTTATGTATATAGTAAGAAAGAATACTTTTTTCTTAAAGATTTATGGTAAAAACATTCGAAATCCTTTCTTTTAGCATTTTGAAATATGCACTTCATTATCGTTATCTATAGTCACCCTGCAGTGCAACTGCAAACCAGAACTATTTGCTCCTGTATCACTATAACTTAGTATCAATTGATCATCGTCTCCCTACCCTATTCTCTGAGCCTCTGGTAGCCATCATTCTACAATGGTTTTAGATACCACATATGAGTTAGATCATGAAGTGCTTGTCTTTCTGTGCCTGGCTACTTCACTTAACATAATGATCTTCAGTTCAATCTATGTTGTTACAAATTACCGGGGTTTATTCTTTTTATAGATAAGTAGTATTCCATTGTATATATATACTAAATTTTCTTCATCTATTCATCCATTTGGTTGTTTCCATTTTTCTGACTATTATGACTAGTGCTTTTTTTGTTGGTTTGTTTGTTTATTTGTTTGTTTTTGGAACTGGGGTTTGAACTCAGGGGCACTTGGCCACTGAGCCACATCCCCAGCCCTATTTTGTATTTTATTTAGAGACAGGGTCTTACTGAGTTGCTTAGTGCCATGCCCTTGCTGAGGCTGGCTTTAAACTTGCGATCCTCCTACCTCAGCCTCCTGAGCTGCTGGGATTACAGGCGTGCACTACCATGCCCGGCTATGACTAGCACTTCAGTAAATACTGATATGCAGATATATCTTCAACATATTGGTTTTGTTTCCTTTAGCTATATTCCCACGAGTGGGATTGCTGGATTACATTGTAGTTTTAATTTTTTGAGGAACCACCATACTGATTTCCTTAATGGCTGTACTAATTTATATTCCAAACAGTGTGCAAAGTTTTCCTTTCTTCCACATGTTTACTAACACTTACATTTGTTTTTGTTTGGTTTTATTTTTATTTTTATTTTTTTTATTTGGAACTGGGGATTGAACTCAGGAGCACTCAACCACTGAGCCACATCCCCAGCCCTATTTTTTTGTATTTTTTTAGAGACAGGGTCTCACTGAGTTGCTTAGTGCCTGACCTTGCTGAGGCTGGTTTTTGAACTCATGATCCTCCTTCCTCAGCCTCCCAAGTGCTGGGATTACAGGCTTGTGCCACCATGCCCGGCTACATTTGTATTTTTGATAATAGCTATCCTTACTGTGGTGAGGTGATATCTCTCTGTGGTTTTGATTTACATTTCTCTAATCAGTGATGTTGAGCATTTTTGTCATGTGCCTATTGACCATTTCTATGTCTTCTTTTGAAAAATGGCTATTGTCCACTTTTTAAAATTGGGTCACTTCTTGTTGTGGTTGTTTATTTTTGTTTTCCTATCGAGTTCAAATTCCCTGTATATTTTGGATATTAACCCCCTGCCAGATGTATGGTTTGCAAATATTTCCTTCCCTCCTACAGGTTGTTTCTTCACTGTTGCTTCCTTTGCTGTGCAGAAGCTTTTGAGTTTGACGTACTCCCATTTGTCTATTTTTGTTTTTATTTCCTGAGTTTGAGGGGCATTGTCCTTAAAGATTTCTGGTTGTTCAGTAATTGCTATTGTAAATTTCCAGATTAAAAAAAATTGAACCCTATTTTATATATTTTTAAATGTAAGTCAATGGGAAAGTCACATTGCATGACTGATGTTCATTTAACGCAAATTTTCAGAGATTCATTTAATTTGAAACTTGAGATTGAGTATCTCAACTACTTATGTGTATAAAGATCATTTCTTCACTCTGCGGGTACATTCTAGATTTCTAGATATTCTTGCTTTTATAAATTATAGCAAAATAAACATAACATCAAATTTACTATCTCAACTATTTCAAAGTGTGCAGTTCAAGACTGTTAAATGCAAATTGTTGTACAATATCCTATCTTTATTTTAATTTATTATTATTTTGCTGCATATTAAAGGTTTGCAGATTGAACCCAGGGGTGCTCTACCACTGAGTTACTTCTCTGAGAGGCTGGCCTGGATCTTTACGTAACTCAATTGATTTCCAAACCTAGGACTGGCTGTGTCCCGCATTTTGGGAGAGATTGGTTCATACCCTAGAAGTTCGGAACCACTGAGCCTGCTTTGCTGAGGTCATGCCAATGAGCAAATGGTAGCATGAGATTCAAACCCAGGTACCTGGGTTGGGCTTGTTCCTAACCACCACCCCAAATGCCTTCCTGTCTGCCTTGAACTGTGCTTTCTCAGAAGAGGATGCTAAAAGTACCTGCACCTCTGCTGCCTAACATAAATTCAAACTCCCGGGTTCCACCCTGGAGGACTGAATCTGCATTTTAAACGAACCCTCGCCCTTCTTCACCGGGTAATCTTCAGCTCTCTCCGCAGAGGAACGTAGCGGCACCGTGTGGCTCCTCTTCCCCAACCCACCGAGCTGCGCTGGACGCCGCCCAAGCTGCCAGTGCTGGGCCGAGTCCAGCTTGGCTGACCTTGCCCAGCCCAGTGGGACCGCAAAGCTCTGCGGGTCCCCTGGGCTCTGGAGGGCCTGCGAGGCTCTTCCCAGCGCGGACAGGCCATGAGGGAGACGTGCAGGGCAAGCTGAAGGAACAGAAGGTGGGACTGTTCCCGCTGCCCTTGCCTCAGGGGAAGCCTGTTTCATCCACCATCTGCTGGGATCCGGAGGGAGCGGCCTAGCCTCCTCCCCGGCACTGGGGGATTAGCAGTCACTTATCTCAGCTGTTCCTCCATTCGGAGGTGTCGCAGTATTTACAGAGAAGCCAGAAACAGACCAAGCCACACTTAATTCCTCCCCACGAGCCCTCTGCAGCCCCTCCCGCCCCTCCTGCATTCTGTGTGCTAGGAGCGGGGAGAGGCTCTTTCTAGATCAGAGGAGGAGTGGGGGGAGCCAGCCTTCCTAAACATTCTGTTTTCTCTCCTTACACATTTGTTCAACCCCCAATGCCCTCTGGCAGGAGCTGGGTTTCAGTTTTCATTAAAAGAAGAAAGTGACATGACTGAGGGATGCAGGGGCCCCCACACATCCCGGTGCTCAGAATCCAATACCAAGGCAAGGCTAAGGTTACCACAAGCTGCCCCACGTTTTACATGCAACCACCAAGGAGATTAACCCAGGAGGAGGGTATTTCAACCCCAAGTGGATTGCAGTCTTGGCAGATTCCAGCAGTCACTGCCTTCTGACATGATAAGACCAACTGCAATGGAGCCATTTTAAAAGGTTCAGAAAAGGAGTATAAGGCAGGATGAAGGGATTGGGGAAGGGATGGTGGAAGGGAGATGCTTCTGGATCCTGGAGTCACATGGGTTTAATTATCTAAAGCCTGCATTTTCACTCTCCTCTATCCTGGTGTAAGGCAGGAAAATCAGGAAGAATTTCTAGATAGCCTTTAAATTCCTTAAAAGGAGTTTGTCCTACAAGAATGAAATGCTTATCCTTGTAGGATTCTGCTTGGAAGGTATTCCTCTTAGCTCAGATTTGGCTTGCTCCCACACTGGCAGTAACCCTATTTATGGAGGCTCAGTTTTTCAAGCATTACCTGGAGCAAGCCTGCTTTGTCTGGAGAGCCCAAACATGGCAATGTCCACCCTAAGCTTGAGTTTCCTGCTAGCAGAAGCACTAAAGGGTATGCATAGGAGGTGAGGATTTGAGCTCAGAAACTTCCTGAAGGCATTTTTACTCACCTGCCTAACATGGAAATCTCTTTCCTATCAAAGATCACACATCTGACACAATGATAGTACCAGTAATTGGACATTTATTGAACAATTCCTAGGGTCTGCCATCATCCTGAGAATTTTTATGTGTATATGGTCCACCTGGTTAATTTCTAGATGAAGCTAAACAGACTGCCAACTACAGAATCCATGTTACTGACCTGCCTTTGATATGATGTCACCAGCCTATATTAGGAAGATGTGTAAGAAATAGATTACTGCTTCTGTTGCAAGGACATTGTCCTAGATGTTCATCATAGGACATGATCTACTCTATGAACCAACATCTTGGAAGAATTTCCTGTCTGACTCCAGTACCAAGAATAGTATTACTTCTACCAACCAACTAGTTTGATTCTGTGATCCCTGAATCTAATGACCAACCAGGTTTCTCTTTTGGTGGTCGCTAAGAAAAATCTTGAAAAACATACAGCCCAACTGTTAACACGATTACAGGTCATTGTGATTTATTTTATATACCCACTTCTATTTTTCATTTTTCTACTTACATTGTTAATTTCCATTTTCCATCTATACTTATAAACTGCCATAAATCTTTTGTGGGAAAAAACAAAGGGTGGATGAATGAGATGGATATGAGTGAACTTATGGAAAAAACAGAATATTTAAATTGGAATTTGGCTGTCACTTTGTAAGTAGCCAAGAGCCCACAATGACTTGCATATCTCTATTGGTTTCTTCCACCCCAAGGAAAGCATATATTAATGGAAAAACCACATTGCTTATAAAGTATAGTATGACTTTGATTTTCCTTTTAGCATGGCAAGTAAAACTGGCAATCTAAAATAATATTTCCCCCAGTATAAAATAATACGTCCTTATTGTGGTAAATGAAGAAGCATTTAAAAGAATACAAAGAAAATGACATATTTGGTAGATTTGTAAAGCTCTGTTTTATAACTTCCCTATAATAAAACTAAATGTGACATGAAATTTATAAGGCCTTGCTTTCATATCTACTTATAGCCACTGGTCTGACAAAGAACAAATAGTCTCCTATTCTGGTAGTGTGCAAGAATGTACACTTGTTCTTCAAAGAGAGACAAGCAATGCAAGGAATTTGCATTAAAAGCATTTCTTGGTCTTACTATTATAATCTAAATTATTTCTAGTCAACAGCTGGAACCAAAGAATGCCTAACTGTAAGCAGGCTCTGCCCTGGGGATTATATCATCCATATCTCACTTACGTGTTTTAGAGGACCAGCTCTAGTTTCCGCGTCAGCTGTTGAACTCTTTCAAAACTGCAGTCTAAAAACAGTGACCTGTTACAAATACAAAGTTAAACTATACAGATGTATTACTAAGAGCTTTGTTTTTCTGTGGGGAGTTCGAAAGCAGTTGCTTTAGGAAAAATCTTTACAACTGTTTCGTGATCAACATTTCTAAACTCCTCTTGGTTGGGGCACAAATAACCAATTCATCTTACCCTCACAGCCTCTACTTTAATTTCAGAAATTAAAATAATAATAATAAAGATAATAATGGTTTTGCCTAAAGCTAGTGCTCATGCACAACCAAGGGAAACACACTATTCCTCCACAGTAAAAATAACTAAAAAGCTTTCTCAACCCATTACTTCATTACTTGCATGTGAATGTTGTCACTCAAAAATAAGTAGGCCTGGGGCTTATGGTGAGAAGAGCCAGCCTCCAAGGACTGAGGGAAAAATATCAGCAGTTAAACCAGGATGTGGCACTGAAAAATGATCAGAATAACCTTGAGGATGACCTGAAGGATGGAACAGAGTAAAATATCTTTATAGAGATGATGCAGTGACTGAAAGCTCAAAGGTGAGAACATTTTTGTGGATAAACAGGAAAAGTACTCTGTTCAGCTAACTCTTTCACAAACTCTATAAATATGCCATCTTCCAGGTAGAGATTCTAGTTACTGCCTAACATTATAGAACAATATTTATTGCTGCCACAAAAGATTCACATTGGGCTCATCTCTCCACCAGTGGTTATAGCCATCTTCTTTCTGTACTCCCTGTCCAATGACAGAAGAGTCCAGAACCCTCCTCCGAAGGATACAGAGGAAGAGCTCTGAAACCTTAAACCAATCTCTTAGACTGGTACAAATGGTCATTTCTGGTGTCGACCCAGGATCTCATCCTGAAGCTGCTGATGCAAGGTGGCCAGTGGAGATGAGTAGAAAGGGGATGGAGGTTGGAAGGTGTTGATGGGGGAGTGACTTATGATACCCTCCACCTTTCCCACCCATAGAAAACTGAACATCTATATCCAAAGCATAGATGGGGCTATGGCTTTGTTTCCACATCTGGCAATGGAAACCCTTAGATAAACTATGCTCATATTGTCCAACTCACTGATAACAAACCCCTAAAGTGGAAACAGAAATAGAAAAAGAAAAACTGATCCCACAAGGCAGAAAATCTCATGCATTAGAACAGTTCCAATGTTTTGGTTCCTTCTGGAAGTTTCCACTCCTCAGGCCTAAATATCAAACCCTAAAATGTCTTTCCATAAGTTATATCTTAGGCAGCCAGATTTTTCTTCAATCTATCTGCAAACTAAATAGATCTAACTCTGACTAAATGTGAAAAGCTAAATGCTAAATTTGCCTACTTTCTGACCTGGAAAATATTCCTGTGAATCTGAGAAAATCATTTGTGAGTGACAGGTTTACCACTTCTATTTCCTGTGTTCCATTGTGATGTCACAAGGAAAGACCAAGTGCATCTTTCCAAAACATCTGATTAGTCACAATCATGTAGAAGGGATTTAAAAAACTTTAAGGCTGGTATTGGGCCGTGGCTAAGAATTGAACAAATGTTCTTTGTTTTCTCAGATATTTGTGGATGTAGAAAGTCCAGATGATATTTCATCATCACCACTCTGAGACTGTGAAAGGAATATACCCTTTACCAAAAAAAAAGAAAAAAAAGAAATGTGTCATGCTTGGAAAATATAATGCCTTGTTGTCAGAACACGTTCCATTTCCAATAAAGTACCCTTTACCTTTCTGATCTCTCTCAACAGCAACTAAGAAGACATCCAGTTCTCAGCAACTGATTTTAACAAGGATCTTCAAATCAGTTCTCTAGGAGGTGTGAGGATTGCTTTCACCTATGCAGAAATGCAAGCATGTTGAAACTCTCATTTTGTAAGTAAATTATTTCAGATGAATAAACTCTTTGATTTGAAAACAAATGTTTCTAAGAAAATATATATTAAAATAGTGATACTTATCATGCAAATGTAAGTACATTTAAAAAGAAAAGGCCAATTTTGATGCTAAATAGTGTTCCTTTGAAGTAGAGATGTGTTTTATTCAGTTCTCTTCATTCAATGGGTATTTATTGAAAACTTTCTCTGGGCAAGGTGTTGTACCAGGTACAGCAGAGAATATTAGATTGAATGAGACAGTGCATGTACAACAATATAATTTTCACTGTACTAGGTGGCTCTCATGCACAACAATCCACGAGACATCAACGCCTCCCAATTGTATTATGTGAAGCCAAAGAGTTGGAGAAAAGAAGGGAGTCTTTCCCATAAATCTCACCCGGAAGGCTTTGTAGACTATAGAAGTTGAGCTGAGCCTGTGAAAGTTGAAAAATAGGTTTCTTTCCACCCCAACTCACACCAATTTGGTATAATTTTGCAAATGAATTCGGGAAGAGGACAGGACTGCTGAAGACCAGAGGTTTTCAAGGTAAGGAAATACTGGGAGAAAGATATTAAGCTTTAGCATGTTATTCTATATTTCTGAAATAATTTTCTATCCTAATCGTGTTTTTATAGGGAAAACAAAAACAGTTATGTTGCTCTCCCCTAGAATAGTTTGCTGAGCAGAAACCCCTTGAATGCCCACTATGCAACCATGTGCTGCTGCTGAGAAGTCGACCTCAAGGCTCGGTGTCAAGTCCCAAATAAGCACAGGAAATGAAACATGCATATGCGTTAAAGGACAGTCACATCCTAGTTTTGTGAATTCAAAGCTGGAACAGACCTGAGAGAGAGAGAGAGAGAGAGAGAGAGAGAGAGAGAGAGTTAGTTCTTCCCTGCTGCCATGCGTCATCTGCCATGACTGATTCTGAAAACCTCCAGGGAGTAAGCTATTTCAAATTCACCTGTACATAGAAACCTTGGACCACTGACAGTTATTTCCAAAATCCAAGCAAACACACTAAAATTGTTAACAGTAAAGAGAGTACTAAAGAGCAAGGGAGGAGGGAATCATTACATTTTCCACATTATACTTGCACATTACTTGAATATATTTCCAGAAGGAGGTATTCATTTTATGAATTTAAGAAAAGAGCAAAACCATCTGACTATCCTCTTGCTAAAAGTCAAGCATATTTTTGTCTTGATTACTAAGCGGAGATTTCTACATAATAACCTCCTTGTACTTGAAGAAAGACGCAGCATGTCCAAGGATTGTTTAGATCTTTTTCACCGCTGTTTTTAAAACTGCCTGCATATTTGGCCTATCATATAACTCTTCTTCCAAATTTTTTGTGTGTGATAAGATCTCTTTTAGCCAAATTGGTTGGAGATTGGGTTTCTAGTTAATTTAAAATTGCTAACATTTGGAGAATCAAGTTTATCTAGATGCTCCCTCACAAAATTGCAGAGAAGATGATTGAATTCCTTGATTTATTTACTTATTAATTAATTAATTTATTTGGTATTGGGAAGTGAACCCAGGGGTGTTCTGACACTGAGATACATCCCCACCCCTTTTTATTTTGAGACAGGACCTCACTAAGTTGCCCAGGTTGGCCTCAGACTTGAAATCCTCCTGCCTCAGCCTCCCAAGTAGCTGGGATTATAAATATGTAGTACCACCAGCAAAGATCTTTTAATTTTTGTTTATATTGCAAGTAACTTTCAGAATAATCTCATTTTAAAAAACTATTCTTGTCATGTGCTATGACACTGCATGAGACAGATGTAAAATATCAGGCTACACAAAAATGACAACATCCTGAAAAAGTTTATGTTCTGGTCATCACCAAGCACCCTGTTCCTACCAGGCTCTCCCTCTCATGACAGTGGACACAACAGACAAACACAGAAGACTCAGGGAGGAGGGAAGAAGGGGGACCGTGTGGAGACTTTGGGACTTGGGAAGCAATATGGCAGTGACTTCCATGGTTTTCCTTGCTGCCTCTCATTTATTGTGGACAGTGTGCTACAGAAGCCTCCAACAAGCCAGGACTGCCAACAAGCACAGACAAAATAAGCTCTAAAAGAAGTCTGTTCTTTCTGTTTGAAGGACCAAGAAAAAGGGTGGCCTCAGGATGGAAAGACTTTGGGCAATGCTTGCCCTTCTCTTGACAAACAACAGAGGGAAAATTGCGTCCCCTCCCCATAGTTTACGCGGGGCAGAACAGAGAGCCAATCTTCCTCCCACCCTCTGTCCTGTGGTATCAGGTGATGGTGCTCCAACTTCCTTGCCCAGTGGTGATGGTGGCACTGATCGGATGTTGATCTTCATTCCCGCCCAGGGGAAGCCGGCAGTGCTCTCTTCTCCAACCAGGGCATGATAGAAGCAGGGCTCAGCAGCAAATGGAGCCTCTCTCCTCCCCTGATATCCTCAAGCCTCACAGGGCTGTGCAGGTTGTGGCTGGTCAGCATTCCGCCTCTGGTGTCAGTAGAGCCCAGTGTGGAGCTAAACCTCCTCGCCCACCCAGCAGCAATGAGATCGAACAAGGATGTGCAAAAGAGGGCTAATGAGAACTCTTGTCCCCTTCCCACCACCAACCAGCATCAGCCAAGAAAATGGAGTGGGATGCAGATTGTAGCTATCCTCCTATTTTCCTCTGTTGCCTCCTCCGGTTTCAGCGGATCCCAATGCAGAATTGACCCTCTGCCCTCACCCTGAAGCAACAAAGCCTCTGAGTCATCCTTCCCTTCCAGCTCTCTGGTGATAATGGGCCACCCGCAGGGAGCTGAGTTTTCATCCTTTTTGAAGGCAATGAAATGGTAGGGGTCAGTGCTTCATTTTGACTAGGAAGGTTTCAGTGGGGCCAAGGAGTGGGGGCTGAGCTGCTTCCACCCATCCCACTGCAATGAAGCAGTGTGATTCAGGACTCCACTTTTGCCAGGGAAGCTAAACATACATTTAGCTCTCAATATCTCAACCAGGGGACCAACTGCTAATAAAAGAAGATAAAAAAGATCCAGAGTGTCATGATGTATTATCAAAGCTGTCAGTATACAATTAAAAATCTTAACATGAATTAGAAATGACAACAGATACCAACATCAAGATGAATCTGATGATGGAATTATGTGACTAGATTTTTAAAACAACTATCTTAAAAATACTTCAGCAAGCAATTACAAATTCTTTTAAAGCAAATGAAAAACTGGAAAATCTCAGCAAAGAAATATAAATTACTAAATACTAAATGGAGAAATTAGAAGTAAAAATAAAATAAGTTAAATTAAAAACTTACTGGATAGGCTCAGTAGTAGAGAAGTGAAAGAGATTAGGATCACTAAACTTGAAGACAAATTGATAGAATTTAATCAAGCTGAATAGAAAAAACAATAACAGAAAAATAGGGGAAAATGAAAGGTCTCAGGGATCTGGGGATATTTATGTATCATTGGAGTTTCAGAAGGAAAAAAAATGGAATTAAAAAGTATTCAAAGAAATCAGGGCTGAAAATTTCCCACATTTATTGAAACCATAAAGGTACAGATTTAAGAAGCTTAGAGAACCCCAAATAAGATAAACCCAAAGATTCCCACCCACTAAGGGACCTCATCATGAAAGTTTTGAAAACCAAAGAAAGGAAAATCTTGAAGTCAGCCAGAGAGAAATGACACGTCACTTTTAAAACAACACCAATGGAAATGAGAAATTTCTTACCTGAGATCATGGAGGCCAAAAAGGAGTGGTACAGCAGTTTTCAAGTACTGAGAAAACAGAACTATCAACCTCAGATTCTTTATCTGGCAAAAGTATCCTTCAAGAATAAGGCAGGAATAAACATCTGAGAAAAACTAAGATAGCCATTGTTAAGGTTTGACTAAATGAAGTTCATCAAACAAAGGGAGAGATAACAGAAAACTTGGGACCTCAAAAAGGAAAGTACCTTGGAATTGGCAAAAATAGAGATGAATATAGTGAACTTTTTCATGAGTCTCTTAACTCACATCTGACAGTGGAAGTAAATCACCTTAAATGGTCGAAGTAAAATTCTAACACCATCTACTGCAGTCTTGGTCTTAGCGGAGGAAATAACCTGAAATAATCACACTCAAGAAAAAGAGAAGGTAAAGGACCTAAATGAGAGTTGGTTTCTATACTTCACCAGGTGTGGTAAAATTATCAGTAGGCTCTGATAAGATACATATATAAATTGTCATAAAAAGCAAACACTCAAATAACTTTATAAAACCACACACTAGATGACTCTATTTGTATAATATTCTGGCAATGACAGAATTACAGGAATGGAGAACAGATTGATGGTTGCCAGGGGTGAAGGAGGTGGGGAAGAAGAAAATAGTTGTAACTGTGAAAGGGTGGTGTGAGGGATCCATGTTCTAGAACTGTATTGTATTTTAGTGACTATATGAATCTGCGAAGGTGACAAGATAGCATAGCACTAAATACACACACATAAACACAAAGGAGTGTGTGGTAAAACTTGTGAGATCTAAATACAGTTGGTGGATTATATCAATGTCAACTTTCCTGTGGGCTGAGGATATAGCTCAGTTGGTAGAATGCTTACCTCACATGCACAAGACCCTGGGTTCAATCCCCAGCACAAAAAAAGAAAAAGAAGTAAATGTCAATTTCCTAGTTGTGATATTGTAGTGTTTCTCAGTGGTAACCAGATGTTACCATTGAGGTAACGAGATATTACCATTGAGAAAACTAGATGAATGATATATAGGATCTCTGGATTGCTTTTTATAACTGCATGTGAATTTATAATTATCTCAATACTTAGTTTTGAAAATCAAGTAAGATCAAGTGTACACAAAAAAATCACAGTTATTTCAGTTTTTCAATTTGATTCTGAATGAATTACTTCCTATGTTTAGGTGACCATAATTTAAAAATTTAAATAGCTGTACTCAATATACTTGATTCCCTATATTTATAGCAAGAGTGCTGTGGGTTGGCCCAGGAATATACTGGCAAGTAGGGTCAGGCACCAGAGAGGCTGAGGAAGTTCCCAGGTACACAACCTGTCTAATGAATCAGGTACCAATGATGGGAGGCAAACTTCAGGGTGATAGAAGGGCCCAGGAGGAGAATTTATACCTAAATCAGGTGGAATCTGGTACAATGAACAGACTCAGTAACAGAACCTGAAGACTAGAGGAGAGTGGTGTTTCTGATTAGTAACATGGAAGCAATTTAAAGCATCCTGATTGAGTTCTTCCAGGAGCAAGTGAACACCTTAACATGGAAGACCTGCTGTGAAAGTGGTGAGAGCTGTCAGAATGAATCCTTGGGGTCTGGGGGCCTCTACTGGGAACACTCAGCAAAAAAGCAAAAGTTAGAGGATGGGGAGTTAGTTTCCTGCTCTGGTCCAGGTTCAGCTAAGCATTAAGAGATGATCAGTCTGAGATTCAGCACCGGAAGGCATCCACAAGGTTTGGATGTTATCAGACAGGAGCAGGAGGCAAAGACTGTCAATGAGGGCCAGTGTAGCAGTCCACCCTTGACTCTGAGCATCTGTGAAATGCTCCCTTAGAGGCTCCTGGAGATGGGAAGGAGGTGGAAACCTAGAGGCAGCAGTGTGTGAGAGGTGAGTTC
>JAJEJO010004210.1:40860-165460 GCA_020662805.1 Glaucomys volans
GGAAGGAGGTGGAAACCTAGAGGCAGCAGTGTGTGAGAGGTGAGTTCAGTCTCACTAAGAAATGATCAGGCCAATTGTTTTGAATCCTGCACACATTAAAACCACCTTATGGAGCTGACTCTTGGGCCTTGCTTCCATAAATTCTGATTTAATTGGGAATTTTTAAAAGCTCCCAGGTAATTCTCATATTTAGCCAGAGTTAACCATCCTAAGGTAGAAGCTTGTGCTTTTTGAACTTAAATTTACATCAAAATTGTAAAACTTGCGAAAGGGGTGGCGGGCCCGCTGGGTAAAGCTCCCAAAGGCTGTGGGTGGCGAAAAGGAGTGCACTTGCCAGAGTCAGACAAAAGTGGTAGCTTGATTTTATTGGAATGTGTGTCCTGGGCGAAATCTCCAGCCCCCTGGGGTGAAAGTCGGGATGGGAGAGCCAGGAGAAATCGCACGTGGCTTTGGCTGCTCAGGGTTTTTACACAGGGATAGGGGTCAAGGGGTCCTGCCCAGGAAAAGGTGGACCCAAGGTGGACGTCAGGGTCAGCAGGTCTGCCTCATTGGTCACTTCTGGCACAGTGTGTTGCTAGGTGACCTTGCTCCCTCCCCCTGCAAGCCGCCCAATTCGACCTAACAAAAATCACCTGGCAAAATCCCATCTCAAAACATAAAAAAGACTGGGGATGGAGCTCAGTGGAACAATAGTAGGCATCCTTGGGTTCAGTCCCGAGTAACTAACACACACACACACACACACACACACACACACACACACACACACCTGGAGGGCTTGGGAAGCAGCAGGTTGCTGAGCTCCACCTGTAGAGTTTCTGATCCAGCAGGTCTGGAGTGAAGCATGAAAATCTGCATTTCTGAAAAGTTCCCAGACAATGTTGATGCTGAACACATGATGGCAGAACACACGAGTGGAACAGACCTAGGGTAAATGTTTACTGAGACAGCATTTGTCTCCTCCAGGTGGTGTGGCTGCTAGAAGGGGTGGTGGAGGAAACTGTATAGAGTCAGGATAGAAGCAGTCTGAACAGGGTCACAAAGGTCTGAAAGTCAATGCTGCCTCTGCCACATACTAACTAAATGATCCTGATTAATTTCCTCAAACTTGCTAAACTGAAAGATTTTCATGAGATCTTCATGAAGCAAGAATAACTATATTCAGCAGTTGTTGCAATACGAGCATTTTAAAAGTGCTTTTATCATGGCAAACACATGACATACATCATGACAATTTAACCTTCAACCAACCTTGTGAAGTATTGTTTCTTCTGTTTTAAAGGGTTTAGGGAAGTTACTTGCCCAAAGGCACATAATTGGTTAGGACGGGCTTAGAATCGGAATTCAGTCCACCTGATTCCAATAGACATACACAGAACTATTTCACTATACTACTCCAATGAATACTAGCTATTTGGGGTAGTAATTGTATTAGGAATGACTTATACATGGAATTCCAAAAACCTCAGACAAGTTTCTTGTTTTCATGAACTATAAATACAACCCAGTATATAGTGAGAGTTGCTAGGATTAAATCTAATCTCAACTCTTAAAGTGTGCCTTCGGTCACCTGCAGTGGAATCATCTGTAACCTCCCATCTCAAACCTAAAGAATTATAATCTCCTGGGGAGCAGGGCTCCAGAATCTGAGCTGTGGTCTGAGTCACAGCTAATATATTGAACATATCTTGTAGTTACTGTTCTATTTCTTGGGCTGATTTAGTGTTCTTCTCAATGTTTTTGTGCACAAATTTGTACTATACTATTTGAGTAGATAGTCCACAGTTTGAGAAAATTAAATCTATCACTTAAACTATTGCAAATAAAATAATTTGTTGGCTAATTAACTTAAAATCTAAACCATTATGACATGTGGTAACTCAAAAACCCTAATTGGTAAAGCAAGCAAAGTGTTTCACTTTAGAGAAAAAAATTAAACATTCTAGCTACATATATAGTTGACCTCCCTATTGCACTTCCCCAATTAAAAGCTGAGTAATTAAGACTTTTTTTTTTAAAATCAACTGTATTGACACAATGAAATTTCATGGAGAAGTCACTCCTATTTGAGGAATTCCTCTGATTGAGCATTGTCAATTAGGACTTAAATGTGAATGACAAACTTCTTCCCTGGCCATGACAACCAGCATGTTACCACTGAGAACAAAAAGAAAAGTCAATTTTTCTTATTTTTAGAAACACTTTTAAACATTTAAAACATTTCTTTGAGGACATAAGAGAATTACTAACTCAAGAGAAGGTTAGGGGCCTAGATATCAGAGAGGAGAAAAGGAAGCAGTTGAGCCCCAAATTCACCCACCCACTGCTTTTCCCTTTAGGCATCTCCCAGTTTGTAAGGGGAGGGCATGGGGTGGGGGTGGGAGAGTCATACTGAGCTCTAAATGATCTCTATAGTGCTTCACACATAATGCCTGATAGGTAATAAAAGAGCACAAGATCAAATGCTTGAAAAACTTTTAGATGACATAGAGGGAAGTGAAAGGGGGAGAGGGTGGGGGTATGAAAAATGGTGGACTGAGACAGACATCATTACCTTATGTACATGTATGATTACATGAATGATATGAATCTACATAATGCACAACCATAGAAATGAAAATTTGTACCCCATTTGTGTACAATGAATCAAAATGAAGTCCATAAAAATTAAAAATAAATAAATAAATATGTAAAGTTAAAAAAAAGAGAAGATATAAGACTGAAAAAAAAAAGAAAAGCCACAAGAAAAAAGTAGAAAACAGAGATCATCAGGAAATCCAGATACTGAAGTTATATTTATTTTAAAAATTGGTTAATGTTTTCAAGATAATAATTGTTGAAGTAGAGAATTTTATCACAGATTTGGAATCCATTGAAAAGAATCATATGAAAGTTTACAACTAAAAGTATAATAAAAATTAATAACTCAATAAATGATTTTAAGAGTATATTGTCAAAGATGAAGAGAGGACTAGTGAGTTTTAAGGTTGGTAGGATATATGCAAACTGAAGGGGGGAGAGAAAAGAATGGGAAGTCACATGGACCGAGGTGAAAAGCCTTAGTACATGTAATCAGAGTTCCAAAAGGAGAGGAGGAACAGAACATGGCAAAAGCAAAATTTAAATAGATAATGATCAAGAATTCTCCAAAAGTGAAGAAAGACATTAAATCACATGGCCAAAATCCTACCAACCTTAAACTGAATGAATGCAAAGAGAATAAGACCAGGCACAATGTGTAAAATTGCTGAAAATGAAAGAAAGGGAGAAATCTTAAAAGCAGCCCAACAAAAGGACATGTTACCATCTAAAGGAAAGCAGGAAGAATGGAAGCTGACTCCTCAGGAAAAAATAGAATTCAAAGATAACATAACACCATCTTCCACCACAAAAGTTTGGCACAGTCATTAGAGCAATTGAAGTGTGTGTGTACTTGTACTGCCTGGAAGTGTGAAAGAACAAACTAATATTAGTCTAAAATATGTAAGAAATAAAAATTATAGCTGGGTGCCGTGGTACACACCTGTAATCCCAGCAACTGGAGACACAGAGGCAGGAGGATGGGAAGTTCAAGGCCAGCCTCAGCAACTTAGTGAGACCCTGTCTCAAAATGAAAAATAAAAGGGCTATAGATGTAGCTCAGTGGCAAAGTATCCTTGGTTCAATTTCCAGTACCATTAATTAATTAATTAATTACTAAAAATAATATTATATAGTGTTAAGATTTGGATAGTAGGTGCCCCCAAAAGCTCCTGTGTTAATGCTAGAGGTGGAATGATTTGATTATGAGAGCTGACACATAATTGGTGGATTGTCCTTTTGATGAATTAATAATTTGAATGGATCACTGGATAGTAACGATAGGCAGGTGGGGAGTAACTAGAAGAAGTAGGTCACTAGGAACATGCCTTTGGGAATTACATCTTGTGCCCCTGGATCCTTCTTCTTTCTCTCTCTCTTTCCTGGCTGCCATGAGGTGAGCAGCTTTCCTCTGCCATGCCTTTCTGCCATGATGCTTTGCCTCACATTGGGCCCAGAGCAATGGAGTTAGCCAACAATGGTCTGAAACCTCAGAAACAGTGAGCCAAAATAAACTTTTCCTCCTCTAAATTGTTCTTGTCAGGAATTTTAGTTACAGCAACAAAAACCTATCTAACACATATAGGATAGCCATTAAGAGATTAGTAAGATAAAATATATGACTCCTAGTTGAGCATCAGTGTTCAAAATGCTTTGTATTTTAGAGCATTCTCAATTTGGGGCTTTTGGATTGGGGATATGCAACTTGTGTAACAATAACTACATTATTATAAATGGACTAATATTCCAATTAAAAGAAAGATTGTCAAACTGAATTTTAAGAACTCAGCTACATAGTGCTTATTAGAGTCATACCTAAAATATAAAATTACTAAAAAGATGAGAAAAAATGAGGAATAGAACAAGTGTATTATTTAGCTGGGCATGGTGGTACGTGCCTATAATCCCAATGATTCATAATACTGAGGTCAGAGGATCACAAGTTCAAGGCCAGCTTCAGCAATTTAGTGAAACCCTTGAGAACTTAGTGAGACTTTTAATAAAAAGTAAAAAGGACTGGGGATATAGCTCAGTAGTAAAGTGTACCTGGGTTCAGTCCCCAGTACCAAAAAAGAAAATTAAAGAAAATGTATATTATTATGTTAATTTTCTATCACTGTGACAAAACACCTGAAATAAAAACTTAAAAGGAGGAAAGGTTTGTCTCACAGTTTTAGAGGTTTTAGTCCTTGGTTAGTTGATAGTGTTACTTTTTGGTCTGTAGCAAGGCAGTACCTCATGACAGAAGCACATGGTAGAGGAAACCTGTTCACCTCAGGGCTTCCAGGAAGCAAAGAGAGAAAAGGAAGGGTCAGGAGTCCTGATATCCCCTTCAAGGGCATGCTCCCAGTGACCTAAGTTCTGTCCACTATGCCCCACCTCCTAAAGGTTCCACGGCCTCCTCCCAGTAGCACCACACTGAGTACCAAACCTTCAACAGGTGGACCTTTTGAGGCACACATTGCAATTATACAAATGTAATCCAAAGAAAACTGGGATTATTTTAATAATATCAAAGTAAACTTCAAAACAAGTAGTATTACCAGAAAGTAAGAGGAACATTTTGTAATGATAAAAGTGCCAGTCTAACCAGAAAATAGATCAGTAAATTTTTATTCATCTAACAAAATGCCTAAAAAATGTGCAGGATATGCAATAGAAATCGAAGAAGAAACCTACAAATGTACATATGGGAAAAGCAGATAAAAATGGTGAGAATACAAATGAATCACAAGAGAGGGTGAAATATTCATAAGATTTGACCTACATGATATACAGAATATTGCATCTAACAAAATATACACGTATTTCAAATATTCATAGAATATTATCAGAATATGAATTTATAGTGAGTTATAATGCAAGTATCAATCAATTATAAAGGATTGAATTTTCATATTTTTTCTTAACAATAACCAAAAATATAACAGACACCAGATGCTTGGGATGTAATCCATGGCCCATGGATAAAATTACAGTGGAAATAAGAAAGTATTTCAAACTGAACAATAAAAATATGATATCTCACAACTTATGGGATACAGCTAAAGTTTTAAACACATATATGAGAGAAGAATAAAGGTTACAAAGCAATAATATAAATACCCTTCTAAGTAAGTTGGGAAAAGAAAGTGAACTAAGGCAAAGAAAGTCAAAGGAAAGAAACAAAGACAAGGGCAGAAATTAAAATAGAAAAATAATATAAGCAACACAGTCAAAAATTGTTCTTTTGAAAGCTAATAAAATTGATAAGCCATAGTAATGCTGGTCAAGAAAAAGAAACCACGAATTTCTCAGATAAGAAAAGGGGACATCATTTCCTGTAGATATTTAACAAATAAGATAATAAAATTTATGTAAATAAAAATGCAGATGGAGTGGAAAAATTATATATAAACAGAACTTATCAAAGCCAACATAAGAAATGGAAACAATAATTCTCCAGTGTGTGTGTGTGTGTGTGTGTGTGTGTGTGTGTGTGTTTGCATTGCTGGAGATGAAGCCCAAAGCTTTGTATATGCTAGGCAAGCACTCCACCACTGAGCTACACCCCTCAGTCCTTGGAAACAGAATAATTATATATTTGTTGAATAAATTGAATATATATACAAGTATTTCCCTCAAAAAAAAAAAAAAGGCTTTGAGGTCTTGTTGGCTTCACTAATAAATCTAAACTTTTAAGGAGGAAATAACATCAACCTCACACAATCTCTTCTGGTGAATGGAAAGAAGGGTGAAATTCTCCAATTCTTCATGAGGACACCATGAAACTTACACCCAAACCTGACAAGAATATGAAAAGACAGGAAAATATAAACTAGTCTCTCTCTTGAACATAGATGCAGTAATCCAGAACAATTTAATATAGCAAAATATAAAGATGAAAACATAAGTTGAGTTCATTTCAGGAATGCAAGGTTGGTTTAATATTTAAAAATTAATTCATGGGGCTGGGGATATAGCTCAGTTGGTAAAGTGCCTGCCTTGGAAGCACAAGGCCCTGAGTTCAATCCCCAGTACCAACAAAAAACAAAAAACAAAACAAAAATTAATTCACATAATTCAGCACACTGAATAAAGGGTAATAATCACATGATGCTTTCAATATATGCACAAGACACATTTTATGTGAGTTAACACCCATTCATAAGAAAAACTCTTAGCAAATTAATAGAAGAAAATCTTTAATGTAATGGACAGTATCTATAATACACCTAAAACAAACATCAAATTTCATCACTTGTTCCAAAGACTGAGACTAAGACAAAAATGTCTGCTATCTCACTTCTATTCCATATCATATTAGTGTCCTAAGCGGTGCTATTTAAGGCGAGAAATAAGAAGAAATGTATTTGAATTGGAAAGGAAGAAGTAAAGTTATATTTATAGTGAGAATATAAAATACAAAAGACTTTGTAGTCAAATTATTTAATAAGTGAATATTGCAAGGTCAGAGATAGTGTCAACTCCATCTCTATATAGTAGCAATGAACTGGAAAAATTACATTTTAAATATCATCACAAAGGATCAATAACCAGGGATCAAATCCAATTAAAAGATGTTGTAAGATCTTGTCACTTAAGACTACTATATAACAAATTAAACAAGAGTGAAACCAGTGGAGAGATACGTTCTGTTCATGGGTCAGAAGATTCAAATTATAAAGATGTCAATTCAACCCAAATTAATTTTTAGATTCAATGCAATACCATTAAATCACTGCTGTATGTATGTGTGTATGGAAATGTCGGTTCTAAAATTGTACAGAAATGCAAAGGGCTAAGACTAAGGTAACTTTAAAGAGCAAGAAAACTCAACGACTGACAAGTTATCAAGATTTATTATAAAGTTATAATAACTAAGTGTTTCATTAATGCTATTTTAGCAGAGAATCTAGAAAATGACCCACATACATATGTATACTTGATCTGGATGAATGTCACCCCAAACAACAGTGAGGAAATGGTGGCCTTTTTAATAAATGGTGCTGAGTCAAGTGAATAATTATATGAAAAAAATAAATAGTGGGCTGGGGTCATGGCTCAGTGGTAGCGTGGTCAACTAACATGTGCGAGGCCCTGGGTTTGATCCTCAGCATCACATAAAAATTAAGGTATTGCTGGGCACGGTGGCACACGCCTGTAATTCCAGCACTTGGGAGGCTGAGGCAGGAGAATCACGAGTTCAAAGCCAGCCTCAGCAACTTAGTGAGGTCCTAAGCAACTCAGTGAGACCCTGTCTCTAAATAAAATACAAAATAGGGCTAGGGATGTGGCTCAGTGGTGCAGTGCCCCTGGGCCAAATACCCAATACCAAAAAAAAAAAAAAAAAAAGAAAAAGAAAGGTATTATGTCCACTTACAACTAAAAAAATCTATTAAAAAAAGGAAATATTAAAAAATAAATAGTGACTCTATTTCATACTACCAACAAAAATCAAGTCTAAGTGAATTAGAGATCAAAAAGGGCAATTTTTAAAATTTCTAGAATAAAGCATGAACAATATATTGCTTACTTTATAATAGGCAAATACATTTTTTCCCTCTCTTTGAAGTACTGGGGGTTGAACACAGGGCCTCACACATGCTAGGCAAGTGCTCTACCACTGAGCTACATCCTCAGCCCCAAATATTTGTTAAACAGAAAACACTCTAACCACAAAGAAAAACAATGATAAACTGGACAACTTTGCTTCAAAAAAGTCTCTATGAAAAGACTGAGAAGGTAAGTGACATTGTGGGTGAAGGGATATGGAAAATAATATTCCTGCAAGACAGCCTCAGAAGGAAAATGGAGAGAGATGTGGCTTGGGAGGAGGAAGGAGAAACTAGCCAAGGATTAAACTCCCAGCAGATCCTTTTCTGATAACATTGGGCCCTGGGGGCAAGGGGCAGATAATGAAGCTGGGTGCTAAACCTTGACCTTCCCCCATAGAAAATTAGTCCTAAAAGGAGGCACAGCAAATAACTATGGGCAAGGTTTGAGCAGTCATCCCTCTGGATCTGGACTTTTATCTCCCCAGACAACAATGAGTTTCAACCATTTTACAACTACCCTCCTAAGTTTGTTTTAATCTGTACAACTAGTCCCTCATGGTCAAAACTGCACATGCACGGCTTCCAATGATTACATCATCCTCATTGTACCCTATAAAACCAAAATCCCCTCCATAACTGAGGGCCATTTTCCTGTTTCGAAAATGAGCCCCTATGGCACCTGAGTCTGCGAATGAATAAAGGCTTCTCTGAATCCGTTGAGGTCTGCCTCCCATTCTTTTGCACTTACAGTGGGAAATATTTGCAGTACATGTAGAAAAGGGCTTAGATCTAGGTTGTATAGGGAATTCATAAAAATCAGTGAGAAAAAGAGCGACAAGCCAATGAAAATAGGCAAAAGGCTTAAAGAGACACTACACAAAGGAGGATAACCATGCAACTGTGAAAAGTCATTCCAACAAACTGGAGTCCTTCCTGTCACACCCCACTCAAATGGAGCAGAAGGACTACAGAAAAGAAAGGGAGACTGTCCTATCCTTAAGACTATTTTTAGCTGGGGATGGGCTCAGTGGTAAAGCAGTTGCCTAGCATGGTCATGGGTTTGATCCCCAGCACTGCTGGGGTGGGGGGGGACAACTATTTTTACTTCACAAATAATGAAGGAACTGCCAACTCTAACCTTAAGATTAACTTTACATAGTCATTGCCACCGCCTGTCAGTCAGATCTTGCCAACTCCCACAAGCATCCACAGTGCCAATGAACTTTCAAAGTAACTTGCATAGATTCCTCTGTCCTAATAAAATCCCCAAGCTTTCCTTTGTTCTCCGGACATACCAGAGGCCACCCCAGCCTGTTCCCTGTGTGTTCTGGATTGCAATCCTTTTCTTTGTTGACTCCCAAATAAAAGTTCCTCTATTGGAGATTTGTCTCCTTTTTTGTTTGACTTCAACACAGCCAATAAACACATGAAAAACCACACAATCTCAATAATAAAGGGAACACATATTAAAGTTGCCATTTCAGACCCAGCAGGATAGCTAGAAATTTTGTAGGTTCCCTTTTTCTCTGTGTGTCTCTCCTTGTCTCCTTTCCTAGGCATAGAGTTCAGCCTCCGCCCAGAATATCATGTATTATTTTTCCTGCCAAATCACGTTCCCCTTTTCTTCTAATCTCTGTAACATTCCCTTTCAAAACATCTCTCCAGCACAACACCAGTCTGATTCCCAACACAATAAACTTTCTGGATCAGCACCTTGATCAGTCGCTGCCACCCCCAATCTCATCTTCTAAGCATAGGTAGGTCAACTTTTCTATGTATATTGGAGCTTAACCACATGAGCTTCTGTTAGTTGTCTTAAATACCTTTGTTGTGTTTATCCTTTTTCTTCTTTTGAAATTTAGGCTCCCAAATGTGAAGAACCATCATGTACAGTTCCCTCAGAACCTGAGTAGATTATAATTTTAGTTGTTTGAGGCTAAGAAAAATGAGAAGATTTCAAAGAAATTTATTTTATCTATTTTTAAAAAGCAAGCTTAAAGGAGGGTATTTTGATTAATGAAAGTGTTCCAAATGGGCACTGTGGAGCACATGTCTAATCCTAGTAACTTGGGAGGTTGGCAGGAGGATCCCAAGTTCAAGTCCAGCCTCAGCAACTTAGCCAGGCCCTGTCTCAAAATAAAGTTTGAAAAGGGGCTGAAGGTGTAGCTCAGTGGCAAAGTACCCTTTAGTTCAATCTCCAATACATCATGTGCACACACACCAAGTATTTGAATGAGAAAAAAATATGAAGAGTTTTTATTATCTTTGCTATTGCTTATTTTAAAATCTCTACTTTGATAGCCTTGAAAAACAACCAAAGAACTGTATGAGAGATGAATGAGAAAGAATTCTTATCCTGTAACAAAACACCTCCAGATTCTGTTGAGTTAGGCTGAAAAAAAAAATTTAGGTGCACAAACAGGGGAAGGGGGGGGAAGGGTTGGTGGGGGCGAGGATGGTGGTGGGTGGGGGGGTGCGGGGGGGATACAAGGCTTTTGCTGTGAGCCCTAGGTGACTTCCATAACCTTGTGCCAATACGATGGAAAACAATTTAACTTTGGCCAAAGAAGGCAGGGAAAACTCATGAGAGTGTGGGAGAATTATCTGGGTGTGTCACTGCCCTGCCTTCCTGGTCAGGGCCGAATGCCTATCTTATGGATTCTTTCTAGTAGAAAGTAGATGTGAATCTCACCTCCAATGTGAATTTGAGATGTTTGACTTAAAAAATACAGGGAAATAAAAAGTAACCAGCTCACAACCAAAGTTCTTTTTATTAAATTGTCAGCAAGTATTCAAAGCTGATGTCTCCAATTTCATGTAAATAAAAGAAAATCAAATGCAGGATGCCAGGAAAACAAACACTATGTTTATAATTAGAAGCTCTTCTGCAGATCCGGTGGTGTCTATGTGTGATGTCACACAGACGGAGCCCTGCAAACGCACCTGCAGGCAAAAGTCCTCTGCAGGGAGAAAGACCCTGTGACCAGGCCATCCTCCCCAGCTGTGCTGCTCTACGTTGCATCCAGAGGGGCAGAGGGTCTCTGGCAATATTCACTCTCCTCCCTTCTCCCAGTTTTCAAAAATTTGCACCTTTTTCTTCACTAATTAAAGACTCATTTAAAATGGTCAAGAAATATCTTTTCCTTTACCCTAGTTAGGGTAAGCCTATTGTATTGTAAATACACCTTATTCGTGGTTGTTTTAATTAGGTTTTATGCACTTTGCTAAAAGCAAAGATTTTGAGCAGAACTAAAGTCGGTTGATCCTTTTGCTCGCTTGAGCTGGCTGGCAGGCACCATTGCCGTTGTGACAACATCTAGTTTTAGAACAAGAGAACAGAATGCTACTGGCACTAAGGAGAAGACTACTGGGGAACTTAGTGGAGAGATCTGTGGAGGGGAAAGCTGTGTACTATTTTTATCAAGGTCCCTTCTGCAGGCAACTGTTGATTGTCCTGTCTCTGTGGTGGGTATCTACAATGGATAAGTCACACCCCTTAATATTCCCTTGAAAAAGTACAAGACACAATCCCCTGCCCATCCCGCATTAGTTTGCCCAGATAGTGATGGATATTGAGTAGGAAAGGAGGTTATGGCTGGCTGGAGTAATCAGGAGGGCTTGCTGGAGGAGGTGGTGTCTGGCCTTGAAGGAAAAGGAATAGCACTCCAAATGAGAGTAGTTTTAGCTGGAAGGAGAATATGGTTGCTTATCCAGGGTAGATCCATGGCCCACTGACTGTTATGTAGGGATTTGGGGGTCAGGGTGAGGAAATGGGGGATGGTGTAGCTTTATTTACTGACTTCTTCGAGGAGTAAAATAACACAGTTCCTATACTGGAATGTATGCTGTCAGACATTAAGTTTGTCTGACCAATACAAACCTCTTTCTGTAACCGTCTGTCTGTTTTTTAGAGGTATTGGGATAGAACCCAGGCATACTCTACCACTGAACCACATCCCCAACCTCCCCCACCACTTTTTTCTTTTTATTTTGAGACAGGGTCTTACTAAGTTGCTGAAGCTGGCACAGAACTTGGGATCCTCCTGAGTCACTGGTATTATAGGCATGCAACTATACATTCAGCTCTGTATTTGTGCAGAGATTTTCATCCACACTCAACAGTTCTGAGATCTCTAGCGAGGCCTGCCAGCCTTTCACCTCTAATTCCACTGCCCTCATCTTTTGCCTCATCTTGGTTAACATCCTCACCTGCCTCTCATCCTTGCAAAGTCAACTAACATCTCCTGATCCTCACCCAGTGTTGTTAACACATTTATCCTGCCTCTACCTTCTTTCCCACTTAACTCTCTTCATCCCCAGCTCACACTCACTTCCCAGGCTAACACCCATGGGCTCCAGGTCCTCAATCCAGTCTTAGCAGTGCCCTTAACACATGAGCATTTTAATTGGGTCTATTTATAAGTGTCACTTTTTTGTTTGGTTTCTCATGCACATAATAGCTATCTAAATCCCCCCTTGAATCTTCAAGAATAGCATTGTGACTTTTGTCCCCGTTACCCTCTGCTGCAGGTACGGAGCTCTACACTGATCACCTCAGGAAGTCAGGATCTCTAAATCTCAACCAGTACCTCTGGTGCCTCACCTTCCTTCTCCTTTCCTAAGTCCTTCCGTGACTGACCTTCTTTCTCTATGCCAGAAATTTCTCCCTTTTCATCTACATGGTGTCATTGGAAAAGCCAGTGGATTTAGGGTCAGATAGGCCCAAATCCAACCCCTTCAGCAATTGAGGCAGTGCAGTGCTAATGTAACGGGGTGAGAGCCCTCCGTGGAGCTGAGGCAGCCTGATGGTCGGTTCTCACCCATTCTTGCGATCATGCCAGAAAGATTTCAGATATGTCACTGAGAGTAGCAGGCAATAAAAGTTTATTAAAAGGGATAGAGAAAGAAAAAGGGGGACATTCTTAAAGGGAGAAAGTGGGTCCTCGGAGAGAGGAGGATTGTACATCCCTCCTGCCTTCCAGTTTTATTGGGGGTGCTAGAGAAGTTTCCAGAGAGTCCTGCCCAGATCCACCTCTTGACTTTTGACTGACAGCAGGATTGAACCAAACTTCCAAGTCCCCTCTGAGCACGGTGAAGGTTGAGGGCAACCCTAGGTCATTTATGCCCCTGCTGACAAGTTCTAATTGGGGACCTTATAGATTTTATAGTTAGGGGAATTATCTTTATCTTCCTGAATTCTGGAACCTGGTCTATGTAAGGTCACAAAAGTCCCCCACTTCAGGGTAGCTGGTGTTCTTACTGGCATGTCAGGCCTGCATTTCTCCTACAGATAATAGGTTGTTTGCTGAGGAATGTGACATATCCTATTGACTTAATCCAGGCTGGGATGCAGGTAAATTGCTTTTTTAAAAGAAAGCACGTGGGCTGGGGTTGTGGCTAAGTGGGTAGAGCACTTGCCTGGCATGTGGAGGCCCTGGGTTCGATCCACAGCACCACATATAAATAAATAAATAAATAAATAAATAAATAAATAAATAAATAAATAAAATGTGCATTGACAATTAAAAGAATAAAAATAAAAGAAAGCATGTGGTGGTTAATTTATAGAACTTTCCTCTTAACCTCATGTTCCCATTGCTCATGTATGTCTGTTACCTACCACTAAGAACCCAGAATTTGGGTCCTTTGAGAAGGTCCTGCCTGAGTTCAAATTCACTTACCTCTTACTTAGCATGTGTGTTCAGGTAGGTTATTTGTCTCTTGAAAACTGTTGGTAACTCATGCAGTTATAAGGGTTTGATAAAATAATTCATAGAAAATGTTTAATACGCCAGGCTCAGTGGTGCACACCTATAATCCCAGCAACTCAGGAGGCTGAGGCAGAAGGACCACGAATTCAAAGCCAGCCTCAGCAACTTAGCAAGGCCCTAAGCAATTCAATGAGACCCTGTCTCTAAGTAAAATATAGAAAAGGGTTGAGAATGTGGCTCAGTGGTTAAGCATCCCTGGGTTCAATCCCTGGTACAAAATATTTTTAAAAGAAAGTGTTTAATACAGTGTATAGCACTGAATAAAAATGTGATATAAACTTCAGAAAGTGATATAAACTCTTTTACTCTTGGTTTCCTCGTGGGAAAAATTGGAGTGATAGTACCCATCATACCCGTCATTTGTGAGCCCAAAATTAAAGCAGCATATGTGGAGTGTGAAAACACTCAACCCACAGATGTCTCTCCTTGGTTTTCTCTTCTTCCCACGTGGGGAGACTCCTGGGGTGCTCCGGATGCTTTCCTCTACTCCACAGCCCACTGTTCCCATCCTCTCCTTTCCCTTGTCTTATAGGTATGCATTGACTCAAATGATAATGTGAGCAGCGAATGGAAGATCATTGGTGTCTGTTAATGCAGTAAGATGGGAGAAGACTAGGAGCTTCTTGGTAAACGGGGATAAATATACAAAACAATGAACACTCTACATTAGCTCTTTATTCAGTCAGTGAAACTAAACTCTATGGAAATATTCAATTATATGAGACATAGTATTTCTCTCTAATGCTTTTACTCCCAACAAACCAACACAACAAAACACCTTACTTTAAGTAAGACTCTGTAGTGAACATTGACCACAAATAGAAGAACATGTCAATTAATTGGAAAAGAAACAAGAACAAGTCCTTTGGAGAAGGGGTACAAAAGATAAAATTTGCAGATCTTTCCTGAATCTCAACCCTGGACTACCAAGTGCAATTACCTGGGAAGATTTTTTTTTTTTTAACTTACCAAAACCCAACCCCCACTTTAGATCAATTAACCAAATTTCTGGGCATTAATTTTTTTTAAATAATCTTCCCAATAATTAAAAATTATTTAATTTTTGTAAATAATCTTCTTCTTAAATAATTTTAAGATTGTTAAAAATAATCTTATTTTTAAATAATCTTCCTTATAATTTATTTATAAGTTATTATAAATAATAATTTATTCATTAATAATAAATAATTATTTATTATTGTTAATAATAGATAATTAATAATAATTAATTTTATTATTACTTTTAATAATAAAATTATTATTTTTAAATAATCTTCCCTCACCTTCCCAGTGAGGTTCTCACTTGCACCCTGAGTGCCGAAGTACTACTTTAGGGACAGTGGTGAACACCACCTGGTCCAAATTTACCTGAGGACATGTTCTCATTCTTTTTCTGTCCTCTGGCCAGGGCCTTCTTTTAATTCCCCAAATGCATCTAACCTTCCCAGCCAAGAGCCTTCACAAAGGATCCTTGCTTAGAATCTCCCCCATCTTATTTCTTTTTTTTTTGTCTTTGTTCTAATCAGTTATACATGACAGTAGAATGCATTTTGACACATCATACATAAATGGAGTTTAACTACTCATTCTTCTGTCTGTACATGACGTAGAGTTACACAGGTCACGTCATCATATATGCACATAGGGAGCCCCCATCTTTTTTCATATACCCAATTCTAGCTCATTCCCAAGGTTCAGCACCATCAAAACTCGAGGGCAATTCTTGCTAATGTAGACTGTATTATCCTGTGCTTCTCCTCAACATCTAAGTTAACAATACAATTTTTGTATAATAATAAAATATTTAATTAATTGTATTTTACCTGTATGCTCTGCCAAGAGTAAGAGCTCTCAAAGCGTGGTCCCTGGACCAACAGCATCAGCATGACCTGGAAACTTCTTGGGAATACAGATTCTCTAGATCTACTGAACCAGAGACTTTGGGGATAGGGCCAAGCATTTGGGACTTTAAGAGGCCTTCAGTGTGATTTGAGCACATCTAGTCTAGGGTCTTACTTCATTGAGGAGCAAAAACCACATCTGTTGTTTTGCTGCCACACCCTCCATGTCTCCCTCAGCATCCCATGAGAAATACACTCTTGATAAATACTTGTTGGATGAATGATGGAATGGTTCAAGGCTCTGAGGTGGAGCCTCTAGACCTGGAGGTAGAGAGCATATTCCCTTTGGTTAAAGATAAACTGTACAGGACATCAAGCCAGATGTATAATGGAGATTTACTCATTCTCCATGGGTGCTGGTGGCAAGGTCCAGCTCACCTACAACCTTTCAGGGCCTTGTGAGAGATGTTGGTCTTTACCTTAAGAGAAATTGGAAGATATGAAAGAATCTCAACAGTGACATGGTGGCTTTAGAGGAAGCATAGAGGATGCTATGCTATGGCTAAAAAGGAATTGGCTTAAAGCAGGAATCTTGTTACAAGATGAAGAAGCAGCAGTGGTGACAAGCATAAAAAGAAGATTCTGGGGAAGTGTGAGAGAAGTAGCATGCACCCCTCAGAAGGGCTGGTGGAGAAGACTCAGGGGGAGACCAGGCTGAGCTAAGGGCAAGGGAAGGTGGAGGCGGGGACACTGAAGAAGAGGTCTCAGGGAACTGAGGAACTAGGGAACACCTCTGCAGGCACAGGAAGACACTGGAAAGGCAGCAAGGATGTGTATTTCTGCAGAGAAGGAGGAGCTCTGAGAGGAAGAACAATTCGAGCAATCCAATTCTAAGGGTCTCCTGCAGGAAGGTGGGCACCAGGCCTGATTGCAGAGGCCATGGTTTGTGACATTGTCTCCTAGACAGTCACAATCTCTTTAATTTCTAATCATGAGGACCATTTAATTTCTAATTATGAAGAGTTTAGAGTAGATCTGCTACAAGTAAAATCTTGTACCCTTGTTCTATTAATGGTGCCTGGATTCTGGCCTTGATGCTTGGAAACCTACACCCTAGATCCATAGGTTCTTATCTTCATAGGTTTCAGGATAAGGTTATATATTCTGCATTTTTTTCCTCAGTTTTCCTGTGCATGCATTTACCTACCCTTGTCTGGTAGAATTCTAGAAACTGGGGTTTAACCCTTCTCTTGGACTTTGTTCTCATGCCTGAGGTCCCCTCATGCTACAAACGAAGACCCCAGTTCTCTCCATGCCAGAAACAGATATAGTCTAGTGGGGTGGACCAGATACCAAGTGATGCACAGGCTTAAGAGAACATAGAACTACTTACTGAGTCTGAAACAGGGAAAGACATTCCTTCGCACAGGCTGTGAAGGCTCTTACCTCTTGGTAAGGAAGGGCTCTGGGTCCAAGGCTCATTCTTATGTGACCACACAGGGATGATAAGGTAGGCACACATATGCCTATCTGTCCCAATGATCATGGACAATGATCTCACTGGAGCTTGAGAAGTAGTTGAAGGAAGTCTTTGGGATCATCACATCTGTTTCCTTATGCATGTCACTATCATGTTCATCCACTGTCTCCCAAGAGACAGATAGCAGGATGGCCGCAGAGAGCAGGATGTTCCATCAGCTGCCCCAACTCTTATGCCAGGTCCTAGTGAATCCATCAAGTTACAGCCATCCCTGGGTCTGGTCCAAGTAGCTACTAAAACTAAATTTTGACATTTGAGAGACTGAATATACAGAGAATGGTCACTGCATACAGGACAATAGAACCCTGATCCACAAGCTCTAGTTACCAATCCAGGAAGTAAAACCTCAACTTCTAGCAATCAGTCCAGAATGGTCAGGAATTAGCCAATGATTGTCCGATTCCCTATCTATTATTATTATTATCATTATTGTTATTATTACTATTTTGGTACTGGGGATTAAAGCCAGGGGCACTTTACAGCTGAACTATATCCCCCTTCCTTTTTTTTATACTTTTGAGACAGGGTCTTGCTAAGTTGCTGAGGGCCTTGCTAAATTGCTGAGGCTGGCCTCAAACTTGCAGTCATTCTGAGTAGCTGGGATTACAAGTGTGCACCACTGTGCCTGGCAAGCTTCTTTATTTTTAAAACCACTGATTCTATCTCAGACTGACTAGAGAAGGCCAAATATGCTTCCCAAACCAATCAGATAAGATGCCTGTTTCTCAGCCAGGCACAGTAGTGCATGTCTATAATCCCATTGCTTGGGAGGCTGAGGCAAGAGGATCACAAGTTTGAGTCCAGCGTAGGCAGTTTAGCAAGACATGGTCTCAAAATAAAAAATAAAAAAGGCTGGGGAGGCAGCTCCATAATAGAGCACCCCTGAATTCAGTCCCTAGTACCACGCACACATGCACACACACACAAATCCACTTCTAGTTAGCATAACTCCAGCTTTCTCATGTCAACAACCTTCAATCAGGCATACCTGAAACTTTCTCTTTTTTTCACTAGAAAGCTTTCCTACTCCCTGCCTTCGAGTTGCCACCAAATGCCAGTGATGGTAGATGACCCTTTTCCTACAGCCTATTTTTTTTTCATTGGGGTGGTCTTTCCATATACTAGTGGACAATAAATTTAAATGAATTCAAAATAATCTCTTAGCTATCATAGACTTGGTGGAATAAAATTCATAATTAGGACATGTTGAAAGTAGGCTGAGGGGAATAGAACTATATTTTCACAAAGGTATTTAAGACATATGGAAACCCATGGTTGGATGGATAACTATACAATGGAGAACATTTATCTAAGGATAAAAGAAAAGAGAGACACATGGTATTTCTGCAAGAAATGCTTCTACTACCATAACCAGTTAAAGAGTAATATTCTCAAAATATAGACTACAAAACTTGGAAAAGATGAATTCTAGTAAAAATTATGACTGTGATTATGGACTATCTGCTAGAATCTAATGCTTCCCAACACAGAATCAGAAGCATTTCTGACTTGCTTTGTCAATATTTCAGGAATATAACAAAACCATGAAACCAAAAAGATTATATGGAAGTTGACGGAGGAGGGGGGTTAGTTAGTAGTTACCTCCTTATTAGAAAAATTTGAAAATGTGAGAAGAACTGAATGGACTGAATTGAACTGGAGGATGCACATCTTAGCAAGCTATGGACTAGGACGGATGCCTAGATAGATTTTTTTCTGTGACCTTGTAATACTCAGTTGGCCCATTGTTGAAAGTCTGATATCACATTTTTTCTTCTGTTAGCAATATGGTAAAAATCTCCCACATTTATGTATAAAACAGTGAGATCTAATGTTGTTATTTTTAGCATATGGTCTTATTTCTGATATGCTAATTTTGATAGATATTTTGGACAGTTAGTGCTAACAATTAAAATGAGAAAAGCCGGGCGTGGTGGCACACGCCTGTAATCCCAGCACTTGGGAGGCTGAGGCAGGAGGATCACGAGTTCAAAGCCAGCCTCAGCAACTTAGCGAGGCCCTAAGCAACTCAGTGAGACCCTGTCTCTAATAAAATACAAAATAGGGCTGGGGATGTGGCTCAGTGGTCGAGTGCCCCTGGGTTCAATCCCCAGTACCAAAAAATAAAATAAAATAAAATGAGAAAATACTACCATCTACATTCTACTTCAGTTATATTTATGACTTCAAATCATTTAAATAAACATTTATTTGCTATTGTTACTTTGCTGAATCAGTTTATAAAATTCGTATTAAAAAATCAATGTGTGGGTGGGCTGGGGATATAGCTCAGTTGGTAGAGTACTTGCCTCACAAACACAAGGCTCTGGGTTCCATCCCCAGCATAGCCAAAAAAAAAAAAAAAAATCAATATGTGGTTGGACATGGTGGTGCATGCTTGAAATCCAGCAACTTGGGAGACTGAAGGAGGAGGATCACAAGTTTGAGGCCAGCCTCAGCAATTAAACGAGGCCCAAAGCAACTTAGTGAGACCCTACCTCAAAATTAAAAAAAAAAAAAATCAATGTGTGGCTCATGATCTCAACAGCTAAGGAATCAGCTCTTTTTAACCATAAGGGAAGAAATGAATCTCACAATAAGGGCCCAAGTGCTTAGTTCTCCCAAGTGCATCTCTCAGCATGCATGTATTCTAGAATTTTCAGCTGCGTCTGCTCTTTAATGTAATAGTTAATAGTACAAAGAGATTCTACAAAGGGCCTCTGAGATCATATCTGCACTAGGCAAAATATTAACATTGTAGACTGTTTTTTCAAATGTAAAGATTGAAATTATTCTTTTTCTTGACAGATAAATACACTTCACTAAAAACCTGCAATGATTAAATATATACTTGGGTATCAACTGTGTGTAAGACACTGTGTTCTATTATAAAACAGACTGAACAGAAGGTACAAGATATATTCTCCAAGTTTCCCCAAGTTTCCAACCTACTTCCTCATTTCTACCCTCAGTGTTTCTCTTAGAGACATGCAATTGACATATCTTAGAATACTATAAAAAAATGGTTCCATTTTGTTCAGTTAGCACTTCTTTGACACTTTGACCAAAACAATTCAACTATGTTTAAGGTACATTTTTGAATTAAAATAAGTATTTCTCAAGTTTATTATAGGTCTGTGTTATTTGGAAAGCATATTTGAAATAGTTCCCGGAAAATAACCTGACAAACAGAAAATGTTGATTTTGTGAAAAATATTCTCATTTTGGAGGTCTGAACATCTGGGTGCCTGAGAAAATGCATACCAGGATGTCACTCTTCCCCCCGAAGTTCCAATTCTCTATATGTGAATGCAGCACTTCTATAATTAGGAGGTTATCAACTGTAAAATTACACTATTGATTCAATAACAGATACTTGGGGAAAAAATAAAGTCGTTCTATAAAAAAGTCATATAGCTGTGTTAAAATAGAAGGTATATCTTAGAATCTACAAAATATTTTCTGATAAAATATGTATGCATATATAACATTTTTTCTCATGGGCATTCCTATATATATTTCAATGAATTTTCCCCCATCATCTGTGTGGGAAAACCTCTATCACAATAAAGACTGCAGACTCACATCCTGACTAGCACGCCAACCAGCAGAAGCACCCTTCTCACATGTGTGGTACACTTCTCACGGTTTGGTGACATTTTTCCCTGTTTAAATATTTCAGCACAAATGAGAGTTTCAGAGCAATGATATCACAGGAAATTTAAAATCACAAGAGCCAGGAAATTCCCCATGTAAAAGAAGAGCTTCTAAACATGGTGTGTGCACAAGATAGTTAAGTATAAATAGAAGCAGTGATCCTAACTTTGGTTTTCATTGTGTTTAGAAGCATTTAAATTATATCACAAATAAAACTGGATACTTTTTTTGTGTTGACTTATTTAATTTTAATTATTTAGGACCAAGCACTTTCTAAAACACAATAAACAGGTTAGAGGTACCATTTTGAGAAGTTCAACATGGCTCCCAAGCACAGGTGAAAAATACAAGGCAGAAGATAAAAGATAAACAAGAATAGAAGATGACATAGCCATCTGTCAACCTCCCAAAGGATATGTTGGTTTCCGTGTCGGTGTTTTCTGCTTTCTTTTTCAATGCTTTATAGGGAAGCTTGTTGCTCAGCTAGCAATATTCAGGTATAGGTCGAAGGGAGAAGCAGCTGATAGTACTTCGCTGCCTTTAGCTATCCTCCACACACAGCCCGACACTCCACCAACAGACTTTGAAACATGGTTTGAAAGCACAGGTCAGGACACTCAGGACACTCAAAGCTACTGAAGAAGAGATAAATTTTTACATCCATGTCTATATATTTTTTTCAAGTGCAAAGCAAAATGTACCCTGGACAAAATCCCTAGAGAAGGTGAAGACTTCTGGTGCCAGCACAGGATAGCAGGGTAATGTAAACTATCCCACGGCAAACAGCCAGGAAGCCAGATCCAATAAAGCTGTATGCACTCTTTTCCCTGCAAGTCTCTGTAAGATAAGATAATCCACAGATGCTAGAAACAGGGGGAAGTTTGAAAACCTGAGAATTAAGAATGTGTTTCTGATGAAGTTTATTCTAGAAATCAGATACCCATAGTAGTGACCTCTTTTATGCTAACTTAAAATTCTGTAAACTTTTAAAATTATAAATTTGATATGTACAGATTTTAAGTATAAAACTTGATGAATTTTGGTAAACATATACATCCATGAAATCAATACCCCCAGTCAAGACATAGGACACCTTTAGTGCCCCAGAAAGTTTCCTCAATCCCCCTTCCAGTCAATATCTTCATCTACCCACAATTATTATTTCCATACCTAATATCATCTTCCAGAATTTCATCTAAGTGGAATCACAGGCATGTATTCAGTTATTCCTTTGTGTATGGCTTCTTTCATTCAACATAATTTTAAGAAATTCAGACATGATGTTGTGTGTTTCAATAATTCATTCCTATTTATTGCTGTGTAGTATTTCATTGTATAAATGGAATGTTTGTCCAATGGTTGTTTCTAGTGTTCAGATATTTAAATGAAAACTTGTGTAACATAATGAATGTTACACAAGTTGTTATGTTTTCATTTCTCTTGGTTAATTACCAAAATAGAATTGCTGAATAATAAAGTAGGCATGTGTCTAACTTAAGAAACTACCAAAATGTTTTCCAAAATTATTGAAATCACCTACAATCTCATCAGCAATGTGTGAGAGCTGTAGTTGAACCACAATTTCACCTTGTTTTCTGAGAGTTTTACTATGAAAGGGTATTAAAATCATTAAGTATCTTTCTCCTTCTATTAAGATGATCACATTTTTGTTTTCTTTTTTTTTCCTGTTCATGTGGGGAATTGATTATAATTGTTTAATTTTTGAATATTAAATCAATACCACATTTTTAAAAACTACTTAGTAATGGCCTATCCCAGAGTTTCAATATGGGAAACACTACCAATGAGAAAAATGTAGACCACTTATTAAATCAATCTGCCACAAGAGTCATATGAACTTCTGTGTCTTTTCAAAAGAATGGAGAACATTGCTGTGCAGGGGGATTACATAGGAACAATATGTCCAGATGGAAATAGGCCTTGTTAAGGCAGAGTTCCTAGGTGATAAAGGAAGGAACAGGGCCGGACCCTAGAAGCTCATCATCAAGGTATCTACAGGTTAGCCACTGCTGCTGCCACCAACTTGGGACGTGGCCGTTTACATCCAGGGATAACAGTCCGGACCTGAAAAGTTGTTACCAAGGGCCCTACAGGCTTGGGTGCATCTGAGGTATTCCTGCTAGATGTGCTAATAGCCACCATCTTCCTGCAGAGGAAGGAGAGAGCCTTGCAGGGGATTGGGAGGTGGGTAAAGGGTGTGAGGGCATCTTGATCCTGGCTCATCCAGCCCAGAGACAACTTGGGAGCACTTGTTGGGACCCGACATCAGTCTGGTCCACAACTTCATGGAGCACCTGGTCCTGCTGGTTTGGCAATCAACAGGGCCCTCTGGCTCCTCAATCCCCAGTCTCCCAACCATCCCCTGGCCACCAAATGACACAGTGCCTGCAAGTACCTGACTGGCCCACAGCTCTCAATGCCTGGTCCTGATTTGCCCATTACAGAACAGCTTTCCAAGATAGGCACTCAGCCTTCAGGACCTCCAGGTAGAAGATTCCTGATTGGGAAGTCAAAAGATGGGGGAGGGGCAAGATACAATTTAGAGACTAAATTATAGACCAGGAATTGTGGGGTTCATAAGTAGGGAAGGGGCTAAAACTAGGCTCCTGCATCACACAAGTGGACCCCAAAGGAGAGTCCTGGGGTACATCTTCCAGAGGGACCGGCAATTGCTATACGTGCCTCCAGGAGTCCCACCTCTGAGTCTAATCTTCCCACCTTAGTAACTGTCATCATCCTGAGGGTGGAGTTACCAGCAAACTACAGACAACCCTGCCTATTAGAAAAGAAGGGAGGCAGAGAAGATATTGAACTCCAACAGAAACGATTGTTCAATTTTCCTTCAAGACTCTTCCCCCCATTTTTTTCTCTATTCTTTTTGCATTCCCGCTTTCACATCCCTACCATCTTTGAAATCAAGCACTTTTCATGAATCAGGCTACTGAGGACTGGAAGTTTGACTAATATATTACAGTTTTGTTGTAGATTCCTTTTTTCTTTTTTTAATTACTTTCTCTCTATATTTTCCCCTTATTTATCTGTTGCATCGGAGTCTCTTTCTCCCTTTTCTCCTGCTAACAACCAACTTCTTTTGATTCCTCTTTTACTCTTCCTATAATCTAGTACTTCTATATTCTCACTTCTTACCTTATTAACATCACATCCTACACACCTCCCCCATCCTCTTTGTCCACCATTAGAAACTGTAGACCTTATTGCAAACCTATTGTTTATGCTGTAGGTAATAATTGAACACATTGTCTCTGTTTATTATGAAAATACTGTTAACATCTTAATAGGGGCTACTTGGTTTAAGGCTGCATATTGTTTGCATTGAGTGCTGTTAATATTGATCTCTCCCTTAAAGGCTAGTTAGTAGAAACCTGCAGGGACACTAAAAATCTATAGAGTGGAAACTGTAATACTTCAGATCTGCACTGCTAGAGAGGATGCTGTATTCAAGAGACTCATCTCATAAGAAAAGACATCCACAGTGATGATGGGAAAAAGTGAAAGGATGGGAAAAAACATATACACACAGACTCAGTAAAAAAGCAGGGGTTTCCATCCTTATATCAGAAATAGTGGACTTCAAACCCTTAGTCAGAAGGGATGCAGAAGGACATTTCACACTGCTTAAGGGAAGCATACATCAACAAGACATAACAACCATAAATATATATGCCACAAACAATGGAGCATCTGTGTATGTCAAACTCTTCTCAATTACAGGAATCAAATACACCACAACACAATAATACTGAGTGACTTTAACACACCTCTCTCAACACTGGATATAAACTGAACAAAGAAACCATAGAACTCAATAATACAATCAATAATTTAGACTTATTGGAAATAAATAGAATATTCCATCCATCAATAAGCAATTACACATTTTTCTCAGAAGCACATGGATCCTTCTCTAAAATAGACCATGTCTTATGCCACAAAGCAACTCTTGGCAAAAAAATAGAGACACTACCTTGCATTCTATCAGATCATAGTAGAATGAAATTAGAAATCAATGATAAAATAAAAAATAAAAACTACTCCAACACCTGGAGACTAAACAATGCACAATTGAATGATGCATGGAAAACAGAAGACATCAGGAGGGAGATAAAAAATTCTTAGAGGTAAACAAGAACAACAATACAACATATCAAAATCTCTGGGACACTATGAAAACAGTACTAAGAGGAAAGTTCATTGCATTGAGCTCATTCAATAAAAGAATAAAAAGTCAACAAATAAATGATCTGACATTACATCTCAAAGCCCTAGAAAAAGAACAGATCAACACCAAAAATAGGAGAAGACAGGAAATAATTAATATCACAGCTGACCAACGAAACTGAAATAAAAGAAACAATTGAAAAATGATAAAACAAACAGTTTGTTCTTTGAAAAAAACAAAATTGATAAACCCTTAGCCACTCTAACAAAGAGGAGGGAGAAAACTCAAATTACTAAAATTTGTGGTGAAAAAGGAAATATCACAACAGACACTATTGAAATACAAAACATAATTAGAAGCTATTTTGAAAACCTATACTCCAACAAAATAGAAAAGCTTGAAGACTTTGACAAATTTCTAGAGACATATGCTCCACCCAAACTGAACCAGGAGGACATACACAACTTAAGCAGATCAATTTCAAGCTATGAAATAGAAGATGCCATCAAAAGCCTACCAACCAAGAAAAGCCCAGGTCCAGATGGATTCTCAGCCGTGATCTACAAGACTTTCAAAGAACTTATACCAATACTCCTGAAAGTATTTCATGAAATAGAAAAGGAGGGAACCCTTCCAAATTCATTCTATGAAGCTAGTATCACCCTGATACCAAAACCAGACAAAGACACATCAAGGAAAGAAAACTTCAGACAAATATCCCTGTTGTACAGATGCAAAAATTCTTAACAAAATTCAGACAAATTACATATAAAAACATATTTAAAAAATAGTGCACCATGATCAAGTGGGGTTCATCCCAGGGATGCAGGGTTGGTTTAACATCTGGAAATCAATAAATGTAATTCATCACATTAATAGACTTAAAGACAAGAATCATATGATCATTTCAATAGATGCAGAAAAAGCATTTGACAAAATACAGCAGCCCTTCATGCTCAAAACACTAGAAGCAATAGGGGTAGTAGGAACATACCTCAACATTGTCAAGGCTATGTATGCTAAGACCAAGGCCAACATCATTCTAAATGGAGAAAAACTGAGATCATTCCCTCTAAAAACTGGAACAAGACAGGGATGACCTTTTTCACCACTTCTATTCAACATAGTCCTTTAAACTCTATCCAGAGCAATTAGAGAGATGAAAGAAATTAAATGGATACAAATAGGAAAGGAAGAACTCAAACTATCACTATTTGCTGATGACATGAACTATATTTAGAGGATCCAAAAAATTCCACCAGAAAACTTCTAGAACTAATAAATGAATTCAGCAAAGTAGCAGGATATAAAATCAATACACACAAACCTAATGCATTTCTATTCATAAGTGATGAGTCCTCTGAAAGAGAAATTACGAAAACTATCCCACTCACAATAGCCCCCCCCCAAAAGAAAACTTGGGAATCAATCTAACAAAAGAGGTAAAAGACCTCTACATTGAAAACTACAGAATACTAAAGGAAGAAATTAAAGAAAACCTTAGAAGATGGAAAGACCGCTCATGTTCTTGGATAGGCAGAATTAGTATTGTCAAAATGGCCATACTACCAAAAGCGCTATACAAATTCAATGCAATTCCAATTAAAATCCCAATGACATACCTCGTAAAAATAGAGAAAACAATCAGTAAATTCATTTGGAAAAATTAAAGACCCAGAATAGTCAAAGCAATCCTTAGCAAGAAGAGTGAAGCAGGAGGTGTCACAATATCAGACATTAAACTATAGTACTGAGCAATAGTAACTAAAACGGCACGGTACTGGCACCAAAATAGGCAGGTAGACCAATGGTACAGAATAGAAGACACAGACAAACCCACATAAATACAGTTATTAGACAAAGGTGCCAAAAACATACGATGAAGAAAAAATAATCTCTTTAATAGTGGTACTGGAAATCCACATGCAGCAAAATGAAATTAAACCCCTATCTCTCACCCTGCACAAAACTCAATTTGAAATTTATCAAGGACCTAGGAATCACACCAGATACCAGTACTAAATAGAAGAAAAAGTAAGCCCAAATCTTCATCATGTCAGCTTAGGACAAGATTTCCTCAACAAGACTCCCAAAGCACAAGAAATAAAATCAGGAATTGATAAATGGGATGAATTCAAACTTAAAAGCTTTTCAGCAAAGGAAACAATCAATAAAGTGAAGAGAGAGCCTATAGAATGGGAGAAAATCTTTACCACATGCACTTAAGATAGAGCATTCATCTCCAGAATTTATAAAGAACTCAAAAAACTTAACACCAACAATGCAAATAACCCAATCAATAAATGGGTTAAGGAACTGAGCAGACACTTAACAGAAGATATACAATTAATCAACAAATATATGAAAAAATGTTCATCTCTAGTAACTAAAGAAATGAAAATCAAAACTACTCTAAGATTTCATCTCACTCCAATTAGAATGGCTGTTATCAAGAATACAAGCAATGATAGGTGTTGACAAAGATGTGGGGGAAAAGGTACACTCATATATTGCTGGTGAGATTACAAATTGGTGCAGCCACTCTGGAAAGCAGTATGAAGATTCCTTAGAAAACTTGGAATGGAACAACCATTTGGCCCAGCTATCCCACTTCTTGGCCTATACCCAAAGGACTTAAAATCAGTGTACTATAGGGATGCCGCCACATCAATGTTTAGAGCAGCTCAATTCACAATAGCTAGATTGTGGAACCAACCTAGATGCCCTTCAATAGATGAATGGATAAAGAAAATGTGGTTTATATACACAGTGGAATGTTACTTAGCCATAAAGAAGAATAAAATTATGGCATTTGCAGGTAAATGGATAGAATTGGAGAATATCATGCTAAGTGAGATAAGCCAATCCCAGAAAACCAAAGACTAAATATTTTCTCTAATAAGTGGATGCTGATACATAACAGGAGGGCAGAGGGGGCACTTAGGGAAGAATGGAGAAACTTTGGATTGCGCAGAGGGAAATGAGGCGGGGGAGCGTGGGGGTGAGAAAGATGGTGGAATGAGGCTGACATCATTCCTCCATGTACATGTATGATTGCATGAATGGTGTGACTCTACATCTTGTACAACCAAAAAAATGAAAAGTTGTATTCCAATTGTGTACAATGAGTCAAAATGTATTCTGTTGTCATGGATGACTAAATAGAAGAAACAATTTTAAAAAGAAAAAGAAAAAGAAGGAAAGGAGCAGGAGATTGCTATTTCCTTATTTCCTGTGCTTAGTCTGCTCTGGGTACCAGAACAATCAACAATAGAGTATGTCTCAGTTCATTCAGGCTGCTATAACAAAATACCTTAAATTGGGTAATTTAGAAATAATAGAAATTCACTTTTCACTGGAAGATGGGAAGTTCCCATCAAGGTGCCAGTGGATTTAATATCTGATGAGGACCTAGTCTGCTTTATAATGGTGCCTCTTGCTGCACCCTCACATGGCAGAAGGGGACAAAGGGACTAGGACACACATTTTAACCTATTCTAAAAGGCCATTAATCACATTTATGAGGGCCTAATCACTTCCTATAGGCCCCATCTCTTCATAGTATTTCTGTGGGGATTAATTTCAATATTGGGGGTATATCATATTTAGACAATAGCAGGGAGGGACTACCCAGATATTCGCACAACTATACTTTAAAGGGTTATTTGAAACAACACTTGATGATAATGGCAATCCACATTCTACCATACTTTAAAGGGAACAGAGAAGATTTTGGCATCAGTTTTATGTTCTGCTCCTTAAGAGGCTATTGGTCATCCTTCATCAGTGTGGACAAGGACTAGCACTGGTCTCACCTTCATGGTATAAACCATCACTGTCATTTCTGCTTCCAATGGTATGACCTTTTCTTTGAGTACCATAGTTTCAAGATTTCCCCCTCCCAGCAGGCATTTATTTAAAGACTACCTTCAAGTCCTGAGATTTACTTACTAACCTGAACACTCCTGCAGCTTCCTGTCTCTAATAGGGGTGCTGACTCTTGTTTTGTAGTTGGGGAAGATAACCCTCATTTGGTTTTCCTTGGAAAAGATATGGAAAGGGTTTAGAATCTGTTTTTTTAATTAAGTCTCTTACTGTGTCTGAAGATGCTTTTGTGTAAAACCTTGCTGTTTCTTCCAGTCAAAAATAACATGAAACTTCTATTTAATTAATTTACTTTCAAAACTATGAATTACCCTACAGGCAGTATGAAGTGGTCAGAAAGTATGAGAGGGACCAGATTGCTTTATCCTTTCTTAAAAAGACGGTGATTATAGTAGTCTACAATACTAATCAACAAATGGCATTTATTTGCCTCTCTAGATATGGAAATGAATGAATAAATTAAAAAAGTTAAATGCTCAGGGGAAGCTAAGACACCCAAGTAAAAATTCCTCATCTTTAAGACTTTGGAAAGCCCATCACTACATTCAGAAGAGTGAGAGTTTGGGGCTCACTAAATGCTATGGTTTGCATGTCCCCTCCACAACATATTAAAATGGAATCCCCATTGTGAGGTAGGACCTTCAAAGGTGATCAGGGTCTGTCCTCATGAGGCTTCTGTCCTCATGAATGGATTGATCCAATCATGGATTTATGGGTTAATGGATTAACCACAATGGATTAATGGGTTATCTCAAGGGGGGTCTAGTGTAAAAGCTGGCTTGTATCTGTCTCTGTTTGAGCCTCCCGCCATGTGTGCCCTGTGCTGTTTACACTCTACAGTTCTCACCAGCGTGAAGCCTCTTACTGGATGTAGCCCTTTATTCTTGGACTTCCCAGCCGCCAAACTCTAAGATTTATGTAAGACATAAATTTGTTTTCAATATAGACTACCCATCTTAGAAAATGGACTAAGACACTAGGCAATGATTGATCCTGACCCTGGGCAAGGTATAAAGTTACAGGACAGCCGGCATCCTCAGATGCTCTGAACAAGTGGTCATGTGATTGGTAAACTGTCTCTGCTGAGTTAAGTGGGGCTATGCCAGCTTCCTAGACCTGAGAAAAAAATACAGATGGAAAAAACTTGGGTCACCACACCAAGCATGTGACAGTAGCTCAGAGGCTTTCTAATAGCCCTCTCCACATGTTTCTATCAATATGGGTGCTCTTTTATTCTCCAAGGTCAAATTTTAGTTGTTTTGGTGACAAAGTTCTTCATTCAAAGCTTCATGAAAGATTTAAACAGCAGTTCAGGACTGGACTGGCCCTTAAAGTTCTGGTTAAGTCAGGGCTGCTAGAATTTGACTTTGTGCTTCATGATTTCTCAGTCTAAAATGCCACTGGGTACCTTCTCTATAATAATAGACGACAAGGAAGAAAACATTTCATTTGGGCTGAGTTGGAGTGGGAAGGGGAAGAGGGGAGAAATGGCACCATGGCCCATGGAGGACTGGAGAGTCTAGGTTTTGGAGGAAAAAATAGGCCAGTGAGGTCAAGGGGGAGTGGGACTGATCTGGGGAGGGCAGTGAGAAGCCCAAAACCCAGGACCCTGGGAGGTTGACCGAAGGGATAGGAGGCAGCCCTTTTGCTGATGCTGCCTGAGCCCCGCTCTTGGCTGGAGGCAGTCACAGCTGAGCAGTGAGTCAGCATCAGGCAGTCATTCATCCTTTTTGGAAGCCTAGACTCTAGTCATTTCTAAAAAAAAAAAATAAAAATAAAAAATAAAAAATGCAAAAAGATCAAGAAGGAACTGGATTTTTTTCTTAGAACTCATGTGAGTGAACCCATTCTGTGTTTTACTAATAAAAACAGCAACATTTTAATCGCACCTTAGGTTTAGGGAGTGAATGCTACTATAATACATTTTGTCCATCAGTGCTGCTGCCACCAGTGGTGCCAAAGGACAGATGTAGCTTGTCCAGCAGTGACATGTGAGGATCTGTCAGTGCACCACCACCCACTAAAAATACATTTCCAGAAGCCAAGTGAGGGCTTTTACTCACCTCAGAGGCCAGAGTGGGCCAGCTCACCCTCTGCATGCATCTAGTAATAGACAAACATGGATGCTGTGTCACCTATTGTCTCAGAAGTTCCCTCTCCCCACCCCCTGGGTCTCTGCCTTGTTTCCTGGTGGCACAGAACTGCACATACCAGTCACCACTCTCTCTTGTCCCTACGCCCAGAATCCATATGTCTGAGGAGCACCTCCATGTGTCAGAGCAAGCCCTATGCTCAAAGTTCCTGGTTCAAATCCCGATTTCTCCTCTTACTGGTTGTGTAAACCTTGTTTGTTTCTTAATTTCTTTAAATTTCTGTTTCATTATTTGCATAACAGGAAATATCTAGTACCTTAGGGTCTTTGTGAGTAACAAATCTAGTCATCTGTAAAATACATATACAGATGATGCATAATAAAAGCTTGATAAATATCATCATCATTACCAGCGTCTTCACCACCATCACCATTGTCACCAGCAGTAGCAGCATCTTGAGTCTTTGGCGCTCAACTGTATCTGCTCTGTGCCTTCCTTCCTCAATGTACTGTTCCCTAACACTGGTCTGCTAAACCAATGTGCGTCAAAAGCAGAGGATTTGAATGTCAATGTATTAGTTAGCTGTCAGGACTGAGAAGTAACATTCTGGTCAGATTTTTTTAAGCACACCTCAAACAAAACAGGTCAAAGGATAGTACCTATTTATTATTCTATTATTCTATTGTTCTATTTGATGGAAGGGTGTAATACATGGCAAGGGCTCCCTAAACATTTTTGGCTAAATAAATGATTCCTGGAACTTTTCTAATTAGCAAACTATGCCTCACGCTTTTTGATTGTAAGGTGGTTTCTAACCTGCTTGAAATAGGAAAGCTGCTCTGGAATCCAACCTAAGGTGGAGACAGAAGCATCCATAGCAACTAATTATAGTGATGCCATTCAGATGATGATGATCATCATGGAAATGGTGGCTACTATTTATTGAGTTTCCATTGTGAGTCTGGCAGCATACTAGTCAATTTTCATATCTCAACATAGTTGTACATTATAGCAATCCTTCAAAGAAGGTGTATGTTATAGTTTGGATCCGAAGTGTCCCCCAAGGGCTCATGTATTAAAACCTTAGTTGCCAGTCTGTGACACTACTGGTAACACCTTTAGGAGGTGAGGCCTAGGAGAAGAAAGTTAGGTCACTGGGATTGTGTCCTTGAGAGGAATACTGGAACCATAGCTCAGTCCTGTCTTTGCTTCTCAGCCACCATGAGGTAAGCAGGTCCTCCACTGTGCACTCTCTTCCATGTTGTACTGTGCCAACGTAAGTTCAAAGAGATGGGGCCTCGTACCATGGACTGAAACCTGTGAAACTGAGTCAAAGTAAAACTTTCTTTCTTCTAAGTTGGTTATCTTAGGTATTTTGTCCCAGTGATGGAAAGCTAACTAATACAGTATCATTATCCTGATTATACAGAGGGGGAAACTAAAGCAAGTGGTTTAAGGTCAGTCAGATAGCTAGTGGGAGAGCTACTCTAGCATCCTGTAATTTAGACCTGATACTAAAACCAGAAACCTACACATGGTGGCAGGGAGCCTGGGAGAGGTGTCAGTGGAGAGCACAGTCGAAGAGAGATTTCATAAGGAAAGGAGGTGAAGGAATTATCCTAGAGGAGAAGTGGTGGACCTTGAATAATCAGAAGTTTGATGGGTCTGTGAGAAAGAGCTTTTAGCAAAAGAAGCCATATGAATAACCATATGGAAACATGATGTATTCAGGAAACATAGGTGAACTGGCATGCTGGCTCAGTGTGATGTCAGCACAAAGCACAAGATGTGGCTACTCTCATCTGGCTCCATCCCTATAAGTTGAGTCATGTGTCCCAGCACTAGTACAACCATGCTTCATTCACAGGCTCCAGTGCGTAGGATGCTGCCTTACCCCACTTGGCACCACATTTCCAATCTGTTCTCGCTCTCTTCAATGCCTGATCCTCTGCCACCTGATATTTAATATGGTCCTGCTATGACACAGCCCTGGCCTCATTCCCTGATCATCACTGATTTCTCCAACTAGTCTGCTTCCTGCAGCTCAAAACAATCAACCTGTCCAACCTTGCTCAAGACCAACGACATTCTTGATGTGCTAAGTTTTGCAGTCCCAGAAACGGGCATGGGCTTTACTTTCTAACTAGGGGTTCTTAACTAGGAATACACAGATGGATGGGCTCCATGGAGTCATAAACCATTAGAATTCTAGGCAAAATGTTGTAATTAAAGTGTTTTCAGAGCTAGGGATTGAACCCAAACCCTTGTAAATGCTAGGCAAGGACTCTACCACTAAGTACATTACTGAATTCTTAAAAGGAAATGAAGCCTTCATTAGACACTCACAGGGAAATATGGCTTTCCTAAAAGATCAAAAATTATGGAAATGCTGTGCTGTATACTATTATATATAGTCACTAGCTACATGTGGCAATTTAAGTCATCTAAAATTAAATACAATTTAAAATTCAGCCTCTCAGTCTCACTAGCCACATTTAAAGTGTGTGTGTAGACTTTGGGCGGCACAGATTGCAGAACATTTCCATTTTTGCAGAAAGCTCTCCTGGATACCAGTGCTGGCATGGGTAATGGGGAGCCTTTGAGCATGTTCAAGAGGGGAATGACATGGCCAGATTTGTGACACGAAAGGGAAAGTGAAGGACAGATTTGGGAAGGGAAATGCTTTGAGGCAAGCAGACCAGCTGAGAGGAGTTAATCTGTGCAGTTATTGAGAGAATGGAGAGGAAGTCACAATTTTGAGCTGTTTTAGAGCACTCAGGGGAGGAATGGACTAGGGCATAGAGGCAGTAAAAGGAGTCAAAAGCAAACCTAACTGTTCACATTTGAACAGTAGAAAATGTCTGATTCCTATCTCCCTCTTCTCCTTCTACTGCCCCCTTCACTCATCTTGAACACCCTGGGCCAGTCCTGGGCAGGGTCCCTTCACAGCTGCTGGCTCTGCCTGGAACACATCCTGTAGGTATCCAAATGACTCCCTCCCTCACCTCCTCCAAGTGCATGCTCACTGAGGCCTTCCCTCAGCAGCTCAGGTGAGTAGGAGATAGGGACAGTGAACACTGCAGAAGCAGGTGCTAGGGAAACAACAGTGTGCCACTCTGCAAGGGCTGAGTCAACAAGGGACTGAGTCATGGAAGAGAGGGAATGTGTGGCAACAAAAAAAGGCAGACTAGGCCAGGCGTGGTGGCGCACGCCTGTAATCCAAGTGACTTGGGAGGCTGAGTCAGGAGGATCGCAAGTTCAAAGCCAGCCTCAGCAACTTAGTGAGGCCCTAAGCAATTCAGTGAGACCCTGTCTCTAATAAAAATACAAAATAGGGCTGGGGATGTGTCTCAGTGGCCTAGTGTCCCTGAGTTCAATCCCTGGTTCAAAAAAAAAAAACAAAACAAAAAAAGGGCAGACTGCCTGCCATCAGGCCTGGCTAAACTGCTCTGTCAACCTTCTATCTTTTCAGATTTCTCCTGGGAAATGTCCTGATGAACTTATGAGCACTGGGCCCTAAGACACCAGTGCGTGTAACATGTTAGCGTCACCCAGGTGATTTTCATTTTAATGTGAGGAAGGGTCCCAATTCATCACACTGAATCTTAATGGTAGGTCTTTACGTATCAGTGACACATCAGTTGAGAAAACACTTCCCTACGCTTCCATCCCCCATTCCTCAGAGGTGGCTTTCTGATCTTATGAGCTGACTAAAGCAATATTTGAAAGGCATTCAGCTTAGGGTAAACAGAAAAATTCTTTGTGACTAACTTTCCATTACTCTGAAAATTTAAGTAGATCAGACGTCTCATCCCCTCACCCTCTGAGGATCTTGGTAATCACAATGTTACTGTATAATGTGAAAATTTCCAAATAGAACTAAACTCAGGTCTATAAATACACATGATTAAGGCTTCAAATATAGCTCTGCTTTCTTTTCATGGGGGGCTATTTCTGTGTGGTGATTGCCTGGCTGATATGCAATTTCAGAATACAAATGGCTTTTCTCCATAACTAATGAGAAACTTGGCAGGGCGCTGCACACCCAGGCACTCTCTGTGGAGGCTGTTAAACAGTGGTGAGTGCTCTTCTGAATTATATAAGCGGAGCTGACAAGAGGAAGCAGTATAACTCTATATCCTGCTAGATGACATAGTGTTTGTTTGGTTTTTCTTCTGGTGCTAGAGGATTACTATTCTTGTAATAAACAATAAAATGATCGTGAGCACATATCCCTATTTTATCCTAAACTCTGCTACAATGGAAGTTAGGAATGAGTGCCAAAGGAGATTTATCTGACCCCGAATTCATAAGTAAATGTTTAAAATTTAAATAAGAATGATGTAAATAAATTCATAAGCGTGGTGACCGAATCAAAGAGGAAATGCCTGAAGTAGAACCCATAGGTGTGATGAGAAAAATGCTGATCAGTATTTGTCTTCTCCATCCGGTAGAGAGGAGTAGGGTTAGGATTAGAGAGGGTTAGGATCATATGGTATAATACATAAAGCAACTCTGCTAATATCATCACAGACAACAGAACCCAACTCTGAGTCAGACCTCAGGCCAGGTTTTCTATAAATATAAAAAGCAGTTTAGAGAAGATGGAGTTTTGTGTCAAAGTTCAAATCACAGCTGTCTCACTTTTTGATCTGGTGACTTCAGACAAATAAGTGGGAATTTTGAATACCCACATCTTGGAATAACTGAGAATATCAAATGAGATAAACCATGTAAAAAAACCCACAGCATTTTGCATATAGTCAATACAAAATGGGTGGGAGACATACTTAATATTTATCTGGAAGTCTGTCTTCAGTGCCATATTGACTTCTGAGCCTGCTGCTCTGACTCCATGGTTCATGAGAACCTGGGACTGTGGTTGTCAATGCAAGTGCTCTGAGTCCCACTAGCAGAAGGGTGACCTGAAGCTGCAGACCAAGGGCCAGCCCTGGGGGTCTTATTTTCAGGACTAGTTGTAGAACATAGAAGGTCTCTGCAGATAGGTTCTAGAGCATAAAAAGAAGAACCAAGTGTTACCCAGAAAAGGCAGGGCTTGACCACACTGATCCTTAAGGGCATTTTATAGAGACTTACAGATCTCTAATGGAAATGAGACATTACAAAAAGTAGGCACAATAAAGCATCAAACCATTGCTTCTCAAATGTGGTTCAGCTTAGTCTTGATGGACTAGCCTGATCCACATGCTCACCAAGACGAACTCAAACATGCAGAATATAACTAAAGGAAAAAATCTTCTGGAAATCACCAGAAAAATGCCAAGATAGTTGAAACTTGAGAGAAGGGAAGCTTCTTGGGGTGATTAGTTAGGGATTCCAACTTTTTGCACAATACTTTACCTGTAAGGGCTATTGGAAAGTCTTGGTGCAGACACCCAAGAAATGAGAAACTTTAGGTAATCTGATAGGCCTTGGAAGATAAAAGTTGAAGTTTGAAGCTGCCAAGGCAATTAAGACTTGTATCGTCAAGATGCCAGAGAGAAAAGTGATGCAAAGCTATGACTCCAACACTAGCAGCCGTTTCTTCAAGTTATTTGCTAATTAAGTTGTAGAAGACAAGAAGAGGCTTACAAACCAGAGAGCAAAAAAGTAAAGCAGAATTCTGGGCAGTTTCATAATGTTATGGAGACAACTGAGTTCAGAACTTGCTAAGGAGGACAGTTTCAAAAATGCCCCAGGCTTTCACTGGACCTCTATAAGAGTATATCTTAGGAACGAAGGGCTGGAACTAGAGTGACCCTCTCTAAGACAGCAAAGCAGCCCAGGGATATGTTGGGGGCAGCACGGGCCTAGCTGGAATGAGGCGGCCTGCCTTTGGCTGCTTGCTAGAGAAGAAGGCCGAATCTTTCTAGAGGGAGAACACATCATCCAGAACCTGTGCAAATATGATGTCAGGCATTCATTAAAGAAGTGCCAGACACAGCAAGAATCTGGATAGGAATTAAAACCAGAAATACTGGCAGGTGACCCAGCATTAGACACACAAAAATACTAGATTAACAGGTTCAAGGAAATAGATGAGAAGATGGTGAGTTTCATCAGAGTTGAGATTTGCTAAAAAATAATAGAATGGAAATCATGGAGATGAGTCATACTACAACCAGAATTAGAACCTGATAGATAAATTTAACGACAAATAGAGCAGAACTGAGGGGGAATAATTGTACTGAAAGTTAGGTGAGTAGAAAATATTGAGACTGAACCAAGGCACAGCTGAGGCAAACTGATAAAAATCAAAGGCAGAGATAAAAGTTTTGAAAAGCAGTCAAAGAAAAGAAATACTATTTTCAAAGAAGCAACAAAAGACTGATAGACAACCTCCCCAAAGAGAGACACAGGTACAAGACAATAAAACAACATTTTTTTAAAAATGCTCAAAGAAATCGACAATCTACAATTTTACACACAGTGAATCAAAGGTGAAAGAAAGACATCTCCACACAAACAAAAACAGAGAATTTGTCAGCAGTACACTTACACTAAAGGAAATAGTAAAAAGAGTCATAAAGAAAATTATCCCAGATAGAAGTACAAAAAATGTAGGAAGGAGTCAAGAGCAGTGGAAGGGGTAAATAGATGGGTAAATCTAAATGATCATTAAGCTACAAACAATAATAATAGCAATCTTTTAATTAGTAGAAAAATTTCTTCAACAATTTACATAGAAGTAAAATTTATAAAAACAATAACAAGGCAACATTTAGTATTTTAGTTGGTGTTATAAGGCCCAGGCATCATCTAGGAAGTGGATGAGGTTTTAATTCTTATAGACTGTAGTAAGTTCACAATGCCCGTAGCAATCTTCAGGACAACTGGAAAAAGAATGTATTACTAATGAAATAATACAGTAGGGAAAGTGGAATAATAAAAAATACTGTATACCTCCAAAGGAAGGCAAAAAAGATGAGAAAAGGGAACATAAAACAGAGCAACAAAATGGTTAAAATACACTAGCCAGATAATCAGCAATTATATACAATTAAAGTGATCTACTCTAATTAAAAGGCATTGTTGGTCTAATTACATGGCATTGCTTACAAAAGAAAAACCTTTGGTATATGGACACAGAATGCTGAGCGAGAGGATGAGAAAAGCTATTCCATAAAAAATCTAATCAAATAAAAATGGGGTAGTTATGCTAATGTACAACAAGGCAGACTTTGAGGCAAGAAGTGTTGCTAGAGTTAAGAATGCGTGCTTCCTAAAGATAAAAAGTCCATCTACCAGGAAGGCATCATAATTCTGAATGTGCACATATGCAGTTACACAGTTCCCAAATACAACAAGCAAAAATCCCTGACACAATTACAAAGAGAAATGGCAAGCTCACAACTACAGAGCACCCCTCCAGGTTCTGTGGGGTGTGCCAAGGACACATGGCTGCTTTTCACTCAGGCCCTTTCTCTAGAGGGTTGAGTTTGCAGTAAAAAACCTTGAGGATGAGGTAATATCTCCCTCTGGGATGAAGAGCAGGCTTGTTTGCTGCTTGCTATGAAAGTGGGGGATTCCCCAATGTTTCTCACAATCCGCTGAGTGCACAGGCATCCATCTGGGCCCTCTGCGTTACCACTGTGGGACTTGGGAAGCAAGAGGATCTGACGCAAACACACACACTGATGCTCATGCTGCTAACTGTGCTTTGCTTATCACCCAGGAATCTTATGCTTTCTGCCAGAAATGCACAGTTCATTAGCATAAGTAGGGTAAAATCAAATTCCAAACCCAATAATATGTAGCTTATAATAGAAAATTCCTCAATACAAGGATATGGAAGGTTGAGAGTTTAAAAAGAGGAAAAGAAAGCTGCTATAGCTATATTGATATAAGGCAAAGTAGACTTTATGGCAAGAAGTGTATCTCAAGTAAAAGAGGGACAATATTAAAGTCCATCAGTTAGGAAAGTAGAATAATTCTGTTTCTATGTTTTTAATAACAGACTCAAAATACACAAAAACAAAATCTGATAGAATTATACTGGACGCAGTGGCATATGCCTGTAATCCCAGTGGCTCAGGAGGCTGAGGAAGGATCTGAGGATCTGAGTTCATAGCCAGCCTCAGCAACAGCAAGGTGCTAAGCACCTCAGTGAGATCCTGTCTCTGAATAAAATACAAAACATGGCTGGGGATGTGGCTCAGTGGTTGAGTGCCCCTGAGTTCAAGCCCTGGTACCAACCCCCGCAAAAAATTTGATAGAATTAAAAGAATAAACAAATCTACAATCGTAGTGGGATTTTTAAAAAACCAATCTTGCAGTAACTGACAAAAACAAGCAAATTAAAAAAATAAAGAGAAGTGATATAAGGGATTTGAACAAAATGATTAACACAAAAACACACCAAAATACTACAAAATACACAATCTTTTCACATGCACTTAGAACACATACCATAAAAGTTGTGATAAATTTCAAGGGATAAGTATCACATAGAGTATGTTCTCTAACCTTAGTGGAAGGAAGCTAGAAATTAGTAACAAAATTCCTAAATGCTTAGAAGTTGAGTAATGTACTTCTTAAAAGGTGAGGTGTTTGAAGTGAAATTCATGTAACACATAATAAACCACTTAAGAGTGAGCAGTAACATAAAAGCAACCATTTTAAAGTGAATAATTCAGTGGCTTTACTGCATTCTCAATGTGCATAACTACTACTTTTATAAAGTTCCAAAATATTTTCAATGAAAATGAGAAAATATGGGTTAAAATGAAATCACAATGGAAATTAGGAAACATTTTGAACTGAAAGCTGAAGATGACCTGATACAGGATGTATGAATAATGGCTAAAGTCACACATAAAGATGTTCTGTTACTTTTTCAAATATAAATTTTTGAAATATAAAATTTGAAAATTCAGCTGAAATGGACAAGTTCTTAGAAAAATGTAACTAACTAAAACCAACAAAGAAAATAGGATAGTTCTAAACTATTACATAAATTGAATAAAGTTCAAATCTTCCAACAATCTTGTCTTATATGAATTGTTTCAAGCACTTAAAAACAAGATAACACTTGTTTCAAGCACTTAAAAACAAGATAACACCGCTGGGTGTGGTGGCGCACGCCTGTAATCCCAGCACTTGGGAGGCTGAGGCAGGAGGATCGCGAGTTCAAAGCCAGCCTCAGCAACTTAGCGAGGCCCTAAGCAACTCAGTGAGACCCTGTCTCTAAATCAAATACAAAATAGGGCTGGGGATGTGGCTCAGTGGTGGAGTGCCCCTGGGTTCAATCTCCTGTACCAAAAAAAAAAAAAAAAAAAAACCACAAAAAACAAACAAAACAACAACAACAACAAAAACAAACAATTATAAATTACTCAATTATAATTAACAATTTTGTTATAAACCACTCTCAAAACACAAATGCAAGAATCCTAAACAAAATATTACCAAAAAATATAGAAATTATTTTTAGAAGGTTAGGAATGTAAATTTGCTTTAATATATATATATAAAAAAAATGCTGCTCTTGAAGTAGTAATCCATCATCCCACCATAATCAACTAGAATACTAGACAAAATATGTGAAGCCACTATTTTCAGACACTGACCACCAGGAAATAGGTCTTGTCATTGAGTGAAAGGGAGTAAGCAAGGTGAGCCCTGTAATTGTCCTGGCTTTTGCCTGGAAGCATTTCCAATCAGCAGCAAAGAACTCAATTGAAGGCTAGCCTTTTCCCCAAATTTCAGGGATTGAAGCTTGAGGAGGCTGAGCTGGATAGAATTTGTGAGGCTGAGTAACTGAAAAAAGAGTATTATTCGCAGAAAGGGCTCTGGAAATCTAAAGAGGCATCCTCTCAAGTCTTGGCTGATGCATGGGATGAAACTCCATGAAGTCAAGCAGGAAATGCCTGCCAGTCAGTGATAAGCTACACAATTCTCAACGCTCACACAAGAAGAGGAAATATTTATATTTAAACCACTCTCAATAGAGACACTTCCTTGAAAACCTGGGTTATCCAACAGGGATCACAGATGGGTCACATCTAGGGATAGAGCTAAGCTATCCCTACAGAAAATGCACTCTACACCTACATAAAAAAAAATTAAAAACAATCATCAAAAACAACAACAAAAACCCACAGATCTAATCCACAAGTAACTACCTGCCAAAACAAACTTCAACACTCTTTAAAGGAAGAAAACAAAATCTAAACATTCAACAACATGGCATTTGTAATGTTTAGTATTCCAATAAAAATTAGTAGACGTGGGAAGAATGGCAACTTATGGCTTTAAATAGAAGAAAAAGATCAATAGAAAAATGAATGTAATTCATGACTAATAGCAAAAGGGAAAAAAGCATATGATTATCATGATGGGTACTGACTTAAAAACAGTAAACTAGGAATAGAAAGAAAATTTGATAAGATATTTTTATAGAAATAAATTACAAAATGCCTTTGATAAGATATTTTTATAGAAATAAAATACAAAATTTTATAGAAATAAATTACAAAATAAGATATTTTTATAGAAATAAATTACAAAATAAATTACAAAATTACAAAAGAAATAAATTACAAAATAAATTACAAAAACCTGTAACAAATGCTTCACTCAATGATAAAACATTGAAATCTTTGCCTCCAAGATTGGGAAGAAACAAACACACTTGTTCTGATCACCTCAATTCAACACTAGAGGCTCTTCAACAGATCAATAAGGTAGAAAAGTAAAAAAAAGGCAGATAGACAGAAAAAGTATAAAGATTAAAGAGGATAAAATAAAACTTTCCTTATAATAATCTACAAACTACATGAAATAATAAATTCAACAAAAGTATTATATACCATCTCAACAAACAAAGATGTTGTATTTCTATATGCTGACAACAACCAGTTAGAAATGTAATAAAATAAATCATTTATAATAGCAAAAACAAATGAACTGCTTAGAGGTTCCATATTCCTAGATAGTAAAGATGCCTGTTACTATAGATTCAATGTAGTCCAATAAATATCCCAGCAGGGTCTGTGTGTTTGTGTGTGTGTGTGCGTGTGTAATTAGGAAGATGATCCTAAAATTCCATAAGGACTAACAAAGCCAATAATCTTTTTTTTTTTTTTTTTTTGGTACCAGGGATTGAACTCAGGGGCACTCAACCACTGAGCCACATCCCCAGCCCTGTTTTGTATTTTATTTAGGGTCTCACTGAGCTGCTTAGGGCCTCACTTTTGCTGAGGCTGGCTTTGAACTCGTGATCCTCCTGTCTCGGGAGGGAGTAGAACTAGAACAAAAGATACAAACCTTCCTAAATAGCAAAAGCACACATATATAGACATATCAATACAAACATATAATATGAAAACTTTTAAAAGAACTATTTAAAAGAAAACAATAGGACCATAAATAAACACACCTATTAATAAATATAAGAAATCTAAACCCAAGATTTAAAAAAAATTAATTTGGGGGGTACTAGGGATTGAACTCAGAGGTGCTTTACCACTGAGCTACATCCCAGTTTTTTTTGTTTGTTTGTTTTGAGACAGGGTCTCCCTAAGTTGCTTAGGTCCTTGCTAAGTTGCTAAAGCTGGCCTCAAACTTGCAATTCTCTTGACTCAGCATCCTGAACTCCTGGTATTACAGGTCCAAGCATTTTTTTAAGAAAGATTTTCAAATAAATCACAAAGCAAATCCAATTCTACGTTGTATACAAGAAATATATCTAAACCAAAATGATTATTATAAAGGGCAAAAATAAAAGGACAGACCAATACAAATAATCTTAAACATAAAAATATTAACCTTGCTCTAATCAGAGAAATGCAATTTAAAAATGATACTAAAATGATTCTTCACTTATAATGGCAAAATGTCCCAAAGTTTTATAATACCTATTACCAGGATGGCTACTTTGAGCAAACTACCTGTCTTACACTTTGCTGTGGGAGTGTAGATTGATACACTTTTGTGAAGGAAAAGCAACATATATTAAAATTATAAGTGCTCATAATCTTTGACCCAGTTATTCCGCTTACAGGGATTTTATCTTTGAAATACACTCAGACTATAAAGTGATATAAAGTTATTCCTTGTCGTTGGCTAGTATAAAATATAAATATCAGAAATGTAAATAAAAATATATCCAAAATGATTTAAATGTCTACTATTGGGAAATAGTTAAATAAAATGATAAATAAATCGGAACACTTTATAGTTGTAAAACTTCTTTGTGTATTGTTATGGAAATTTCTTCAAGTTAAGTGAAAAAATGTTACCAAATGATTCTGCATGTTGTGCCACCTTTTGTATGAAGATGGACAAGTCACAAATTTCTGTGTTTTAACATATGCAAAATATTTCTGGAATACCATCGAAGGAAGTCCAAACAGTAGTTGCCTCTGGGGAATGTAACTGTACAGCTAGCTGGTGGAGGGCTACAAGACATTTTCCTGAACATGCTTCATATTTGATTTTTCAATCACATAAACATTCTTTATTCGAAAAATTAACAAATGTTGTTTAAAAATGGAAACTCTAGTACTTTCAGATTGTATTTAATATACAAAATAACCACTTCCTTTTAGTGCCATTTTTTTCCCCTAAAAGTAAACCTATGTATTTTGTGCAATATATTATCAAGTGTATCCTTTAGGAGCCCAGAGTGCCTTACTGATACGTAATCTGCTTTATGCTAGGTCCTACTAGTTTAGGAGTCCTCAGAGCTGACACCTTCAATCTGTTCTGAGAACAACATGTTTGGTGTCAGGGACCTTTGCATACTTTGACCTGCATCTGACATTTCAGAATAGCTGGGTGAAGAGATGGTACTCCCTCTAATTGTTAGTTCAAGACGAGAACCAATAATTTTAATTCCCATGCCCACTATCAATAGTAGTATGGCAAGTTAAGATCAATTAGATTACTGAAGTATCAATGACAATTGGCATTCATGACTTTTCCCCCAAATAGGATTGTATTTCAGCGGAGGACATATTCTCTGCTGGCTCACATGAGTCCATTCTTTTAATGAGTTCAACTAGATCAAGATGTGCAATGGCAGCCTCTGAAAACTTATTTCTGTAATTTTGTAGGAGCATATTGCTTTGAATTGCTTTACAAATAAACTTATACCCTGGGGGACTTTAACTCACATGGATGTTCTTTTCAACTCTCAAATGCACCAGCGCTGAGTTTTTGATAGGAGGAGTTAACTGGAATGCTGAACCAGTTGGTGCATTAATTCAGGTAATTTAAGTACAGATCTTAGTAAAACCTCCTAAAATTTTTCTTTTCTCCTAACAGTGCAAACATTGGAGTATTCTTTTTATGGACTTCTCATTTCCTATCCTTATTTTGGCAACCTAGCCTCTTCTCTGGTATGCTAACCCTGACAGGAATTCTTAGTAGGTTCACTTTACTCATGTGAAAAGCTTAAGTGTTGCTTCTTCTGCTTCAATGTGTCTCAAGGAAGTTTAAAGAACAGCATGGTAAGCAATTTGCCTGGTTCTAGTTCCAGTTCAATCAACTGTGGTAGCCTAGCAATTTAACCTTGGTGTTATCTATAAACCAGTGGGTTGCTTCCAGCTCAGGTGCCTGGCACACAGTAATGATACCGTCGTTTACCAGTGACGAGTTCTGCTTCCTCAGGTGTTGAAGTATAAACGCCAGAGAAGCACGCCAAGGCAAGCATTTTAAGCAGGCTTTGTTATACAAGATCATCCAAGCTGGTCACGTAAAGCCAAAAGAAGCCTTTATTCTGGCTGACCAGCAACGACCGCCCTTACACCTAAAAGCTGTGTGCCAGGGGTTCGTGAGCCAGTTCCTTCAAGGCCAGCATTTATAGGGAGGGGAAGGATTTAGGGTGGGGCTGACTCTCCTTCCTGATGGTCTTTGAGAATCTTTTTGGGGAGTATAACAGCTTTATTCAAAAGTAGTAATACAAACTTCTCCTGGGAGGGAGAAGTGGGGCTGGCTGATGTTTTAGAATCCCCAAGAAGTGAGCGCACCCTACGTCTTTGTTCTGTTCTTTCCTTCAACCCTTATCCATCTCTCCTTCCTGCCTATTAGGCTCTGGTGACACAGCAAAAAGGTGAGATGCAAATGGCAGGGGAAAGGGCCACATGGAGATCAGGTAGGGGCCCAGGAGGCATTAATTAGCAACTCCCTGCCTGCAGCTTTTTGGGAGGGGCAGTTAAGCTGGTAACCTTGGTGATCAAAAGGGCTCTGGAGACACTGACATTCCAATATCCCAGGGGGACCTCCAACTTTCCAGACTCTGATGGCCTCCATTCCTTGATTTGACCAGATTCCCTATTTCCACATGAACTGACTATTCAATTCTGGCTTCATTAAGTACTCAATAGTCTATGAACACACAAGAATTAGAGTTGCAAAGACATCTTGCAACATTTTGTTATACTGAATTCAAAACACTATCAGTGAAAAGTAGTCAAAAAGCAAAATGAAATGCCAACTAAGTAGGTCTACTCCTCCTCCACTGCTATTTTGTGGCAGTTAGAGATGAAAGAAACCAACATACTGGAAGGTGCTTCTGAAAGCCAAGGGTATCTAGACTACAATGACAGGGCACTTCCAGCCCAGTCTGTGAAACCAGGAAAAAAAAAAAAAAAAACAAAAAAACCAAGCAAATAAACGTGCCCAAAATGAACCAATAATACTGTTTTATCCTCACCACTTCCCATTCAGAGCTATGAACTTTTTGAAAAATGTCAGTAACTCAGCTTGTCAAAAGAACTTTTTATATTAAAATAGGCATCTCTCAGAGTTATCTTTGAGGTTCTTCAACTTAAATTGCACCATGAGGTATGAAGTGAATATTCAATGTGAAGTCATGTTGTACCCAAAGAAAATAAAATCATCCAAGCCGATCACGTAAAGCCAAAAGAAGCCTTTATTTTAGCTGGCCAGTGACGACCTCCCTTACTCCTAAAAGCGGGGTTCCGGGGAATGGCGCCTAATTACGTCATTGCCAACTTTTATAGGGCTCGGGATGGGATTAGGGCAGGGCTATAGGGCATGGGAGGGTTGGGCTGTAGGGAGGGGGCATTAGGGTGGGGCTGACTTTCTCCTGATGGCACTGGAGAATCTTTCTGGGAAGTATAACAGTCATAGATGGAGGAGAAGGGGATTGTGGGGACAGTCATTTACAGATATCAAGGAAGAGAGAATTCAACCTGCTGATGCAAGGTAACTATATGGGTCCTCAGTGTTTAACATTCTGATGAAAGGAAATTGTATTCATTTTTTTATTTGCCTTATTTGTCTTCCATTATTTCTGGCTCATTCCTACTATATTAAATAATTCATTTCTTTTCAGAATTTAAACTTAGAAAAAACAAAGAATGAAGAACATAAGACACATTGGAAATAGGAACTCTTACTATATGATAGGAAATGAGAAGAAAAGCTTGGTGTGAAATTCTGGAGTCTCAAATTTAAACGTAAACAGAGAAAGCTCAGTGACCTTTTCTTAGGAGGCTCACATGAAGGAATGTCATGTTACATTGATCAAACTTATTAACTTGCCATTTCAGGATGTTGGTATTAATGCCACATGACACTCAACAAATTACACTATAATATGACATTTTATACAAATCACTTGTACCTCTAGTTTTTTCTTCAGCTATGTCTGGTTACTTAGAGAAAAAAATATTTGGGCTTTATTTTTTAAGGGCGAGTTCAAGTTCTCACTGATGTAAAGATATTAGTTCCTATGCTGTGTTCTGAGGAAATAGTTACATAAGGTGTTTTAGTAAAAAAATAAAAAAGGTTCTATGGTCTAAAGTTTGAGAAACAGTACATTAGCTAAACATGATTCTTTTCAGCAGAACTTCTTAAGAACCTTTACTTGGCTAAGTGAGATTCACATACTTGACCAAGGAAATTGCTTTTTCAGAGTATTTTTCAAGAGCAGTATTTTCTGAAATGTGCTGAAAAATAATGGGATCAGAAATCTTTGTATGTAAGTGAAAAAGCTTAACCAGCCACGGTAATTTGTGTAACCTAAAGGGAGAAGGTTAAGAGAGTAAGATTGGCATAATGTTAGCAGTAACCAAGCTGTATTCTGAGCCATGCTCCAGAGGGCTGGGCTAGGGTTTGTTCCTAGGAAGAAAAACCAGAGCATCAAAAGCTTCTAGATCCCATTTAATTAAAGCTCTTTTGGGGCACTAAAGAGTACCAGTGGGTTAAAGGAAAAACAGTCTCCCATATCTTCATTTACAACCTTGGCTTAGTACAGTTCCAGTTTCACCATTCTTAAACATCTATTAACATGATTGCCTAATAATTACAAAGGCTAATGGCCAAGTGTTTTCTTACAGAAGGCACTGCTTATCTTTTGCAGCTCTTCTGGCTCCTACAAAAGGATTTTTTTTTTTTTAATCTTTTGTATTGTCTTAATTGAAGAAACAGCTCTGAAAATACAATTTGAATGACTGAAAAATAAGAAAATAGCACATTCAAGGCATAAAGCCAAGCGAATTCAACAACATAAATGATTTAAGGATGGGGCAGTACAGAATTCACAATTGATAGACATGATCAGCTCCATGTATCACAAGTATGGTGGAACCTAGTGACTATCCATCTAGTCACACGTTCTGTGAGAATTTTAATTTTAGCAGAGACCACCCTCAATGTTATAACAGACTGATTCAGAAGTCTCTAACCAGAAGACCTGATCTTCGATAGATCTTCAATGTCAATTGCTACCACATGTCCCCTTCATTGTCCTCTGTGCTCTCTGGATAGGGACATAGGTAGGTGCTCAAGTTAAAGGATTAGTTAACAATTTACTACATTTTATCAAGGCTTTGGAGAAAAATGAGGAGAGGGACTGTTAGTTACTGAGTGCCTAGGAGTTGGATCTTTTTATAAACAATATTCTCTAAAACAAACACAAACAGATTTCTTCCCTGTTTGTATAAAGAAAACAGACTTACAGGAGTTATAAAACTTATCTAAGATCAAATCAAAGGCTGATAAACAAATTAGGTAAAATTTGAGCCAGGTCAGGGTGAGTCCAAAGTTTGCTTTACAATATCATGCTATTTCCCGATCATAAAAACTTCATTTTTAATAGAAGCACAAATGATCCACTTACGCAGTTGCTTTTCAGTATCGAGCAAAACGTCTCAACTTTTATCATCACACCAACTTCAAGAGTCCTGATAATGTTTAGATCTTCTCATTCATTTGCTCAAATCAATGGAGTTATTTATTCTCAGCTGCTGGTAATGAACTTTCTTAACTCAGCATTTTGTGGAGAAAAGAGTCTCAATACTTGAATTGCTTCATTTCATACTCATTCTCTAAGCATGCATCTTTTTGGTCTCCTTTTAAAAATAGAATCCCAAATCATGACATATTCAAATATGAAAACAGGATGGAGAGCAATGGGAACATAATCTGCAAGAGTCAATGACTCTAGTACCTGTCTGCAGAATCTCATGTTAAATAGGAAATTCTTGAATTGGTAAAGCCATCACTCTTGACTTAAAATATAAATAAAATACTGTTTTAGGAATATGGACTTAATTTTACCTTTTGCCCACATTTGCTAGCTTCTCGATTCTGTTTCCTCATTATTTTAAAAAAGAATCTCTAAAATTCCTTTAAAAATTCCATGACACTCTGCAACTCTCTGACCTTTCCAGGGGGTAAACAATTTAATTGCACTGCCTTCACCCATTTTTTAGTTCCTTTGATAAAAGGCTTACCCATCTTCTACCTACATTTGCTTTTTAAATTGTGGTAGAAAAATCAAGCAGCAAAGAAAAAAGTATGATCATCCAGTTAGACAAAGAGATTTTCTAAGTTAGACTTGGGAAATGGTTTGAGAAAGCTGCCTAGCAGTTTGCTTATTTTGGTTGCAGGTATCATAATTCATATCCTCTAAAGGGTAGAGAGAAAAGTCAATCTTTTCCAGGAAAGACTGTAATACGGCAAAGCTTCTTTCCATCTTGCTTAGCCTGATACCATATATTCACAAATGAAAATAATTCTGTGAGTGCTATTCCTCATACAGATGCCCACAACACCTGCTTTCAAATTCTTATATCAGAGAAATTATGTAACAGACTGGCTTGATCCTTACTCTGATAGCAAATAGAACAGGGATTCTTAGTAGTTTCCTTCATATTTCACTCATTTCCTTTCACTTCCCCCTCCTCACCTAACATTTACACAATGTTCTAATGTAGTTAGACACACTGTAAAGTGAGAGTGTGAATCATATCCACCACAGCCTGGTAGAATCGAGCAAACATTAGTCACTCAAAAATACCATTAATTGAATTTTCTGGGTTTAATTTCTGTATGAATTAACTACTCCTTCAAACTGCCAGGATCAAGGGGTACAATTCTTTTTCTTTCCTCAAAAGTTTCCTGCATGTGGTTAATTCTACAGGTAGATGTGCTCTGGGAAAATGCTCTCCTCAGCCAGCTTAGCTGATGATCAACATGGGGAGAAGAGAACAAGTGGGCAATGTCTCCTACCCCACATAGACATATCCACCTCTTCTTCTGTGCTCTGGCCATCCCACTCACAGTCTTATAAGCAGAGTCACTAATCAGAAAACACACTAATCTCAGTACAGTGCTTCTCAAACCACAAAATATAAATGAATCAGCTGAGGACTTTGTTGAAATACAGATTTAGATTTAATGGGTCTGGAGTAGAGCCCACACCTCTACATTTCTCACAAACTTCAAAGTAAGCCAAGGCCAGTGGTTTGCTTATCACACTAGAATAGGAAGGTACTAATACCTCTGCCCTCCCAAATATGGTGCACTTTAGACCTGAACATCTCCTTGTGGATGGTTATCCCCAAAGAAAACTAAACAGCACAAAACTGAACTCCGCACATCCACAAAGAAAACAAAATGGCACAAAACAGAACTCGGCACTGGAGTCTTCCACCCTGCACAAAAAGTGAAAGCTGAATTGCTACCCAGAGTCTGGGTCCTGCTTCCTGTCCAGAGTTACTGGCCAGAGTCTTCCTGTTCAGCTGGGTGACAAATCCTGGTTCAAACTCACTAGCATTACCTGAAGCTTACCTGATTCCACTCTGCCAGCAACCCAAACACTAGCAGCCTGGAGAACCTGTTCTAACCCTCAGATTCTGACTGACCAGGTCTGAGGTGGACCCTAAGAATAAACAACACCGTGGGTGATTCTGATACATTCTGAGATTCTGGGGAAGGAAACCTTTTTGATAGACTGCAGAAATCTTTATGGAATATCTTTAAAGAAAGAATGAAAGGCAAATCAAAGGTGATGGAACTTGAGTGTCTCACAGTACGCATGATAGAAGAGATAGAAGAGATCGTTTCCTCCCTAATTGGGACATTTGCTCAAGGGCAATTATAGTTAATTAAAGTGTATTTTGTTCTTTTCTCTAGAGTTTGCTAAAAATGTGAAGTATGTCTTACACATTCTAGAGGAAATTATATTTTAGTTATAGATATACTTAGTGATCAAATATCAAAGTAAATGCCCTTCTGTTTAAGTAAATGAAACTGAACTGTTTATATACATTTAATTAAAAAAAAAATACATACAACCAGTTAACAAAAATAAGGACTGAACATTAGTCCTTATTTAGTTAGTGCCATTGAAATAGCAGAAGCAAATGTAAAGTACCAAAAGTAACTTTGCTTAGACTTTACAACTGAAATGTCCTTTCTACAAAAGGCTACAGTTTGACTAGTCAGTCTCTGTTGGGGCAGATGTGGCATCCTGAGGGGTGGTAGCCTCTGCTGGTGCAGTTACAGGTCCTGCCACAGAAGCTGTAACCTCACATGGAGCAGTGAGTGTTTCTTGATTGGAATCAACTCCTGTTTGACTGGCAGTGGTCTCAGTGCGACTGGGGGTGGTGTCAGCCTGAAAGACCAGAGTCTCTTGACTACAGCTGTCATCAGGTGGACTTGGCATGTCATCAGCTTGAATGAGCATGGCTTCTTCTTCTGCTTCCAATTCTGTTTCTTGACTTTGAGCTTCTTCACCTTCTTCCACCATTGCAGGTGGTAGTTGTAAGAAAGTCTAATAAAAAAAAGACAGCCCCAATATGAGTTGAAATGAAGAAGCAGAATAAACAAAACAAAACAATAGAACCCTACTGTGGTCTATAAAGCTAAATTCTCACATTAACATCACCTTCCTAATAGAAAATGTTTATAAGGAGTTCTCCAAAATACTGGTGGCCATTTTATGTTATGGATAGTAATACCTGTGATAACAATGGCTGAGGTTCTACTAATACCAAGGCATATGATGGTCACATACTAATGATCAAACATACTAAATCCTCAAGGACTGAATGCCACACCAACTCAAGAAAGGACCAACTTCAATGAAGAACTCTGAGAGAGGTGCAGTGGAGCCTAGCCTTGAAACAAGGCCATGTGGGAGGAGCAGGGAGGGCACAAGACTTCTGTCTCATTCAACTAGAAAACTAGAGCAGCTATAAATGCTCAGCCTTTTGCACATCACAGTAATCAGGAACTAAAGCACAGATTCTCTCCTCATGGACTCTTTTTATCTGGAGCTAAAGCATAGCTTCTCTCCTCATAGACTCTGTTTACCTTGTGTGAAATTACCAAATAGCAAAAAAGCTAACAAAATATGTGTAAGGTTTATATACTGAAAACTAAATTCTATGAGAGCATCCAAAGAAGATCTATATAAATGGAGAGATATACATCATATTCGTGGAAAGGAAGATGTTAATCTCCCTAATTGATCCTAAACAATTCTATGCCTCAAAACATACTATTTAAAAATTGCAGCATGCAGGTATGGTGGTGCATGCCTGTAATCCCAGGACTCGGGAGGCTGAGGCAGGAGGATCACAAGTTCAAGGCCAGCCTCAGCAACTTAGCAAGACCCTGTCTCAAAATTAAAAAATGATAAAAAGCTGGGGATGTGGCTCAGCAGTTAAATGCCCTGGATTTAATCCCCAGTACAAAAAATTAAGTAAAAAAAAATAAAAATTGCAGTTTGCTTTTTAGGAGCAGAAATCAACCAGATGACTTTCAATCTGAAAAGCAAAGAAACTAGAAAACAGTTTTGAAAAAGAACAACACTAAAGTACCCATGTTGACTAATTTCAAGATTTACTATAAAGTTACCATAATCAAGATAATGTAATGGCAAAAAGGACAGAGTACACAAAAGAACATAGTAGTAGAATGGAGAGTCCAGAAATAGAGTCACATATATGGTCAACTGATTTTCTTTTGAGTACCAATATGACATGCAATTCAACAAAGAAAAGAACAGTCTATTTAGGAAATGATGCTGAAACAACTAAATATCCATGAATGAATAACACTCATCACTACCTGAAATCATAACAAAAAAGGGTCTCAAAATGTATCATACCTATAAATGTCAAACCTAAAATTATACAACTGCTAGAAGAACAGGACACATGTGAATTACAAGAGAATAATTCCATACATTGAACATCAAAATTTAGAAGTGCTCTTTCAAAGATACTTAAAAAAAGAAAAAACAAATCACAGAGTAGGAGAATGTGTGTGTGTGTGTGTGTGTGTGTAGTTCTGGGGATTGAACCCTGGAGTGCTCCACCAGTGGGCTACATTACCGCTCTTTTTATATTTTATTTTGAGACAAGGTCTCACTAAGTTGCCTGGTGTGGCCTTCAACTTGCCATCCTCCTGCCTCAGCCTCCTGAGTCTGATAAAGGCATGTGCCACTGCACCTGGCTAGGAGGAAATATTTGTGAAACACCTATCTAATAAAGAACTTATCACCAAAATACATAAACACCTCTCCAATCTCAATACACTAAAACATACAACCTACTAAAAAAATGAGCCAGAGACCTGAACAGACACATTCCCAAAGACATACAGATGGCAAATCATTACATGAAGACACTCAAAATTAGAATAATAAAAAATTTTAAAACACACTGAAATCACTACATACCTACATATCAGAATTGCTAAAATAAAAAAAAAAATACTCCATCAAGTATAGGTGAAGATGTTGAGTTCCTACACTCTTATAAGGCTGGAGAGTGTAAAGTGCTACTGTTTTTCACTTTGAAAAACGGTGGCGGTATCTTAAAAAGTTAAACATATACTTAACATATTATACAGCAATTCTACTTCTAGATATTTACCCAAGAGAAAGTGCAAAGACTTGTACAAGAATGCTTATAGCAGCTTTATTTGTAAAAGTCCAAACTAAACAACCCAAATGCCTATCAATAAGTGAATGGGCAAACTGAAGTAAAACCCATACAAAGGAATGGACTATTGTTATATTCAATATGAATACAAATGAAATACAAAATAATTATGCCAAGTAATGGTAGCCAAAAAAACAAAGAAGAAAAATATATACTCTATGATTCCATTTATATGCATGCCTAGAAAATGGAGACTAATCTATAATGGCAGAAAGCAGATCCTTGGTGGATTAGAGAAGGTGTAAAGGGGACTGATGAAGGATGAGGGATTAAAGAGGCACAAAGAGACTATGGGGGGAAAATAGATGTTCATTATCCTGATTGTGATGATGGCTTGATAGGTATATAAATATATCACAATATTTTGAGTTGTACATTTTAAATATGTGTACTTTATTGTATGCCAAATGTTATGTACATAAAGATGTTTTAAGAACATGAATGCTATAAGAACAACAACAATCTATTTTGGTTGATTCCTTACATGGAATTAGGTACTTCAAAGATACATTCAGCAAGAGAAGATTCTTTCTATAACAAGAAATATAGGAATCAATTTTAAGAAAACTTACCTGATGATAATGATGTGTGGTCTGTATCAAATGCATGTACATGTTGTAAACAAAGTTTGCCATCTGGGGCATATTTTTTATTATCTGTATTTCATGAGATGGTCTTTCTCCATTCTAGAAGAAGACAAAAAGAAAGTTAAGTATCTAGTGCAAAACCCTAGAAAATAAGATATTGATAGAAAGTTGTTTCTCGATCTTATGAGTAAACACCATTGGGTTTGGAGGATTTAAGCACAGTAAGAGAACATAAAATGCAATAAATAATGATCCCATTTAAATCTAAAAAGCTAGAGACTAGGAAAGTTAAGAGTAACTAGTTTTTAAATACAATTTTGAGCTGGCCAATGAAATATGGGTTTTAGTTTATTAACTAATGTAGGAGAATTAATAAGAGAAAATAATTCAAATAAAGAAAAAAATCAACATGGTCTAAAGTAGCACTTCCTAATACTGTATATGCTCCAAAGGTGTTCATAAAATAATTTGGAAAGAAAATATTAAAATTATCCTTCCTATTTATGTTTTTCTAAAATAGAAGAAGTTAACATTTATTACTATTAGTCATGGAGATAAATATTCAAGTGTCCTTTTTCAAACTCTGTAACATCTTCCAGAATCCTCTTGGGGAGACTGTTATATTGCACATGTCTGGGCCCCAGCTCCCTGGGATTCAGATTCAATACATCTGGGGTAGAATGAGGTGATTCTTACAGAGTAGAGTCTCATAACAGATATATTGCTGTAGCAGTGTAAAACAGTAAAGTAAATGGAGACAATACAAAATTTATATTCCTTCCTGAATGGCCCTGGAATAAAGATTAACAACTTTCCTAGTAATAAAATGCTTATAAAGTTTTACCCTTTCTTGGGATAAGGACCAATTCAGAAAACAATAAAGGCAAAAAATGTATATAAAGAAAAAGGATTCTTGGGGCTGGGGATATAGCTCAGTTGGTAGAGCGCTTGCCTCGCAAGCATAAGGCCCTGGGTTCAATCCCCAGCACTGCAAAAAAAAAAAGAAAAAAGAAAAAAGAAAAAGGATTCTTATCTTAAAATGAACAATTGTATAAAATTGGTCTTTAAACAACTGAGAAGCACGGAGATGGGATTGTGTCCAGAATGCACAGTCAGCACTCGAGGTTTTATGTGACACCACCCCATCAAATATCTCCATTACCCCTTTCTTCCTATACTTCCATAGCAGCATTTCTTTATTTTTATTTTTATTTTTGGAACCAGGGATTGAACTCAGGGACACTCGGCCACTGAGCCACATCCCCAGCCCTATTTTGTATTTTATTTAGAGACAGGGTCTCACTGAGTTGCTTAGGGCCTCGCTAAGTTGCTGAGGCTGGCTTTGAACTCGCAATCCTCCTGACTCAGCCTCCCAAGTTGCTTGGATTACAGGCGTGCGCCACCACGCCCGGCTAGCATTTCTTAAAAAACAAATAAAAATGCAGTTAAAGAGAAATACTTAATACTATTATGAATCATGCACAGAATTTATTTTTCTTTTTTGTGTAAGAGAGGTGGGGCTAAGAAGTATATCATGAACATTTAAAATAATTATCCTTAAAATCTAATGGACCTTCAGGACATTTCATTAAATGAAAAAAGCAAATCCAGAAAGTCTATAGCATGCTAACTAATCTCCATATAAGAAAGAAAATAACATAAGAAAATAAGCAAGTATCTGCTCCTTTCTGCAGAAAGAAAATAATAATAAAATATGTATTAAAAAGATTGTTTACCTTCAGAGGGAGGCTGGTAGGAAAAGGGAGCAGCATTTCTGAGTCTATCTTTTTGTTAAATGTTTATGTTCTCCTATCCCCCATTTCTCTAGAATATAAGCTCTTAAGAACTAAACTATTCATTACTCTGTTATCAAGTAAATAGCTTAGTTTTCCTCACAAAACAGAAGACAGGATATATAGTAAAATGATGATTCATGGACTCTGGAGTCTGACTGCCCAGGGTTTCAAATCTTGGATATTCCACCTACTAGATACATGGCCACAACTACTTAACCTCTCTGACCTTCAGTTTTCCCATATAATAAGAAAATCTACTGAACAGGGGAACTGAGATGAAATGAGATAATGCATGTAAACAGCAAATAGCCTGACATATGGTAAATACTCAGTGAACGTTAGCTGATATTTTTTTATATAGAAAATCTAATTCAGTCCATTGGTGTAAGGAATATTCTAAATTAGTGACTGAATGTTCCTGGCTAGTGTGATTGTATGTAACAGAATCCCAGTTTCCCAAAATGGGCAATGTTGCTCAATATACCAAAGAGAAATAAGTCTTACCTTTCTAGTGGTTGGGAAAGGTTCTGTTGGAATTATATGCAAATGAAGTGGGCGGGCTGTGAGTTGGCTGAAAGCTGGAGTTAGTTCAAAACAGTTTTGGAAGAGAGATACTCTGGCAAAGATATATAGTCCAAGTCTGGCTCTTGACATGGCTACCACTAAACGACGGACATCCCTTTGTGAAACAAACAAAATTATTAACATACTTCAAGATCAATAACATGGGCTGGGGATATAGCTCAGTTGGCAGAGTGGCTGCCTTGCAAGCACAAAGCCCTGGGTTCAATCCCCAGCATCACACACAAAAAAACAGATTAATAATATATTTCTGCAGCTTATTTTTTCTTTTTGTACAGACTCCACTAAATTCTATTAAACTATGGCAATAAAAAAATAAAGTTTCTTAAAACTTAATACATTGAGTAACCCACTTAATCAATGTTATGTGACTAGTAAACCAAGTAAAAGTTATTGCTTTATTACTAACCTCTTGTTGGCTTTTTTGGGGAAAGGGGAGAAGATTCCCAAAAACTCAATGTACTGATTTAGAAGGTCCAAATAACTCTATTAATATTATGGTCCCATTCAGTTATCAGTAACCAATTTACTGTGCTATTAAGTAAATACAAACCAGCTCTCCTGATTCTTTTGCCTACCAAATTCTTAGGCTCAATCAAAGTCAAATATTACTTCCTCAGTAACTCTTGCCACAATGTTTTATAATAATGATTATTACAGTAATAACTGTAATTGTTTTTTATTTTCTCCACATTTCCCGAGAACCCCAAGGAGTCAAGTTATAGGTGGGCACTTCCAATACCCCTAACTGGATGTACAATGCTGGAACTACTTAGCATGAGTACTCACAAAAATATTATAAAGGCAATTATGGTTTCAATAGAGTTGTCAGAGAAAAAAGTAGTAGTGGTGGAAGGAAGTGACTTAAACTGCTGTTTTCGAGGTAATCACTATTTTATGTTCAGTCCTCCCCTTTGCAACCTATCTATCTGTAGACACAAAGAACGAACCAGTGCTGTTACAGTGGCCACTGCACTAGTTGCTCTGAAAGAACTCCTCCCTCCAGTCCTCAGTGCTGCAGTGCACTGAAGAGGTTTTTGTGTTATGTCCATTGTGCATGTCGAGAGGTGAACTGAAATCTGAAGATTCCAGTGTAAGATCTTCCCATGCTATGCTTAATGGATTCTAAACTCCACAAGAGCAGAGATCATGAATGCTATATTTATTATTGTATTTCGAGAAGCTGGCACACTGGCAAATAACAGATGGTTCTGAAAGCAATTGATAAACGAATGATCAAACACTATGAATATAACAAACTACCAGGCAAAAAACAAAGAGAAAAAGCATGAGTGGGCAGGATTCTTTGGAGCTCTATCTTGAAAGCTGGGCCATGGAGACTACTACCTTCTCAGCCCCCAGAAGAGGGTTGCACAAGAAGAACATTTTTCAACAACAAAGCCAGCACTCTAAAAGAACCCCTAATGAGAAATAATAGGAAGTTCTAGCCTTAGCATTTTGCCCCTAATAGGTCACAAGCACGTCCATTGGTACCTATGCCATACAAATCAGTTGGGCAAGAGAACAATGAACAATGGAAAAGGGACCAGAAATGTTCCCTGACTCTGGCTTCAAACAGTTCCACACTGTCCTCAAACGGGTCTCCGGCACTGAAGCTAACAACCTGGTTCTTACTCACTCAATTAGTCCATCCTGATGAAAAAAGGTATGAATAGAAGAATATAGCAGTACTTTAGTTCAAAACAAGTTTGAAAATGGATACTCTGGCAAAGATATAAGGTCCAAATATGGCTCTAGACATGGCCAATTACTTAAAAGGTTATAGAGATAACACTCTATAAGAGATAACTTCTACATTTATACCCAAGAGAAAACAAATCTTACATAAAAACTTGTATAAGGATGTTAACAGCAGCATTATTGGTAATAGTCACTAAGTTCAGTTAATGTTCATCAACTGATGAATGGATCAATAAAAATTCACTGATACATCCTACAACACCAATAAACCTTGAGCACATTATACTAAGTTAAAGAAGCCAGCCACAAAAAAACACATATTGTATGATGTCGTTTATATTAAGTACTCAGAACAGGCAATTCCACAGAGACAGAAAGTGGAACAGTGGTTGTCAAGGGTTTGTGGGGTGTGAAGGGAGTAAATGCTAATAATTATAAAGGCTTCTTGCTCAGGCAATGAAGATGTTCCAAAATTGATTGTGGAGATAGGTGCATAATTCTAAAATTATGCAGCTAAAAAACCCCATTAAATTGTATACTTAAATTAGGTGAACTGGTTGGGCATAGTGGTACACATCTATAATCCCATGAAGATTGCAAGTTAGAGGCTACATGGGCAACTTACTGAAACTCTTAGCAACTTAGAAAGACCCTGTCTCAAAAAATGTAGGACTGGGAAAGTAGGACTGGGAATGTAGCTCAGCGGCAAAGCATTCCTGTGATCAATACCCAGTAACAAAAACAAATGAAATGAAATACAATGAAATAGATGAACTGTATGGTACATGAATTCTGTCTCAATAAGGTTATTATTAAAAGATAAAACATGACAGGAAGTATGTTTCCTAATTCTCCTGACACATATTTTCACACTTATAAAAGGAAGGTTATGAAGGATTAGCTCTAGAAACCAAAAAGTCCTATGTAGAGTTTGATAACAGTCTACATATCTGGGTAATGGAAATCATAAATAATCGTTAAACTGACACACCTGTGTTCTAACACCCCATCAACATGATGATCCCCTGATGAAGAAGTTGGATTTTCAAAAAAAGTTTGGCAAATACAAAGACTAATTAATTTGGATAAAGTGACAGAAAGCTGATTTGCACAATAAGGGTTTCATCATCAAAACCCTTTAAAAATTCTTTGGAAAAATGAAACAAAGAACAGCAGAGAACTAAAGTCACCAGAATCTGAAAGAGGCATACTACTACAAAGTAAGAAAAAATGAAGGGGAGAAGAGGAAGCGGCATTCATAAATTCATATATTAAAATTTTGAGAGATTTTAATTATGTAAACCATAATGATGGCTAATTATAATTAGTTTTAAATGTCAGTGAGGAAAAGGAATAGCTTTTTAGAAAAGCAAAGACTTTACATGCTTGATACTTCAATAAATAAGCAAAAATAAACTATTTTAAAATGTTATCTTGAAATAATTTCTTAAAATCTTTGCTTACTCTTACATAAGTTATTAGGCTAATGGAATGTGATCACTGGGTTAATCTCCAAATAGATCTTGACTTAATGAAAACATACAACCTACCAAATAAAATAACAAACTCTCCATATCATTTTGCTATATGAAGTCATAAAAGATGAAGGTTTATATAAAAATGGGTACTTCGTAATAAAGATATTATTCCCATAAATCTCTAACAAATAAATATATCACAATAAATGATAAAAATAGATTATTGTTTGTTTTGACAATTCTTAATCTAGGACAAGAAATGGCTCTTTCCATTTTCTTTAGGCTATCTCCTAACACTGAAGCTGAAAGAGCATGTGTGTAGAGGAAAAGCAGAACCCTATACAATGAAAAATTTACTCTGAAGAGACTTTCTACCACTTTACCTCTGATTTAATTTCCTGTACTGTTTCTAATAGACATAGGATAGATCTACTAAGATTTTTTTTTTATAAAATTCCTATCTTTGAGGAGTAAAAAAGCTAATTACTAAAACATTTAAGAGTAAAAAATCCAGTAAGCAATGGCAATGGTTAACTACACAGGGAATCTGATAATGTTACATTCTAACAAAAAGCACCAGAAGTTGCTATAACAATGAATTATAACTATATATAATTTAAACTTAAAAATTAGAACTACTTTGCCACCTGAGATTTAAAATGGAAATAGACATTAAAGTTACATAATTCGTTAAAATTTTCCTATGGGGGCTAGGGTTGTAGCTTGGTGGTAGAGCACTTGTCCTATACGTGTGAGGCACTGGGTTTGAGTTTGATCCTCAGCACCACATTGAAATAATAATAATAATAATAATAATAATAATAATAATAATAATAAGTCCATCTACAAGTTAAAAAAAATAAATAAATAAAAGAATTTTTCCTACGTACCTCAGATGGCCCACTGCCCTGGTTCGTACAAGAGAAAGAAGAATGTAATCATTCTGTTGACCTTGGAATCTATCAACAGTTGTTACCTAGGAAGAAATAATGGGAAACACGTTATATTTTCAAAAGCACAATAAAAAGGCTCTAGAGATTATTTGAAAAATGTGCTAGCAACAAACACGTTACTCTTAATCTCCAAAGAAACAGTCACATGACTGGAATTGTAGAAGCAAATTAATGAACAGTTAAACAGATTGCAAAAACCATATTACCCTAGATCCTTGTGTTATTCACATTTAGACACTTGTCTTTATCTTTGCTAATAATTGAATTATTTTTAGAACTCAGAGTCTCCTCCTATTAGACTGCCAAGCTTCATGAAAGCAGGCACGTCTACCTTCTTAGTAGTGTCCCAGTTTAACACTCAGAAATATATCTCAGTATACTTGTTTATTAAACTTAATACATATTCCTAGTAGTTGTCCACAGCATTCCTGTCATATAAGCAAACAAGAACAACAACAAATAATCTTCATGGTACTTTTTGTTCAGTCTGAAAATATGTCTACAAATATGGAAGTTCAGAAAGTTAAGTTTAACATTTAGGACTTAATCCCTTTTTTATCAATTAAAAAAATGTTCTGCTTGCCCTCTAACAAACTGTAATTTATAGTTCTCTACATTTAGAAATTAATGAAACACTTCTTTTTAAGTTAACTTTACAGATGTGTAGTTTATATACAAGAAAATGTGCTCATTTTAAGTGTATAATTTGATTAATTTTGATGATACATATTCCCATGTAAACACCACCGCAATAAAATGTCGGTCACCTCATGTCCCACTATAGTCAAATCTGCATCCTATCAGCTCCAGGCAACCCACTCATCTATTTTCTGTCACTATGAAGTATTTTTTTCCCACATTTATTGGTGTATTATTGTTGTACGTAGTGATGAGATTTGTTGTGACATATTTACACAAGCACATGAACTGTAAATAATTTTTTTCAAGTTTGAGAACACCACAAAAGTGGAATAAAAAAGTACAGGCTCCTGTCTGGTTTCTTTCACTCAGCATAATGTTGCTGAGATTTTCCCATGCATTGTGCACAGATGTTCACACTGCTTTGCTGCTGAGTTCCCTTCTACTGAATGAATATACCACAATTTGTTGAACTATTCACCTGTTCATGGACATCTGGATTGTTTCTACTTTGGGGCTATTTTGAACAGAGCTGCATTGAATATTCAATATTTTTGAGGACATATATTTTCCATGCTCTTGGATAAATACCTAGGAGTAAAATTACTGGGTTATATGATTAAGTATATGCTTAAGTTTGACAAGAAACTGTCCAACTATTTTCTAAAACTGCTACACAACCACTGTACATATTTACTAGCAATGTTCTAGTTCATGAGTTCCAAGTTGTTCCATATCCTTGTCAACACCTGGTAAACTGTCAATCTTTTTAATTTTAACAATTCCATTGGATGCGTAGTAGTATGTTATTGTGTTTTAATTTACATTTCTCTGACAACTGAGGATGGTAAAGCATTGTGGGGGGTCTTACCGGCTATTTATAGGTCTTCTTGTATGAAGTACCTGCTCAACTAATTTTCACATTTCTGTATTATGTTGTTTAAGGACATTTATAGAAGTTTATATATATTCCAGATATAAGTCCTCTGTTGTTCTGTGTGGTGCTACACTTAGAAATTCTGTTGCTATCCTAACCAGGTAGATAGCTTATCTGTGAGTGGGGCTCACAGATTGAGAATGGTAGGGCAGAGGATGAAATGAACCTTAGTCCTTGCTAACATCACTGAGTCCACCCTGCGGCCCAACCCCAGAAGCATCCTATTTCTATTTTCTGTTTCTTGTTTTGCTTAGCATGATATTCTCTACCTCCATTCATTTACCTGCAAATGCCATAATTTCACTCCTTTTTAAGGCCAAGTAATATTTCATTGTGTGTGTCTATGTATATATACACCACATTTTCTTTATCCATTCATCTGTTGAAGAACATCTAGGTTGGTCCATTGTTTATTGTGAATTGAGCTGCTATAAACATTGATGTGGTCGCGTCACTGTAGTATGCTGATTTTAAGTCTTTTGGGTATAAACCAAGAAGTGGGATAGCTGGGTCAAATAGTGGGTCCATTCCAATTTTTCTGAGGAATCTCCACACTGCTTTCTGGAGTGGCTGCACCAATTTGCAATCCCACCAGCAACGTATGAGTGTACCTTTCTCCCCACATCCTCACCAACACATATTGTTGCTTATATTCTTGATAATAGTCATTCTTTTTTTTGTGTGTGGTGCTGGGGATTGAACCCAGGGCCTTGTGCTTATGAGGCAGGCACTCTGCCAAATGAGTGATATTCCCAGCCCGATAATAGTCATTCTAATTGGAGTGAGATTAATCTTAGGGTAGTTTTGATTTGCATTTCTGTAATTACTATAGATGTTGAAAATTTTTTCATATATTTTGTTGATCAATTCTATATCTTCTTCTGTGAAATGTCTGTTCAGTTTCTTAGCCCATTTATTGATTGGGTTCTTTGTGTTGTTGGTGTGAAGTTTTTTGAGTTCTTTATAAATTCTGGAGATGAGTGCTCTATCTTAAGTGCATGTGGTAAAGATTTTCTCTCACTCTGCAGGCTCTCCACATTTTTCCTATGCTGAGAAAAAGGTTTTAAGTTTAAATCCATCCCATTTATTGAAGATTTGGGCCTACTTTTCCTTCTATTACGTGCTGGTCTCTGGTTTAATTCCTAGATCCTTGATCCATTTTGAGTTGAGTTTTGTGTAGGGTGAGAGAGGGGTTTAATTTCATTTTGCTGTATATGGATTTCCAGTTTTCTAGTACCATTTACTGAAGAGGCTATCTTTTCTACAATGTTTGTTTTTGGTGCCTTTGTCTAGTATGAAATAACTGTATTTATGTGGATTTGTCTCTGTGTCTTCTATTCTATACCATTGGTCTACTTGTCTGTTTTGGTGCTAATACCATGCTGTTTTTGTTACTATAGTTCTGTAGTATAGTTTAAGGTCTGGTACTATGATGCCTCTTGCTTCACTTTTCTTGCTAAGGATTGCTTTGGCTATTCTGGGTCTCTTATTTTTCCAAATGAATTTCATGACTGCTTTTTCTAGTTCTATGAAGAATATCATTGGGATTTTAATAGGAATCACATTAAATCTGTATAACTCTTTTGGTAGTATGGCCATTTTGAGTATTAATTCTGCCTATCCAAGAACATGGGAGATTTTTCCATCTTCTATGTTCTATTTCCAAACTCTCTATACTTCAAAATTATCTGTTTCTCTTTTTCATTCTCTTCTTATACAGTACTTTGTATTGTCTATTCCTCTCTATTCCTATTGATTTTATTTTTAACTCTCATGATTTTATTTTCTTCTACCTTACATTTAATTTCTTCCTGAATTCCTGCATTTCTTTGTTTTGTAGCCTTTCTTTATGGAATGGTTACTTCAATAAGTATTTTAAAAATTTATGTCTTTTTTTTCAGACAGGGTCTCACCATTACACAGGCTGGCCTCAAATAAGCCTAGTCGTTCAGCCTCCCAAGTAGCTACAACACAGACGTGCACCACTGCTCCCAGACTATCTTATCAAGGTTTTGATATTCTTTTACTCATTTTTCCCCTATTTAAGTTGAGCTTGGGCTACTTCCTTTCACAATTCATCCCTGAATAAGTGGGTTTCTTAAATTAGCTAAGGGTGAGCAAGGGGCTATTTTCTAAAGGATGGATGATTTTCATAACAAAAAGTCCTTCTTTTCCTCTGCTATCTAGAGAGTCTACCTTCAGGAAATATAGCTCACCTGCACATTTCTTTGAACCAGTCCTACATCTGCATTTGAAAAGCAAGGTTGTGACTTAATCCTTTAAAGTATGCCTCTCATCTTCAGAATATGTTTTTGCTGACACTTGAATAATAGTTCTCAGAATTCTTTTCCTCCTATATTTTCTTCCAGATTTTAGCCACCTGATCTGTGTAATCTCACTAAAAATGGAATTTGTCTCTTCTTCCTCCATTTTTCTGTTATTTTTGGTCTATTTCCAAGAAAACATTATAGAGCTTTTACATAGCCATGTTTCTTACCACAGTTACAATAATCAGTAATGCTACATTTATATTTTGTTATTCTAATTTATTCAACTCATTATTAATAAAATCAAGCATAGTTTTTTAAAAGGCTTTTTACTTGAATCTATATATTTTTAAAATTTTTTATTTGCTCTAATTAGTTATACATGATAGCAGAATGCATTTCAATTTGTTGTACAAGAATGGTGAACAACTTTTCATTTTTCTGGTTGTACATGATATAGAGGCATTCCATTTATGTGACCACTCATACATGTACCTAGATAACAATGTCCATCTCATTCCACCATCTTTCCCACCCCCATGCTCTCTCCCCTCGGCCCAATCTAAAATTCCTCCTTTCTTCCCTTGCCACCACCCCGCCCCATTATGGATCAGCATTCACATATCAGAGAAAACACTTGGCCTTTGGATTTTCAGGATTGGCTCATTTCTCTTAACATGATATTCGCCAACTCCATCCATTTACCTGCAAATGCCATAGTTTTACTCTCCTTTAACGCTGAGTAATATTCCATTGTGTAATATACCACAGTTTCTTTATCCATTCATCTACTGATGGGCATTTAGGTTGGTTTCACAGTTTAGCTATTGTGAATTGAGCTAGACCAGAGACCCTGCGCCTAATAGAAGAAAAAGCAGGCCCAAATCTTCATCATATCAGCTTAGGACCTGACTTCCTTAACAAGACTCCTAAAGCACAAGAAATAAAATCAAGACTCAATAAATGGGATGAATTCAAACTAAAAAGCTTCTTCTCAGCTAAGGAAACAATAACATGAAGAGAGAGCCTACAGAATGGGAGAAAATCTTTACCACACACACCAGATACAGCAACATCTCTAGCAATTAGAGAAATACAAATCAAAAGTACTCTAAGATTTCATCTCACTCCAGTCAAAATGGCAATTATCAAGAATACAAGCAACAATAAATGTTGACGAGGATGTGGGGGAAAAGGTACACTCATACAAGTACTGGTGGGACTGCAAATTGGTGCAACCACTCTGGAAGGCAGTACAGAGATTCCTTAGAAAACTTGGAATGAACCACTATTTGACCCAGCTATCCCACTCCTCAGTTTACACTCAAAGGCCTTAAAAACAGCATACTACGGTGAAAGTCACGTCAATGTTTAAAGCATATTTACTTTTGATATTACTTATCATTTTTCATTACTTAAATTTTCTTTTTTAGTCCTTAGGACTGAATGTACTAAACAAACTTTCTTTATCCTTCAAGATAACCCTTAGCCTCCTATGCACACACAAAAAAGCAGTCCAAATTATCTTACTGCAAAACAAAAAATGCTATAGTTCATATCTCTGTAATAGTACCTAAATTACAATGAAAATTTGTTACCTACCATTTTACCAATTAAATGTTTTAGAAATATCTCTGATGAATGCCAACAAAAATCTTCAATCTGGTAGTTGAGATGGAAGTTCATAGCAAACCAGTAACTGTCAGGATTGCCAAAGAATTATTTATAGTTCCTATTATTTCACTTTCTCACATTATCTTAAGAGGAGACAGCAAAGATGCAAGGTGGAGCAGTATAAGTAACTCATAATAAATATAAACCACTTCAATGTTGCCAAAATGATGAACAAAAAACCACACTATATTCATAAAATTACCTTATTTGGCCTTCCAATCAATGGATTATTCCCACATCGTCTATTGATGATGTCACGAATAAGATGCTTTTGGCCATTGTAAGTTGTTAAAATACTGATCCTGTCTGCAGGGTAACCAAGTAAGCACATATACATAAAAAGTGCTACTACATATTCTGCCTCGCCAAGATTCTGTAATGCAAACATAATTAGATTGTGCATTTATTTCCTTTTGTTTCGATTTTATAGAGAAAATGGTTTACCTAGCACACCTCAAGAAAAGTGAAGCTAATAACCTAGACAAATGAACATTTTTGGTAAATTGAGAAACAACCTTATTCTAGGTTGATACTAATAAAAAGTTTGATATTTGGAACATATAAATAATACATGGCACAGTCATAACACAAGTCACCAACTTGAAGACCTGATAGTCCTAGGACCAAAACAATCACTCTATAGATCAATATTTTATACAGTGTAGTAAAATTGTAGTTATAAAAAGAAATTTTAATATAAAGGAACAAAGTAACTTATCCAAGAAGCTAGTGCACATTTAGGCTAACTTCAAAGTGAGGAATCATACATAGTTTAGTACAGTTTAGGAGAGACTAAATTTGAAGTATCAGATGAGAGAAAAAAGCAAAATAAGCACACAATATGAAAATTAAGAAACAAAGATAAGAAGCTGGATTTTAGGCAAAGGCAATAGGAAAATTACTAGAAGACCTTCAGAAATATCATTTATATTCTGGTTCTTGATGACACATAGCCTGAGTTATCTCTTTCATTTAAATTTTCTAGTCCTTTGGAAGATGGGAAAGAAAAGCAGCCACATGACTGTGTAAATCTTTCCCTTTTCTATATTGGTAGCAAAATACATTTACTGAAGTATCAGTTCTAATATAGAATAAGGAACAAAATGGGAATCAGGGAAATGATCATAATAAAAGTTTGGGCTTGAATTCAGTTTTCAGGATTTGGATATCTTTGGCAAGATAAATGCAGTGAGTTTTCAACAAATAGAGTTCATTTCTTTATACATGTGAAAAATAAACACTGCTTAACTTGGTACTCTGCCCAAAGGTCAGACATAAAGTATTAACAATAAAACAATGTGAATTATATTTTAACAAACATTGTAGGACTTGGGCAAAGTAAAGCCCCTTCAAATTAGTGACTTTTATTCATTTGTCCATTTATTCTCTCCTTTTTAGACATTAATATTTCAAAAATATCGTTTAAATGCAAAGTGATCTTATTTCAAATGTTCAGAAATATATTTAACAGTAAAATATAAACCATCATTTAAAAATGCATTAATTTCTTGAAATACTTAACTCGTCTGGAGTTAAGACTAATGAGAAAACAGAGAAAGAAACAGGATAACAACATTCCAGATCAATACTACAGTGTAGCTCAGGTAGAGAAAGGGAAATCACAAAACCATTACATAATGAAAACATCAATAGAACACTGACAGAATCCGTAATCACCTTCAAAGGTGGTTAATTATGAAACACATTACCAATCTGAATTAGGTTCTAATATTTTAAAAAGTTATCACTTAAAGGCCACATGTGTTCCCAGGCTGTAAGTATACAAACAGAATAACCAATTAATACAAGCAAATATTTGGAGGGATAATAGAATTTTCATGAGTTATGGCCACATATTATACTTAGATATAGACATAGATATACATACATTTGAATCAATGATACATGAAACTTTTTCATGTATAACTCAAGGTATCTAATTTATACAACAACATATATTGAATATTTTGCTGTTAAGAAAAAAAGAAGGGCTGGGGATATAGCTCAGTTGGTAGAGTGCTTGTCGGTCAAGCACAAGGCCCTGGGTTCAATCCCCAGCACCGCCAAAAAAAAAAAAACAAAAAAAAAAAAAAAAAACACACACAAAAAAGAAAAATTTAAATAACTTTGCAGAGTTTGTTACCTTTTGGTGCATATGCTGTAAACTTTTTGTATAGGTTATCTGTATATATTTCTATATACATTTTGCTGTTTCATTTTAATAATCAAGTGAGACACTACAGATACGCTTTGCAACTTATGTTTTTAATTTGATACAGCATAAATATTTTTCCTGTCAATAAACAAACTTATAATGTTATTATTTTTCATGGGTATTCAGTATTTCTATGGCTATGTAATAATTTAATCCCAACTGGTAAATATTTTAACTGTGTTTCATTTCCAAAATACTTTGCAGTGATGAATATTCTAGTATGAAAATCTTTTCAAAGCTGTCCAATTATTTGCTTAAAATAAATTCCTAGAAGTGAGAATACTGCTTTAAGCACATACTATCATCTGTTTCTAAATGATTTTCTTACTAGCATTGTATGAGAATTCCCCCAAACCTATTCTAATACTGAGTATTGCCTGAACCAGTGACTAATAATTGTAAATCTATTAACTTTTTTGGAAAATGAATTATTCCTATTATAATTGCATTTTTGTTAAGGGATTAATTAAGGGATTAATTTTTAAAATTGACAAAGTTATACAAAATATAACCCAAAATAATCAACCCATTATTTGTGAATGTTAAATTTTCTCTTGAATCAATCAACATTTTTCTTTTATGATTTTTGCTTTGATTAACAAGCTTAGGAAGCTCTTTCTTACAACATTTTATATTCAGTAATATTAACTTCTAGTACTTTCTAGTAGATTTGATGTACCTTTAATCCTTCCGAAAACTGATGGCTTTGTGTTGTAAGATGGGAATCTAAACTTTCTTTTTTTTTTCAATGTCTAGCCAAATGGTTCAGTGTCACTCAATTAGATAGTATTTCAACCAGGCCAATGCAAAAATAAACTTAAAAGCTTCACATTTTTTCTTACCTGATAAAAATAAGGATTAGGTTCTGATTCTCCCACTCCCTGAAAATCTTCAACATTAATGAGCTGGAAATCATACAGTAAGCCAGCATTTGCTGTGCTGAACTCTGGCAAGAGCTGCACGTGAGGTAAGTTTCCTAGATTCTTGTATCGCCAGTTGTAGAGGTTGCACAAGCTTTCCAAAGACAAATCCCCCCCAAAACAGGAAAGATTAGCAATGTTGAATCCCTTTTAATACACATAGTAGGTTTCTAAGGCGCTGTGTTTTCTTTTATTTTCATGCTGCTCATTTTTTCTCAGCATTTTAGCAGTAATTGTTTTCATCCTTTGTCTCTTTAAGTAACCAATGGTCATGAGACTGAAAACATTACAAAATGGTAGCTCTAGATTGCATCTCTGAGGTAATTGCTACCATTATGCCATAAATTAAAAAAAATCAGAGAAGAATCTGTAAATTGAGGACACTGGGAGTAATAAGACAGAGTATTCCATGAAGTGAGAACTGTTGTATTCTTTTGTATATTTTTGCATTAGGTTTCAAAAATATATTAACTCTTTATCTTTTGGGGACACGAAGAAGGGGTTAGGAACAAGAGAAGCCTTTAGATTATAAGTCACTTAAGTTAGTCTCAATTAATATAATAAAGACAATAACTTATTTGGTCAAATCACACCTTTTACACAGACAGCAATAAAGGTGCTTTCAGATTTGCAAATGGCAAGTAAAACCTTTTGTAAGAGATGTTCACAAATATTTGGATAATGGAGCTGATGTCCTTCAGAGAAATGGTTTTTCTCCCTGTCGCCTTTACCTTGCTCTGGCTCTCCCTTGAGCATCAAGGTCCACAGTAGGAACACCAACCCGGACAAAGCGAGTAAAGAGAGACTGCTCCATGTTTGAATACTTTTGAAAGGCCATGTTCTTAATGACTGGAGGTAACTGGTGATGATCACCAATCATGATCCATCGTTTCAGTCGGCTAAACCCATCCTGAGGATTCTAGAAATGAAAGGTAGAAGATGGTAAAATACTATACTTAATGCATTACTCAGCTATTGTGCAAAAGACATTTCTTCATCAAATAGCATCATTAACTTAAATTCTTGACCTTCACCAGATCCACAGAGAAGAGTGTGGCAAATTTGTAGGATAATGTATGAATCAAGTGTGGGTGCCACTGCTTTTGGCTGATAGTGGGCAAAGAAGGGTGGAAGAATTGAAGAAGCAAGCATGGAATTACAATATTTAACAGTTAGGGTAATCTATAGAAGTCTTGAAGGCTTAGGTCAATCTTTTGTAGAATTATAGAAAAAAAAAAAAGAGAGAGAGAAGCTCCAAAGAGAAATGGAGAAATGTCAAGTAAACACTTGTTTTATAATTATACCAAGAACCTGTTCTGAGTAAGAGAGCAAAAACTCTACCTTCTCTAACTTCCTCCACTACTACTATTAATTTCCTACTTTACATGCTTCCTTACTCCTTGAAACATATTCTGTGTTGAATAAAACACTTCCAAGCTCCAGATAGCTTGGCTTATAAAATTTTTTTTAACTCAATTAAAAATATAACTATTCTAAATTTCAGAGAATTCCACATTGTTTTTAATGTCTCAATAGTGAGGAATATTGTACAGAAAGAAAATTCTTAATATATTACCATTTACCTCAAAAACACAGCCATAAAATAAACCAAAGTATTCAGTGAACATCAAACAATTCTACAAACAATTCTAAAAAAAGAAATGAAAAATATAATATCTTCTTATAATATTGTCTTTTCAAAGCTACTTTCAAACCATGAATTTTTAGAATAGCATTCCCCAAAGCAAAAAAGTTACTAAATGGTCTATAAACAGATTAAAGGAAACTTGCAGACTTTAAATAGAATGGCAAACAAAATGAAGTTAAGAGAACATAAAATTGTGAAAACTAGCACCTCTAAACTGTACAGATTTCAGATATTGTCCCCAAGAATTCTTAAAACTCTGTTTCAGATCGTAATTTCTTACCTGTAGGAGAAGAGGTATAAAAGTTTCTATCTCCAGAATTTGAGCAGCCTCTTCCATTAAAATGTTGTCATACTAAAAAACAAAGAGAAAAACCTGTTGAAAAAACACCTCAAATGCCAAACAACTACCACCATAACCATAGCAACCATCAAAAACATAAGAATTTCAAATAAAAATAACAACATATAAATTCTTCATTTATCATTATATCCCTGCATCTGCAATGCACATCGTTAACCTAAGAAAAGATGCCCCCCAAATATATTTACGTTGAGTAGATCTTGTACATCATTTCCTGGATTGCAGTATCTCTTCATTTCTTTTTAGTTTAGTTCTTTACATTCTACATAAGCAAGAATTGATTTCTAGGTTATGTATGAGGTCATTCCTATTAGTATTCTTACCCTGGATAGTATTTTGGGGTGATTTTTTTTCCCCTAATGAATCCTACACTCAACATGACAATCCATTTCTGTCTCAACCCTAGGCATTTCATCCACCACCAAAGTGTGTCAATTTTACCCTCAAAACTCCCTCTGGAATCTATTTTACTTTTCACTATTTCTACCAGAACTACCCCTCTAGTCCAGGCCACCACATTAGTCCTTTCCCTTCCTGTCTGGCTTCCCTTAAGCCACTGGCAAACAGTCATAGGATCATATTCCCTTCTGATTTCCAAACTTTCACATTGTATCAGAGGGATTAAAAAAAAAAAAAAAAAAGCAAGCCTTATGGTCTGCTCAAGGGAGTAGAGCACTACCTATTTTACATTAAGCAGATCTACAAGGTTTTTAAACTCTAAAGTTTGAAAAAATATATCTAGCATTAAAAATATTTTTAAAAATCTATCATCACTCATGGTAAACACCTTTAGATATGTAAGTACAGAAGAGGATTAATGAAAATTTGATAAGCAACAATATTTTTGGAATTTGTGTAAAAAACTGCATGAAAGAATAAAATGCTAGGTATGATTACATAATTTCCCCTTATTACTTAACTAACAGAATTTAATGTCAAATTCAAAATATGTTTTAAACAACAGTCTCAAGAACAAAATATTGAGGTGAAAACTTCTCACTAACAATTTGTAAAAGGGTAAGTTCACACCCGGGGTAAGTTCACACTACTTTTTAATAAATCATCATATTTATCCTACCTTGCAGCTGAGGAAACTCTCCTCCAAGATAACAACAATTCTATCATCTTGAATTTATTTAGCACTATCTTTCAATGAGATCATGTATCTTAAAATCCTCAGTTACTTCCATAAACAAATGAATGGCTAACTTTGAATTCAAACCAGTATACAAACCTATTTTAAACAGATAAACCAACTGCAGGAAAGTGAAATGATTTGTATTAAAATTGGAGTTTAGGTAAGTATCACTATCAAAGTCAAAGAGTCTGCAAATTTAAATTTTTGGCTCCATCATTATACCCTACTTCAATTCAGTCATAGGTTAATAGGCCATCTTGCCCTCCTTTTGTCTTTGTCATGTGATACTTTTTAATATCTCATTTTATAGTCTAAATAAGAGTATCCCATATCCTTATTTGGAAGGTTTTTATTTATGAAATGAACAAATAACTGGATTAGATGCATATTCAATATTTGAATAACATAAGCATATAAATGTCTTACAAGTAACAAACATTGTGACATGTTACTTACAGCTTTCAGTTCTGTTTAGAGATTTTTTTAATGAGTGATATTTAGTAAAAAATAAAACCTTAGCCGGGCATGGTGGTGCACGCCTGTAATCCAAGCGACTTGGGAGGCTGAGTCAGGAGGATCACGAGTTCAAAGCCAGCCTCAGCAACTTAGCGAGGCCCTAAGCAACTCAGTGAGACCCTGTCTCTAAATAAAATACAAAATAGGGCTGGGGATGTGGCTCAGTGGCTGAGTGTCCCTGAGTTCAATCCCTGGTTCAAAAATAAATAAATAAATAAATAAATAAATAAATAAATAAATAAATAAAACCTTGCCAGGCACAGTGGCACATGCCTATAATCCCAGTGGCTTGGGAGGCTGAAGCAGGAGGATTACAAGTTCAAAGCCAGTCTCAGCAACTTAGTAAGGTCCTGTCTCTAAATAAAATATAAAAAGGGCTGGGGATGTGGCTCAGTGGTTAAGTGCCCTGGGTGTTCAATCTCTGTGGTACCTGTCCCCCAAAAAATAACCTTAACAAGTTTGAGAATCTGGTTAAGCAACCACATGGTTATGCTAATTAGTAGACAAAATACTAATAACCAGACTTAGAAAAATTAGATTTAAGTTCACTAATCATATAAACATGAGATATTATCATTTACATTAAGAGACATTTTAAAGGAACAATAAATGAGAACTTTCATAGGAATGAGCCAATATCCAAGGGAAAAAGCTAGGTAATTTAAAAAAACAAAAAAAGTAAAAACACAAAAAACTAACAATTTAATAGATGATGAAGTAAGGAACTAAAATGTAAATGTTTACCTTGAAACCTAACTTCACCAAGTCATGTCGTTTTAAAGCAGCGTGAGTACAGGTCATAGCAATGATTTTGGCTTCCTTCACCAACAAGTATTTAGATCTGTCCAGTCCACTGCGGAGCAGTTCAGAGGCTCTGAATTCCTACAAGGTGGGGATGAGTGAAAGATTACTTTATGGTAACAAACACAGTTTATGCATAAAACTACAAAATCCAGTCAATCAGATGATTCTTGAAAAATTAATATGAATATATCATAAATTAAGCCTAATGAAATCATAATTATGTTTGTTATTATTATTTAGGTACCAACTGAATTTGAATAATAGCTGATAATCAAGCTATAATTAGCCTGGTGTGTGTGTGTGTGTGTGTGTGTGTGTGTGTAAGGTAAAATATTTAGAATATAAACAAGAAAATTGAATAAAATATCATTACTATTGTATCTGCATTACTCAAGATTCCTCTAGAAAACAAACTATTTCAAGAATTTATAATGAAGGGAATTTAAGCATTGAACTGGTTATACAGATGACAAATGAAATGGGCTGAAAAGCCAACAAGGGAATAAAGTAACCCAGAAACTGAGAAGAGCAGAAAGTGGAAGTCCCTGCCACTCCTAGACCAGGGAGGATAAAAGATAAAAGTGGTGTTATCAGAACTTAGTGACTAGAGTCACAAAACAAGTTGGAACCACAGTGGGCCAATCCAGCAGTCATGGAAGTAACTGAAGAAGGAATACCTTGGCTTCTCCCTTTTCTAACCTCCTACCTCATCTCTCAGGATGTGGTTAAACACAGTCTTAAGTCAATGACATAAGCAGCTGGGACATGAAACCTGCAAAGATCAGCCTGAACCTCAACCACAGCAGAAGTTGAGGATGGACAACAGAAGGTGTAAGGAGCAAACAGGCCCAGGCAGAGTACCCGATATGAAGTTTATTAAATCTGAACATTACCCATACTTAATCAAATCTTTTTAATATTTTTACCTTGTTTAATAATTTAAACATCACTGATACACGTAAGATACCAGTCTCCCTATTCCTTTATAAGGCAGCTACTGCTATGAAATGAGTACATTTTTCCCTTTGACTTTGTGTTATTGAATCATAAATACAATACTACAACGCTTCACAGGTTTTAAAGCTTGAATATTTATTATCATATTTTATATGATTGCTATATTTTTCCAATGATGTTTGCTATAGGGAGAGATCCTAGGGAACCCATGGTTCCAGATGTATTCTTCTCTGTCTCCTCTGTGTATTGATGATTCTTATTTCATTTTAGTATCAGAATCAATCATCCTGGCTAACAATGGAACCTCACTTTTTGCCTACTGATCAAGACACATGAGAAACTAAGAATGGCCACATGGTAGTTTCAAATTCTCAAAGAATTATTCTTGGGGCTGAGGGTGTAGCTCAGGGTTCAACTGCCTGCCTAGCACATGTGTGAGGCCCTGGATTCAATCTCCAGCACCAAACAGGAGTAGGGGGGAGATGATTGTTATATCTCCTGATGGAAACATTCCTTTCTTAAGACCTAAGACCTTTACACCAAAAAAACTAGAATAGTGAGGATACAACTCATCTTAATTTTTGCTTATTTCTTGAACTAAAACTATAAATGTGCTTTTAATAATTTCACTTAAAAGTAACAATCTGACTTATAACATCTGAACATTCCACATTTACTTCATTAAACAAAAAACACTAAACAAAATAAAAAATCTTTAAAGGAAAATTAAAAGCACATGAGAATTCTTACCTCAAGCTGAGTAAAGATTTTCTTAATATGCCTGAAACATCCTTCAGCAATTTCCATGTCTTCTTCGTAAGATCGGCCTTTAAAAATGGGCTGAGGAGCATTTGCAAAATATTCATGGAACGGGAAAAAAGTGGAGATTTCCGTAACATCTGGTAATGTACTACCTTTATTTTTCACTTTGCTGATATATTCTTCCCAACGAGACATTACCTGTAGGAAAAAGGACTTGAGGTTTATCTTGCCAGCTAGTATGTTTTAAATGATAAAACTAAAAATAAATCTAATAAAAATAAGATCAGATAGATAAAGAAAAAAATGCCGTCTTATAACTATTTCCCATCCAAGTCACTGATAGATTAATGTCTTCTTTCAAAAAAAGTAACCTTAGAACTTGAGAACAAAAAAGGATCTTTAATAAAAAATGTAGAAACTGGAGAGAAATTCAAAGTCGTTTCAGGACTTGAGGAGAGGAGAAAAGAGAAGGGCAGGTATACTCTTCTCTTAAACCTTTATATTTTTTCCCAAATCTCTTTAGAACATTTCTCAAGAACTTCTGATTGAGTATATATTTGAAAGCACACCTTGTGACTTATGTGATACAGTTCAATTATATCCTTGTACAGTGTTAGCTATATACTTACCAGTACGTTCTACTTAACTTCAATTTTTATAATTTCCCAAGGTTTTTTTTGTTATAATGTCAGTGTTTCTCAAAGCGTAGTCCTTATGAAGAATATCTGAGGAGCTAAATAAAAACATAATTCCCACCCCTACTGAATGCTCTTAGGGCAGGACTCAGGAATCTGATCTTGTGAAAAGCTTTCCTAATGTGATTCCTTTTAAGGTGAAAACTGTTGATTTACACTGTGAAACGTCAAGTTCACTTTTTCAAAATTTAGAGATTATTTCTCCTACTTTTAAAAGTAATTTTTACTGAGAGACAAGTGATTTTTTTTATGTCAAATAGGCATTTTAGCATCATCTTTTCTCCATTCTTCAAAATTCTAAACAGTCTAAGTCTAAAGTAAACTACTTTGCAAGACAGAGCATGTCTTCCTTGCTTTACAAGAAAATCTGCTCATTTTGAATGCACTCAACTGGCTTGTCCATCTGCTCATTGTGCTCATTCTTTCACATTTCAATGCTATGATTTGTATTTAAAATGCATTAATATAAAGAGAATAAATTACATATGGAATATTCATTATTTGATTATCAATCCATTTAGAATTATTAGCAATCCAACTGACTAATAAAGTTCATTTTTATTTATTTTATTTGGCTATTTCTCACTGTTTTTCATAATCAAAAATATTAACCTTGACAAAAGAAATAGCACGCCATTAAACTGAAGTCAACAGAAATTTTAATTTACAATCCCATCGTGCAATTAGTTCTAGGACATAATTTATTTTGGGAGATTTGAAAGAAAAATACATTTTCCTTCATCAGTTGATTAATGAGATAATAAAATTATAGAACTGTATTTTTTACCACTGGGAGGCTAGAAAATTTAGTTAGATTTCTACAGTAATAAGAAAGGGAAAAAAGGGAGGGAGGAAAGAGGGGGAAAACTTTGTAAAGGCAAGAAAGAAAAAATATTTAAAGCTTGCCAACACTGGCCTTTCACTGAATGAGTCATTGGCCAAAGTTATTTAGCAAAGAAAATTGAAGATAATAAAAAATACACTTAACATTTATAAATATAGCTCTGGCTAAGTACCATATGTTTTAATACACTCAACAACAACAAAAAATACGCTTTCAAGAAGAATCTTAGGAGCACATCCCAATTTTCAACTGGGACCATATTATAATTAAGTATAATTTAAAAACCTTTAACATCTTACCTGATATAAGAAGAAATAACCTGCAGTTTCACAAGTGTATGAGGCATCTCCTGGAACCCCTAGACTCTTCTGCAGTCGTTTGACTTCTTCTAAAAGCTCTATTCTTCGAGCCAAGACATAATTAACTCTTCCATACCTAAAGTTTCAATTAGGTAAAAAGGCAAAACTCTGTAATGAAGAGACTTTGAAGTAAACTGTCAGCGAAATTAAAGAAAATAATTAATAGAACTATAAACCAAGAGGAAATATAGTAGAAAACAATTTACATTTAACTATAGGTGGTAGTTCTTGGATTACTTTACACCAAAAGTTACTTAAAGTATATTCAGGTAGGGTGTGATTTGAGTCTGTGTGGAGGGTAAATTAGTTAGTTCAGCTATCTCCCCCCTGCCCCAAATAACATTTCCACAAAGAAAGGACACTGCACAAAGTACAGTGCATTCTGGTGCTAGACCAAGAACAGTCTACAGATTGACAACTTTGAATAGCACCGTTTTGCATTATCATGGAAGGAGATTAGATTACTTCCCAAAGCTTTAAAAAGTAATCAGAAAATATATTTGATCATCTACATATCCTAACATACAGCTTGGCACCCAAACCTAACAGGTTCCTAAATACTTGCTGAATTAATAAGAAAACAGATGCCTTGGGGAGTATCCTGTTCGAAGACAGAGTTAAGAAACAAAGTAGTGGAACCAGAATAAGATCTCAAAGTCGATATATACTCTATAAACAAGACTGAAATAGTCTAATTACTGAAATTAACATGTTTAAAGAACAGGCAAAGGAGTAAATCATATTCCTAGATGCTCCATAATACAGAAATTCACCTTTGAGGCAGCCAGGAATGATGAAGAGTAGAAAAAAGAGATAAAAAATAAGGCCAATGATTTGAAGAATTTTTCCATGTAGGACAGAAACATCGTGAGAGGCAACTTCTTGTGTTTACTTATCTATAGTTTAAATTTTTTTCTACAATGAACACTTTGGTAATGAGAAAAAAATCAGGAGTTCTTAGATCTTATAATAAAACTGCAATTCTTGTGACACACATTAAACTTAAAAAAGCAATATACAGTGGAACTTTATTATCTGCACAATTATTCTGTAAATAAAACTATACTTAAAAACAGACTATAAATTGTTTTTTAAAAAAGAAAAATACAAAGCTTCAAATAGACTGATTATAAAAAAAAGATTAATACAAAGTTGTTTCGGGGAGTGTAATTATGAATGGTCACTGCCCCTTTATTACTTTATCAGGTTTTAAATTTTTTCTTTAGGAAAAGTGATATTACTTTTCTTATAGAACAATAAATCACTTTTTCTTTCAATTATGACAAAGAGAAATGAAAAAACATGCTCAAATGGATAAGCACATACATACTATAAGACAGAGGTTAGTGTGTGTATTAGAAAGCAAGACACTTTCCCCCCTAAAATATAGTAGCACCTAAAATAATTTACAATTTTCTTTTCTACTTACTTTTAAAAACTATAAATTCTACTTCAATATAACTGCCACTGCAATATTAAGCATTTTATCAGCATCCTTATGTTCACTGAACTCTGAATTATTAGATCTTAGAGTCTAATCACTTTCTTAAGTTAGCTTTAACATGAGAAAATACTGTGAAAAAACTTTAGGGAAGTATCACTGGTAGAGCCAATGATTTATGGTGTGTAACACAGACTTCTTATAAGCTAAATATTTGATGATCTCTGTAAATTCAAGAACTCAGAATAGACATGAGGCATTAATTTAGTACTCTCTTAATATGTATGATCAATAGCCAAATATTAAATATGTTCAGCTGCTAATTATGATTATCGTCTGAAATTGTGCTTTAAAAGTAAATATAAATGAAATGAAATATAAAGTAACTTTGAAGATAAACATTAAAATACTAATAGCAACAGAAATTTAATCTGTAAAATTTTAGTCAACTTACAACAGGTAATATTAATCATAAAGTACAGCTAAACTGACAATAAGCCCCAAAACTTACACTATTATTAAACTATTAATTTAATTTACATTTCTCTAAATAAATCAACCTCTTAATTGGTAGCGAAAAAATGTAAATTAAATGTCAAGATAAAATATGAAAAAGGAATCATCTAAAGTTGAACAGTTTTAAACTGGCCACATTAAAAATTACTTCATTAAGCTGGGTGCAGTGGCGCACACCTATAATCCCAGTGGCTTGGGAGGCTAAGGCAGGAGGATCAAGAGTTTGAAGTCAGCCTCAGAAAAAGTGAAGTGTTGAGCAACTCAGTGAGACCCTGTCTCTAAATAAAATACAAACAGGGCTGGGGACATGGCTCAGTGGTCAAGTGCCCCTGAGTTCAATTCCCAGTACTCCCCCCAAAAAATTACTTCAAGAAAGAAAACAAACAGCAATTCACAATTTTATAACAACGAACATGATAATTATCTTCACAGAAATGACTGTATACTTGAAAAACGGCATAAACAACATACAGTCTAAGTGGGTTATACTAAAAATCTGAGAATTACACTTGATCATTCATAGGTCTTTTCTCTTGGTGCATCTTTAATAAAGGGAAAAAAAGTTTAATATTCTTTGGTACAATGTTTCAAAATTCACCACCCTTTGCTTACCTGCTGAAATCTTTCTCTGTCTCCAGCTCTTCTTCTCCATGACCAAGACGCAGAAGGTGGCGCTCATCAATGTCTAATGCCATGATTTTCTCAAACAACTGGTTCAGGGCCTAGAGAATAAAGCAAAAAGGTTGATGGTGAGTTTCAAAGACTCAGTAGATATCTTTTTTCTTTTTTGGGGGGGTGGGGGGCTACTGGGGATTGAACCCAGGGGCACTCCATCACGGGAGCCACATCCCCAGCCCTATTTTGTATTTTAGTTAGAGACAGGGTCTCACTGAGTTGCTTAGTGCCTCACTAAGTTGCTGAGGCTGGCTTTGAACTCGCGATCCTCCTGCCTCAGTCTCCCTAGTGCTGGGATTACAGGTGTGCACCACCACGCCCGGCAACTCAGTAGATATCTTTAAAAATAACAGAAACTAATATTTAGAAGGACAGAGTATTGCTCAATAAGAACCACAATCTAAATAGAAGGAAATAGGTCTTATACTAGGTCATTTAAAATTTAAAACAATACTTTTGTTGATCTGATATTGCCATATATTTACACTTGGCCAAATGAATAACTGGAAACCATAAAAACTACCCACCCATGAAAACTGAACTTCAAATTCCTGAAAAGAGAAAGATATTGGTTCAGATACTATTTCCTCCAAGTTGTAACAATTCCTAAAATAATTCACCACACTGAGTTTCATTTCACTCACAGCAATTACAAGGCTGCAGAGAATTGAAAGTTTTCACAGTTGGAAAAGGACAGTGAGAAGGCAATGTGTAGACTACATTAAGAGGACCAGAAAAAGGTAAAATGCATCATTCAAATCTCAAGCTGAAGTCTTAATTTCTCTATACAATAAGTAGAGTGCTCATTTATCATAAAGTATTCTGATGAAAGCCATTTAGAAGTCACTTCTTTCTACCTATGAAACATTCATATTTAGGGGTTCTTCAACTCCTAGTATTCATTATCTAAACCCCTGTAGTTATAAAGTTTTGCAGAAAGTCAAAAGTTTCACAGAACAGAAAGATACACTAATAAAGATACACTAATAAATAATTAGTGTATTAGTAATAATACACTAATAAACTTGGGTGTTCTCATAAACACCCAAGTTCCATAATGTAAATACAGCTATCCTTTGCTAGCAAAATTCCAGCAGAGTTCAGAAACTCTAGAGTTTAACAGTTTTTTCAGAAGAATTTACCACTACCCCAATTTTTGATACTCAACTATTCAAAACTCAGTACCATGCAAAACATCAAACTACATGGCATTACTTGCTACCCATTGTCAGAAATCTAAATAGATTTAGAGAGCAAAAAACATTTTACAAGCTCAGAAAAACTATATTCCATTGTTAATTCGAAGGATATTGAAGAAACTGCTTGAATTATACATGCAAATGAAGACCTAACAAAACAGTGAATTCAAGGAAAAGGCCCTTAGCAAACAATGAATTCTTTGGCTCTTTTTGCAAATTAACCTTCTCTATGACTGTGTTATATAAGTCAATCACAAGTAAAGGATGCTGTAGAAAGTTTTATCAAGGAGGGCAAAACAGTAAAAAATTCTGTGCTAAAAACTGGACTTATTCTTTGTTCATGCTAAGAATTCAGAAATAGGTGTAATTTTTATAGACTAAATTTTATTAAGTAGAAGAAAAACTTTCCATAATTTTTTTATTTCCTTTATCAAGATGTAGTCCAAATCAATCTCCAAAGACAACTCCCCTGCATAAATTCACCATTTTGTACAACAAGCTACCATTAATCATAAACTTCGAAAGTGCTACAAATAGAAACATGGGTAAACGAACTGGACAGCATTACTAAAAATAAAAAGTCAAATTGTAGATTAAATGAACAGACTGACATTCCCAAAACTCTGAATTTCTTTGTAGATCAAATTTTCTGAAGATGGGCCAGTCACCATTGTTAATATACACTCTGAGAAAATAAGAACTTTTGAAGGATTAGAGGACCATGGAAATTTCAGCATATTTTAGGATGTTCTCAGAACTGCCTGTCTTATTTTGCTCCAGAATTAATAATTTGTTCTTACCCATTTCTGACAGCTTCAAAAAGACTAACACATGTGCTTCAACGTAGTAAGGATATTAGCATGTACTCTTCACAAAGATTTTATATTCAATTTAGCATTAATATATTGTAGACCTTAATCTTTTAGGAATACTCATTCTACTAAATGAAGAAAAATGCTACTCATAAGGGTTGGTTAGTACCTTTAATTGCAAAGCAAAAGTGTTAGTGTGCACATGCATACATTCAAACACATGCACTGCACACATGAACATATTTACCTGATTGGAATGAGTAACAATTAGAGTCCTCTGCTCTGGGAAATTGTGGTAGATGTTGGATATGATCTGTACTGCCACATCTGTTTTTCCTGTACCAGGTGGGCCCACAACCTTTAAAAAAAAAAAAAGATGAACACATAACAAACACTAAATTATGACACTACCACATCACTAGAAAATGGAAATTCTAGAACTGAAAGATTAAATGACAAATTAAAAATTTGTTGGAAGACAATAGCATAATAGGACAGAGCTGAAGAGTCAGTAAACTTGAAAAGAAAAAATAAGTGGTTTAGAAGTAAAATGATCAAAAAAGAAATATCTCATAAAACCAATCAAAAGAAAGATGCAGTGACCATATTATCACCAGACAAAATGGACTTCAGAGCAAACATAACTGCCAGTGGATAGAGACAGTGACAGAGACCCATAATACAAGGGTCCATCCACCAAGATGACATAACAGCCTTGAGGTATGTACTCATCTATAAGACTTCAAAATATATTAGGCAAAAATTAACAGAAATGGAAGAAGAAACAGATTCATGATTATAGTCAAAGATATCAATACTCTTCTCTCAATAATCAACAGAAATTACTATTTCAGTAGACAAAAAAAATCAGTAAGGATAGAGAACTAAAAAAAAAATAAACCAAAGGGATCTAACTAACATTTACAGTTCATACCACCCCCAAAACAACAAAATATATGTTCTTTTCAAGTACATATGGAACAGACACCAAGACAGATCATATCCTAGGCTAGAAAACAAATCTTAATAAATTAAAAAAGAGAAAGCAAAACACTTGAAATCACACAAAGAATATAAAAATCTTGTGTTTATTCCTGGTCTAAACTCACATAACAACATATGTACCATTAATTCTCTTACCATAGTAAGCCCAGGCTGCATTCCAGCACGGATGGCCTCTATCTGCGTATGAGTGAACTGAATTGTATTACTGTAAATAGACATGTCAATAAAAGCTGGTTAGAAATAGAGATAAATGATATTTAGTATACATTTGGACGACAATGACCAGAAGTCTGTTTTGCATTTGCCCTGGTTCTCGAAATCTCTTTACATTTTTAACTCCACACCTCCAAGTACAAGAATAAATATTAAGGAAAGATCAATTATTTTTTGATACACTTAGCCCATTCTAGACCTGTTTTGGCCTGCAAAAGTTGCAGTTCCCAAATATAATGCCACTTTTCTGGTGGCACAACTTGCACTAGAGCTACTGCTATATGTAACATAGGATCATGAAATAAGAACTCAGCTAAAATTAAGGTAACCCGGTGTGGTAACGTTTATTTCTCAGAGTACATGAACATGTTCCTTTCTTAAATACTATTACAGATTAGCCTAAAATGTCTGAGCTATTCAGTTGGCTAACAAAATAAAAGGAAAAGAGTCTAGAAACAAAAATATCCTAAGGTTTTAAAAGAATAAGAAAGTCAGCTACAGTGGTGCCTGCCTGTGATCCCAGCAACTCAGGAGGCTGAGGCAGGAGGATTACAAATTCAAGGCCAGCCTTGGCAATTTAGTGAGATCCTGTCTCAAAATAAAAAATAAAAAAGGCTTGGAATGTAGCGCAGTGGTAGAGCACTTCTGGGCTCAATCCCCAGTACTGCAAAAACTGTATGAATGAATAAACAAACAAACAAATAAAATTAAGTTAAAATAAAAACAGTAACCTATCTGAAATAGCAAAATTTACAACACTTAGAATAGGCAGTAAAATTACCGTTTGGGTTGGTTATAAGGATAAGGTCCCCTATTAGGAATAACATGAGGTTCAACAATTAAGGTTTTTGCCTCTTCAGTGTCTTCATCTTCATCTGCATCTTTCCTTTTCTTTCCCTTTCCACTTCTTACTGGAAAAGTTATCCTACAAGACCAAAACCTTTGTTCAAATTTATAATAAAAAAAGGACTTATTAAGTACCTATCTTGTGTATGACTTAAATGGAGAATAATCAGATGAGTAAGAAACATTTTTGGCCTAAGGGAGGTATTTGCACATAAGGTATATGCACATAAACTCTGAACAAAAGCAAATTCATAAGCATTAAAATGTGGTGTTTAAATAAAGATATTGTGTCCATCTACAACTAAAAATATTTTTTAAAAAAAGTCTTTGGCCCCAGCACCACAAAAAACAAAAACAAACAAAACAAAACAAAACAAAATAAAACAAAAAAACCATAATCATACCATTACATATGTAAAAAACCTAAAAAAAAAAAAGTCTTTGGATTAGGAAAAAGTCATTCAATTAATAAGAGAATCAAAGAAATAGAAAATATTTATGCCATATGCATTATAAAGTGTTTTATTTGTGTCCTTCATTGAATGAGAAAAGACATTAAGAGACAGGTAGCAGTTGAGTCTCAAAGAATTTAGATATCTGAAGATGGAAAGGGAAGATACTACTGAAAGAAAGAAGTAACAGCAGAGGTCAAGAACAAGCAGCCTAATTTTGCTGGAATGTAGGGTACAACAGAGAAAAGTAAAGGACAGATAGGCAGCATGAAGCTTGTTATGACACTTCAGGAACATCAAGCTTTTTAGGCAGAGATTCTTAGCCTGGGTGTGAAGGTGACTCTCCACAGATACATGAGGGAAGTTTGATGAACTTCCTAAAATTAAACTAAAGAATGAATCACCTATGTGCAATTTTTTAAATCTTTCTTCAAAACTTCAAAGGATAGACAGTACCAGACACTGCTAAGAACGAGTAGAAGGCCAAGAGGGCCAGCCTTATTTGCTAAGCAAAAACAGCAGTCAGCTTTCTTAGTTAGGGAGTAGGTGGCTCTAGTAGTAAGGCATTTAAATAATTAAAAGTAAAGAGAGAGAGGTAGAAAAGACACTGCCACTGAGGGCCTAGAGACATAGTGGTCAGGAATAACATTTGAAAAAACTATCCTTATGGGAGAAGCCATTCTATGTGTCAGGAATTATGAGTAGAACCATAATTTTTGCCATTAACAGAATTAGGAAGTATGGAGATAGACTAGATTTTTTAGTATGTTTAATTATTGTATTTATATTTAATAATCAACTGAAAGTTGTGTGTTATAATGTCCAGCTAAGAAAGTAAGCCCAGGGATACCACCCACAGAGTCTTTTGCCTCTAATTCATAAGAAGAATTCAGGGAATGGCAACCAACAGCTTCAGGTATTTCGTTCTATTTTTCTACTCAAATTTTAAAACCAAAGCTAATTTAACATTAACTATAACAATATTTTGAATATAGGTTGAGTATCTCTAATGTGAAAATGCAAAATCCAAAATGCTCCCAAATGTGAAACTTTCTGAGTACTGAGATGACACTCAAGTTTCAGATTTTGTCTTTACTAGCTACTCTTCTGACAGGATTGATATTCAGAATATAAAAAGAAGTCAGAAAAACCTAACACCAAAAACACAAATAACCTATTAATAAATGGGCAAATGAATTAAACAGACACTTGTCAAAAAAAATCCAAACGGCTAACAAATACATGCAAAAAAATGTTCAACATCTTTAGCAATTGGAAAAAGCCAAGCAAAAATACATTGAGATTTCATCTCACTCCAGTTAGAATGGCAGTCATCAAGAATACAAATAATAATAAATGCTTGAGAGGATGTGAAGAAAAAGAAACACTTTTATACAGTTGGTTGGAAGTAAAGTTACTATGGAAATCAGTAAGGAGGTTTCTCAGAAAGACTAGGAATGCAATCACCATATGACCCAACTATACCACTCCTTGATATTTATCCTAAAGAATCAAAATCATCATACCAGAGTGATAATGTATACCCATGCAGCACAGTTCACAATTACCAAACTATGGAACCAGCCTAGGTATCCATCAATGGGTGAACAGAAAAGAAAATGTAGCATATATGTATACAATGGAGTTTTATTGTCATAAAGAAAAATGGAATTATGTCCTTTCCTGAAAAATGGACAGAACTTGACACCATTATGTTCAGTGAAATAAGTCAAACTCAGAAGGTCAAGGGTCATATGTTTTTTCACATATGTGGAAGCTAGAGAGGAAAAAGGGAAAGAAAACTGGGGGCAAGGGTCTCATAAAAACCAAAGGAAGACCATAGGAGGAAAAAAAATCAAGAGGAGGGAAAGGAAAAATAGTGGAGAATGATACTAGACAAATTCTATTGTTATATTGTGTGCAGGTATGAACACATAAAACAAATCCCACCATTATCTACAATTATAATGCACCAATAAAACATATGGAAAAAAGTTTCAGATTTTGAAGCATTCAGATTTTAGATTTTCAGATTAAGAATGTTCACGCAGTGAAGTCTATGCAAATACTCCAAAATTTGAAAAACTCTGAAATCTAAAACATTTCTGGTCCCAAGCATCTAAAACACTTCTGGTCCCAGGATACTCAACCGGTATTCAGAACCTGTGAGCCAGACATGGTGGCACACACCTGTAATCTCAGTGGCTTCTGAGTCTGAGACAGGAGGATCGAGAGTTCAAAGCCAGCCTCAGCAAAAGCAAGACACTAGGCAACTCAGTGAGACCTTGCCACTAAATAAAATACAAAACAGGGCTGGGGATGTGACTCAGTGGTCAAATACCCCTTAGGTTCAATCCCTGGTGCCCCCCAAAATAAAATAAAATAAAATCTGAGAAACAAGAAAGGATAAAAGAAAAAAAAGAGTTTTTCCTGAAGTCTAAATAAAGTTCAACATCACATGCCTATGTGTATTAATTAGAAAATATTTATATTTCAGATTATATGTAAGATGAAAAGACATATTTCATCAAACACTATATTTAGTTCTCTCCAGACAACATACATTTACCGATTTTTTAATAAGACATGAAGTTACTTTTATTGTGGTTTTAAAATGGTTTCTGCCCTAAGAGTTAGAAATAGAGTAAAATGTAATAAACGTATCCCAGTGATTATATGTAGGGAATGCCAAAACAAAATCCTGATATAACAACTTAAAACTCACATTAGCCACCGGTGCGGAGGCCCTATCACAGGCAGACTACGGAATGCTTGAAAGGAGTATATCCAGGTCTGACTTTACCTGAAAGGGGGTATCTGTAGAGTTGGGTCATCCACAGTTACTTTAACATTATGACCAGGAAAGCTGGCTTTTAAATGTTCAATGGAGAGAAATGTATCATTGAAATCAAGGGTAGCAATCTGATTGGGCATTTTTGAATAATGAGCACTACTTGGATCCCCATAACCTAAAATAATATCATGCAGCCAGTCAGGTACCACACAGTCAGTATTCATCAGGTTTCGAATAGTCTCCAGCACAGCCTGTCAGTAAAAGAACAGAAAAGGATTGTGTTAATAAGACATCTCGAACATTTGCACTTCACTGGAATGCAGAGCTGGCTGCATTAATCCAGAATTCTCAAGTGTTTCAGGGCAAGAAGCTATTTTCTGCTGACAGGTGCTTGGCTAGACTGAATCAACAGCTATATTTTCAGCTGATACCATACCCTGATTTAAACAAAAGACCAAACTTAGCAAGAACAGTTTATCTGTTGAGTTCATTTAGGCATAAAGACATAAATGAGTTTACCACTTGACTCCTACAGAGTAAGATAGAAATCAGACTCATGTCAACCAAATAGCATGAAAACATTACAGAGCAAAGCAAAGAAAATGTTTCCTTAGAAACTCCTGGAGTCTTTCTCTCTTATATTCCATAGTTCTATGTTAAAATCACACACAAGGGGCTGGGGATATAGCTCAGTTGGTAGAGTGCTTGCCTCACATGAATAAGGTCCTGGGTTTAATCCCCAGCACCACAAAAAAACAAAAAATTACACACGATCGGAGCACATTAATGTATGCCTTAATCATGACACATATCACAATTTAGTACTAAAATTAGCATGGTGAAAAATAATAAATAAAAAAATAAAGTGAACAGAAAATTATAAAAATGAAGAAAATGTCAAATAAAATTCCAGAATAAGAATCAGGACTACAACAAAAGGGTCTTGAGTAGCTAATATATATACATACTGTCAAAAGAAATTACTAAAAGCCAAGGCAGATTTTTACAAAAATCACTTGAACAAAGTCATCTATTCTACATATAGAAATTAGCAGATAAGGCTACTCATTTCAAAGAACAAAATAACAAAATCAATGATATTTTGAATCATAAATGTACAAAATCCAATATAAAAAAAAATCACAGGATAGAATATGTTAATCTCAGTGCCTGGTTTTATATATGTGCCTTCATCACTATCTGAAATTCTCTTGGTTCATAAACTTCATTACTTGTTTTTCATTTGTTTAATCACCACTAATATACAATTTTCAGAGTAGCAAGGACCTAGAATAGTTTGAACATGGGATAGGTATATGGATATATATAGACAGATTAATGAGTTTGTTCATATAACACTGATGAATAAGATGAAAGCTCTACCCTCTAAGGAAATTTTAATTTTAGCAGGGAGATAAAATATGTTCTTAATTATGATACAAAGCAGCAGAATGTGGCCAACAGTAAAGAATATTACCAAATACAATAAGAACACAGTTAACAGTAGATTAGAGATGGATCCAGGGGAGACTTAACATTAGGTTTCAAGGAGAAAAGTGGCACTTTAGTTCAAGTAAAGAATTTCTGAAGTACTCTAACTTTATTTCATCATTAACAGAAAATCAAATGTTTGGAGAAGCAGAGTAAAATGATCAGTTATAAAGTTGGAGGAAAGGTATGAAATACAGGTGCTTATGAGGAGACCAGGGAAGAGAAACATCCAACTCTCTAGGCAAGAAGTGAAATATCCAAATTAGAATAGGCTGCAGGAACTGGAAAAGAGACAAGGAAATGAGGGATGCTACTTAGGTAAACAAGAAAACATTCAAGATACCAAAAGAGTATTCTTCCTTTCTCAAAACAGGCAAATTAATCCCCCTTTTTTGGATCAGAACCTGAATGTCTCCTCTGAACTCCCTGATACTTGCTACGTGTACCCTTCTTATGGCTTTTGGCACCTTCTAATCTTTCATGGTAGTTATTTGTTTATATTTCTAACTTCCCTTATTAGTAGTTAAGCTCTCTAATGGTATGAGTTATGTCTTCTTTTTTTTTTATTTATTCTTTTATTTGCTTATTGATTCATTGAACACAAATGGAGTACAGCTATTGTTTCACTGGTTGTACACAAAGTAGAGTCACACCATCTGTGCATTCATGCATGTACAGAGGGCAATGGTATCTGTCACACATTCTGTTATTAATTTTACCCCCCACCCACCCCCACCCCTCCCTTCCCTCTATGCTAGAGTATGTCTTCTTTATAAGCCTCGTATAATTCTGCCAAGTACAAACACCAGGGACTAAATCAATAAATATAGGAAAGGATTTTTTTGTTGTTGTTTATAATGAAGTGACTGAGATTCATTTACTGAAAACTGACTAAATGTGAAACTGTCCTATGTACTTGGAAAATTTGGAAGCAGACCTCTCCATCCTACATTCACTGAATAAATATTTATTAAGTACATACTACATACCAGGCATAGCTCCAGGTTTTAAGATTATGCTGACAGATAAAACAAAGACCTTGCCCACAAAGACTTGCCATCTAATGGGGAAGTCAGGAAGTAAATATATAATTATTAGGTATGTCAAGGGATTTGAGTAAAAAATAGAGCTAATAGGATAGAGAATGTTGAGAAGGGATAAGTAAGTAGGTAATCTCACCTACTTTAAGTAAGGTTGCCAAGGAAGGCTTCTCTTACCAGGTGGCATTTAACTCAGTTGTTCATGTGCAGTCTTGGATTATTAAAGAACAGCAAAAAAAGGTCAGTGTGGCTTTTATTTAGTGAATCAGGGTCAAGATAAAATGAGAGAGGAAGCCAGACAATATATAATGGCAGGGCCTTCTGGATTATGGTAAGAATTCCTAAATGATGGGAAACACTGAAGAATGTTAAACAGGGGTACCAGAGTATAATTTACATTTTAAAAGGATTACTCAGCTGCTATGTGGAGAACAGTGGAATGGGAGGAGCACACAAGAATGGTGCAGGGATGTGAGAATTGAAGGTGTCTAGACATGGCATCAATGGAGGTAATGAGCTAATCAAATTATTGATGGATTGCATGGGCAGTATGAGACAAAAAGAAATCAACGATACTCCCACTGTTCTTGTCCTCAACAATAGGGAGAGATGGAGAAAAAGTTCCTTTTCTGGTTTGTTTCTGGTTTATCTTCATAACAATGGGTAAACAGAGGTAATAAAGTAATGGGAATACATAAGAAACACTGCATTTTGAGGCAGAGAGAAAAGATAAGCACTTTCCACAAATCTTGATATTATCAGACACTAGACATGCTCAGTGTTTAAGGTTTATAATATACTTTCAAATAATTTTTTAAAAAAATCTTCCTTTACTAAACTCTTCTCCCCACAAAATTATAAAAGTAAAACTATAAGTTCCCAAATCTCCCCTTGCCACTAATGGATAAAGTATAGATATATTATATCAGAGAAATTCAAAGCCTTGGGATTCCACATGTGGACATACATCCTACTTATGAAAAAAAAAAAAGAAGTTCCAGTAAGTAAGTAAACAATTTTCTTTACCTCATCCTGGTGTACAGGCTGAATACCTAATATTAAAAAAGGCTAGAAAAGAGGGTGACCTTTTGAAAAAACCTCCATTAATATTTTAAGTTTTTTATCTCTAAAGACAAAAGAGATACGGCAAATGAATTTCCTTAAATTTTATTTAATCAATATGTTATTTAAGAGTATTATTTAGAATGAAATTAAAGCAATGATTATTTGCTTAACCAATGTTTTATACCCAACATTTTTGCTTTTGTCTTAGGGTTATTTAAATTATGACATAAGTACTTTTAGTTATACAGCCAAAATAATACCTTAAAGTTATTTTCCTTTGGTTTTCTCCTCATTATTATATTGAAAGTTTCGTATACATCTTCTGCTCCATTTTGTATAGTATTGGTCATATCCTGTTGATACTGGTTTGGATCCAAAAATACTCTAAATGTTCTTGACTCTCCTCTAAGATTGGGTCTGGGTTCAGGTCCTAAACATTTTTTAAAAGTTTGTTAAATGAAATACTTTTCAAATATCAAAGTAAGTTAATAGTATTTCTTTTCTAGAAAAAAAAATAAAGCATCCAGACTTAACTCCAACCATTCTTCTCACTGAAATGCTCTCTACTCACACACTTCATATTCCAAGAAGTTAAAAGCATTTTCTCCTTTCTCTAGAATGTTATGATTCCTTTCAAGTCACATAATAGTTATGACGCAATGATGTGAATTGCAACTACTTGTATATATCCTCAACTAATATTGGAGCTCTTAGAAGTCAAAGAACTTATCTTGTCAGTCACGCAAAGCTCCAACTAGGGCCTTACATATAATAAGTACTCAATAAATATTTTCAGAGTAAATAAACTTTATACTTCAAGATTTAAGGCATAGTTTCTCTATTCCTACTTTGACAGAAGCTTATCATTTTTCTCAACCTTCTACGTTCGGTCTACTATCACCAGCATGAAAGGAAACTTCATATACACAGAAAAATGGGATACTGGCTGAAAGCCCAGATGCTGCTTCTTGTCCCTTTGCCTTCTCTCCTCTTTTGGGGTCTTAGACCTCCAACTTTTGTTCCATTAGGTAGCCTTATGTTTACCCAGTCTCCATTTCCTTCTATTCTAGAGATGAGTAGCCTAACCATCAGCAGTTTAGCAATCTCAAAATCACAGATGGTAGAAGGTGATTTAAGTTTTAAGGAAACTTCAGCAACCAAGTTGTAAAATAAGCATTAGTCTTAGATGTACTCATAATTTAGTAGGCATTTTTTTATAAAGGAAGACAACAGAAGAATTTCAAAAAAATAATTAACAATAAGCATACAAGAGCTGACTAACCACATAAAGCACTTTTTAAGTAGTAATAATGCTTGTCATCTTGGTCAGGGTCATTCTGTCTATACTATAATTCTTTAGATGTTTAGCATCCCTGGACCTCATCCACAAAATGCCAACAGCCTGTCATTAACCACCCTTTCCCTAGTCATTTGACAATCTATATACCACTGTACATTTCCAAATATAATGCAGTACTGTTTCCAGTTAAGAAACATTACTATAATGAATCAACACAGTAAAACTTAAGAAGAAAACAATAAGATAAACTTATCACTGAATATAAAAAAGCTTGAATAATTATAAGAAATGCTTAGGAATTTTTCAAAGCAATATTATGAAGTATTATAAAATGATAGTTTTGAATAAATGTGATTTCAGAAGATCCTGTCCTTTCCAATATCTAACACAGAAGCTTTTACAAAAATATTTGACACGTAATTGTGCAATTTATGGGGTACAATGTAATATTTTAGTACATCTAACACAGAAGTTTTGAATCATATTACCTATTTCTAAAACTGTGAAGTAGATACCTTATATATCCTTTATATATAAAATCTCGTATTGAGTTATTATGTACACAACTAAAAATTTTACTTAAGAAACAAAAAGAAAAAAGGCAAAGAAACTTATTCTATATAAACAATTTCAAAGAGATAGATCTCCATACCATCCTCAATGACACGCCCTTTATCATCCAGCATGCCCTGGATTTCACAGCCTCTGACATAAACCAGGCCAACCTGCTCAATGAAAGGTCTCCTCCGGTCAAACTTTGTGCCATAAGGTTTTGTGGGACGCACAGTAATTAGAAAACATACATCATGTTTACGAAGACCTAGTAAAACATAAAAACATAAAAGACATTTTCATCTTTTAGAACTTCATTGTTTTTAGTCTTCTGTTGGCAAATTCTCAATCTTTTATAAGGAACAGAGATTATTAAAAAATTTTAAATGTTAAGGGTGACCAATGATATTTGCATTGTATACAATTATGGGTTTTCTTATAACCTTTAATACTTAATATTTCATAGCAATAATTATGTTGAAACCTCTTTTATATTAAAATTAGAAACTTTCATATCATGAATCCATTATTGAATAAGCTTTTTAAGTCATGCTACAGCTCCAAAATTGGATGCTCGTCATCATTCTTATTTTTAACATTCTTAATAAGTAACCAAAAATGTGGTTGGCATATAATTCATCTATATCATATTTAGCATCTTTTTTTAAGCAGGTTTGTAACATCAGTTTAAGCCACCTAACAATGTCATTCCAACCATAGCCTAACTGTATTGCATTAATACAGGTCAACTCAAGAATAATTCACCAAAGGCACAAAACTGTTGTTTATAGATAACACCATGAGAAACCTGATTGAATATATATAGTTTCAGATGCAAACAGGGATCATTTTGTAAGTGAATGTCAAGAAATAGGAGATTTGTGCCGAAGTCCAAAGTTTCTCAGCCATCAGATCAAATAATGGACTCAAATGACTTCCCAGCCAGGCATGGCACATGCCCATGATCCCAGTAACTCAGGAGACTGAGGCAGGAGGATCTCAAGTTTGAAGCCAGCCTCAGCAACTTAGCAAGGCCCTAAGCAACTTGATGAGACCCTGTTTCTAAACAAATAGGGGATAATAGCTCTGCGGTGGTAAAGTGCTCCTGGGTTCATCTCAAGTACCAAAAAAATAAAAAAACAAAAAAAGACTTCCTGGCTCTATTAAAAGTACAGATACTAGAAGACAGGGACCATACCTCATAACATGTGCAATGTTATGCCATTAATCTTCATTGCTTTTCTGATCCAGTTTTTGATCATTGCACTTCTGATCTACTATACAATATAAATGTAAATAGTCTGCTTTGCTCATAATATTGGTAAGAAGATACACAACTAAATTTAATCACCTATATGAATAGTATTGAAACCAGTATGGATCATTTTCCTTTGTAGCGTGTTCAAATGTGGATAAAGCTAGAAACACTTAATTCTGACATTCTATGCAAAGAAGCAGGATAGGTAATGACAACCAAGGGAACCATTCTACTTTGTTATACTGCTTCCATCACCTCTAATCTGCAAAATCCATCGAAACTTCTAAGAGCCAAAGAAATGGCTTTGACAAGTCTCTCCCAATGGAGATGTCAATTTTTAGCATTACTGAGGTATGAGTATCTTTTCCTTTCAAAAGCAGATTATTCTACTGTGATCTAAGATGAAGATTAGATCTACCCATCTTAAAATCTACATTATAATGAGCTGGATTACATGTCTCTTTCCAATTATTTGTATCCACCCTCTCCTGGCTGCGCTTTCTGGAGCAGAATCCAGCATTCAGTTTCATTAATTCTGCTTCCTTAATTTTAATGGAAAGGATAAGGACCTGGAGCCTCAAATTTTGTTGAAGGGATAAGATGAATGTTTCATAACTTCTAGTTTGAAAATTTCAAACTATTCTTTATTTGTGTAAGACAACATTCAATAATGTTTGCAGAGCCTCTCTCTCATTTTTTGCCCCAAGTTCCTATTTGATTACCCCTTATGTGATCAATATAAGAGCCAAGTCTGGACCTTGATCTATGAAAAAAAGCATTCTCTTTTCACAATATTCCATAATATGAATCACTAATCCTTAAATACTCTATTGCTTAGCCATCAACATATACCCACTATTTATCATTCTACCAGTGGCCCATGTTTAAAAGACTGACTGATTGAAATAGAAAGAGAGGAAGGATGGAAGGAAGGGAGGGAGGAAGAAAAATCTATTTTAGGCCTTCTGAGAGCAACTGCAAGGGGGGGGAATAGGAGTTTTCGAGTAAAACACCCTTTTTTCCCCCTTAACACTGTAATGCACACGGGTCATCTGTCATCTACAAATGCCTGTGAAGAAACTTTTAAAATTCCCAACCATTACTATTTACAAGGATACACAACAAGTTATTTCATTATATTACCCACTGTATAGAAGTGTTTAATACCATCTTAAATTTCAAGGGGTGATAAGTACAAGACCTTCTCCACCAACTTAATGTCTTTCTCAAGGTTCAGCAATAATAAAGGTGCAAGTCACTCTAGATGTGTACTGCAACAGACTGGTACTCTTCTAAAGGATACAGGAGTCACAAAAACAATCTGTCACAAACTATACCCACTAGATTAGCCATTTGTTAAACATTTGGCCATCTTCATTGCTGAATTCCTTGATAAATATATCATATGTTCCATATGTTTATAGCTATGTAGGGAGCAATAATTTCTGAAAACTGATCCATTAAGGGAGTATCCCTTTCCTTCTGGTATGCAAAGAAGGTAGCAGAGATTAAACCTACTGGCTACTATTTCTCACAACATGACAGCAAGTAAGAGCTCTCATAGACAGCTGGGGGGAAAATATAAAAGTGCCAATTAAAAATCAGCTCATGAGCCACTTCTGACCAGGTATTAGTAATGTTTTAACTCTTTGACTTGGTAACTTTGAACATGTCTGCCTCTGAAAAAAATTGTGACACAGAACTCTCATCTCTAAAACTTTGCCTAGTAAAAAACAGGAAAAAAACCCCACTGGTTTCATTTCTCTAAAACTATCAAATATCTTTGAACAAATTTGATCTCACTAATTTATCTGCCTTCTTCACTTTGGTTAAAATAAACAATTATTTCTTTCTGAGTTATTTCACTACATCTCCTTCTTCCAAACTCCTTTTTTAATCTTTATTCTTCACAAAATATACACACATTCACATCCCTATACTTTTCACTTCGGCTGCTTTTATCTTTTGAAAATATCAATTTTCCTTACTTACACTGAACATATGTACAAATTATATGTGGGTTTTCTCCCTTTCTAAAATGAACACTAATGCTTTTATTCTTTTTGAATTGTTCCTATAAATTCATATTATCTTACTTAATTTATGACTTAAAATGTGTCCTCTGGGCTTTGCAAACTGCAATTTTCAAAACAATGGGATGAAGAAAACAAAAACAAAAAACAAAAACACCACTGGGATATGTATGTGACCTTATTCTTTTTATTAAAATTTTTGAGATACTTATATGTTCTTGAATGATCGATCCTTAGTATTTTTACTAGTAATAATTAGAAGGACAACTGATATCCTTTAAATCAAAGTTCAGGGATAAAATTTAATAAAAGCTTAAGAAAACCTTTATTTAAAAAAGGTAACATTTAGTAAAGTATTTTGCTAATACTCCTAAGTGAAAAATCTACAAACTAAAAAGGCCAAAGGTAACTTCAACATTTGAAACACAAAATTACCTTCCCATTCGTCTTTGATGTGATCTCTGACATTCAAATTGATGGTGACATCTGCACGAACTCGGGTTGGCCAGTTTTCACCTATATTGGGTTTGGCAACCTCAACTACAGTGAAAGCCACAATGGGCTGGGCCATTCGTGCCCAACCACCAAACACTACACCACCATACTCAGATTGCCTGAAAACCAAAGAAGTAGATGATTACTCAAACAAAAATAACTTTCCCCCAACTGTTAGACAAGTAAAAGTACTAAGAATACATGTATTAGCTAGTATTTAAGTACTAACATTAGCAACCCTTATTTTTAAACTTATTTAAAAAAAATTCTAAATCCCAACATACAGGAAGTATATGTGATAGTATAAAACAAGCAAATATGGTCTGGAAAAGAAAGGGAAGTAGAGGAATATTCTCTCACCTCTGAAAAAATAACAACACTATCCATATTAAAGTCTTCTGGAGTGGAGTTATTTTATTAAAAAGAAACATAATTCAACACAATTTTATTTCTGCTTTATTAAACTATAATTGACAATAAAATGTATACATTTAAGGAATATGTATGTTTTGATATACATATACAATGTAAAATGACTACCAAAGTCAAGCTAAATTAACATATCCATCACCACAGTTAACTTTTTGTGGTACCATGAGAATACTTACACTCTATTTGTCTAACAAATCTCAAGTATATAATACATTCATTATTAACTATAGTAATTATGCTTTATATCGAGTCTCTAGAACTTACCAAATTTTTTTCTGTACTGGGGATTGAACCCAGGGGCACTTAACCACATCCCTAGCTCTTTTTAATTATTTTGAGACAGGGTCTTGCTGAGTTGTTTAGGGACTCACTAGGATGCTGAGGTTGGCTTCGAACCTGCGATCCTCCTGCCTTAGCCTCCTGAGCCACTGGGATTACAGGCATGCACCATCACACCTGGTCAGTACTTATGGATCTTATAGCTAAAAGTTTGTACCCCTTGACTACCATGTTCACATTTCTCTCACCCCTGAACCCCAACAGTCACCTTTTGACTCTTTGAGTTCAACTTTTTTAGGTTTCATATGTAAGTAAAATCATCAGTTTTTGCCTTTCTGAATATGCCTTAGTCATTTAGTATAATGTATTCTAAGTTCATCCATATTATAAAAAATGGTAGAATTTTCTTCCTTAAGTAATGCTGAATAATATTCTATAGTGTGTACATGCATACACACCATATTTTTACATTTTCTTTATTTATACATTGATGGACACAGGTTGTTTCCATATCTTGGCTATTGTAAACAATGCTGCAATGAACATGGAAGTGCAGATACCTCTTTGGTACAGTGATTTTATTTCCTTAAAACATATATGCAGAGTGGGATTGCTGAATCATACAGTTTTATTTTTAATTTTTTAGGCATTTCCATACTGCTTTCCATAATAGCTATACTAATTGACATTCCCACCAATAGTATAAAGGGTTTCCCTTTTTTCCACATCTTCATCAACATTTATGTTTTGACTTCTTTATAACAGTCATCGAGGTATGAGGTGATAATCTCACTGTGGTTTTGATTTGCATTCCCCTGACATTAGTAATGCTGAATATATTTTCATATACCTTTTGGTCACCTGTCATCTAAATACCTTCTTTGGAAAAATGCCTATTCAGATTCTTTGCCTTATTTTTCAATTGTTTTGGGTATTACTGTTTGTTTGTTTGGTATTGAGTTGTATGAGTTCCTTATATATTTTGAATATTAACGATTATATATACGGGTTACAAATGTTTTCCCCCATTCCAGAGAGCTATCTTTTTATATTGCTTCCTTTGTTGGGCAGAAACTTGCTAGCTTAGTGCAGTCTCACTACTTTTATTTTTGCTTTTGTTGCCTGCACTTTTGCTATATCAAAAAAAAAAAAAAAAATCACCCCTAAGACCAAAAACATGGAACTTTTTTTCTGTTTTTTTCTTCTAGGGGGGGTTTTAAGAATTCGAGTCTTACATTTACATCTTTTTTTTTTGTTTTGTTTTGGAACCAGGGATTGAACTCAGGGGCACTTGACTACTGAGTCACATCCCCAGCCCTATTTTGTATTTTATTTAGAGACAGGGTCTCACTGAGTTGCTTAGGGCCTCGCTAAGTTGCTGAGGCTGGCTTTGAACTTGTGATCCTCCTTCCTCAGCCTCCCGAGTCACTGGGATTACAGGTGTGTGACACCGCGGCTGACACGTTTACATCTTTGATCTACTTTGAATTCACTTTTGGGTATGGTACAAGATAGGGATTCAACTTCCTTTTTGTTTTGTTTTGTTTTTTGCACATGAATATCTAGTTTTACTAATACCATTTATGAAAAGACTATCCTTTCCTTGTTGTATATTTTTGACACACATATAAAAGATTAGTTGTTCATATATGTACGGATTTATTCCTGGGCTTTCACCTTGTCCATTGGTCTGTGTCTGTTTTTATGCGTGTACCATACTGTTTTGATTATACTAGTTTTGTAATACAATTTGAAATCAAGAACTATAATGCCTCCAGCTTTATTTTCCTCAATTAAAATTACTTAAGTTATAAGGGTCTTTTCATGTTACTAATTTGTATTCTTTTGTTTCATCTTGAAGAATTCCCCTTAATATTTCTCATAAGGCAAGTGATGAACACTACAGCATCTCCCTTCATTTCTGCAGGACAGTTTTACTTAGTTCTACTTTATACTCTTATTCTTTTGTCTTCTTCCTCAAATAGTCTCATTGCTAATATTTCTATTTTCCGTACTTCAAACATTACTATAAACTATTTCAAATTATACAGCTATAGTTTAAAAAATTAAAAATAAGCAAACAAATGGTTACATATATGCAAACACCTCCTTCAGAGCACAACATTTAAATAATTTAAAAGGTGCTGCCATGGATTGAAGGAAAAAAATAAGGTAACTACAATTACTAGAACAACTAACATCTAAATACTGATTCTTTCTTATGTTACTCTAACTTGCACTTTAGTTTTTACATTAAATATTATATTAGGGAAATCTGTAACACAAAAACTCTAGTAGCACTCACATACTAGAAAGTATTGCTAAATATTACAAGCTAACAAAAATAAACTACATATAATGTAAAGGCTTTGTGTCATAACAAAAAAATACAGAACTTCATAACATCAAGAGAAACTAGCCATGCACAGTGGTGGCATGCTTGTAATCCCAGTGGTCCAGGAAGCTGAGACAGGAAGATTCTGAGTTCAAAGCCAGACTCAGCAACTTAGCGAGGCCCTAAGCAACTCAATGAGACCCTATCTCTAAATAAAATACAAAATAGGGCTGGGGATGTGGGTCAGTGGTTGAGGGTCCCTGATTTCAATCCCTGGTACCAAAAACAACAACAACAAAAAGAAACTAATTAATAATAAAGGCTCTGCAATCCAATGACTTGGTTAGAGGTGGGACAACCCCTTGTAAAATAACTACCACTTCTTCCATGTTTACAGTTTTATTCCACTATAATTTACATATTATAGAATCCATTCATCATAAATGTATGATTTAAGTATTTTTAGTAAATTAACAGAGATATTCATCTATCAACACAATCTTACAACATTTCTTTAAAAAAGATCCCTTTATTCCAACTGCAGTCAATCCCTGTTCCCACCCCAGCTAATCACTAATCTACTCCCCTTATTCCTTTTTCTTACAAAATGTTCAAACACAAAGCACTGAAAAGGACAAATGTCTGCCCCTCCTCTCTTATCACTGCTCAGTGATATTCCAGCAGCCTGAAAATACGATCATCATGTAATGAGCAATAATGTCTCTGCTACTTTTTCACCTTCAGCATACACGCTATAAAAAAACAACACTGGTCCCTTTTATGATCTCATCATTTTTAACTATTTTCACAGATGGGCATTAAGAACGCAAATTTAGAAAAATTTAATATTATAAATATGAATGATTTAACTCCAGAACTGACTTTTTCCCCCCTTATATCTTAAAATGGCATCATTTAAAAAAAATTTCCTCTATTAATAGGTCATAAGTATTTTTGTTGTATTTAGCATAAAAATAACAAACATGTAAGTGTATTCTATTTATTGAACTGCTAGCTAATAAGTCCCTATTTGGCAAAATGGCCAAAACTAGGGCCTGAATCTAAACATATAAATTCAAGGTAATAATAAATTGTAAGCAAGTTTTTTAATCAAGCTCTCCCGCAGGGTCCGAACAATGGGCAATAATTTCAGCTAAGTTGTAGGCAGGGATGATCAGTCAGTGGGTATACAAATTTCACAGTGCTAGCCTGCTTACTGACTCAACTGATTATTAAGTCAAAAATACTTTGTCTTGTGTTTTATAGTCTCACCCAGAATAACTTTTCACATAATAATTAATTAAAAAATAGAACTGTGTATAAAATAAAATATGGAAGTGAAAAAAGACATCATAATCACAGTGTCTATGGTAGCTCTCTGCCACTAGTAAAGAGAGAAGTCTGGAAGACACCTGAATTAGTTCACTTTTAAGAAATGTTAATTTTTTATATAAAAGGCAGAACAATTGTGTATGTGTATGGAATATGACCATATGATAATGCAAATACATTTCAAAGAAATTTACTCATTTCCAATTGATTGTGTCGTATAGCTTATGCCACATCTATTTCATACTTAGAATCTCCACAGTCATAGGAGAGCTTTTACACAGTCAGTCAACATCTAATAAACCAAACTCAACCTTTGTAAATTTCATAATGCAGAGCTCTCTAACATAACTAGAGTTAAGGACTTCACTAAAGGAATTCTAGACATGAGCCAGCAGGTGGAAAGCCAAGTTTAAACAGAAGAGTTCATCAAAAACTAGACCTACTCAACTGGTTCTTAAAGTAAATCCTGATGATTTAGTCCCTTTAAGTTCACCTATGGATGGAGAGCCAGAGAAGACTTAACAATGTACCATTCGCAGGGCACGGTGGCGCACACCTGTAATCCCAGCACTTGGGAGGCTGAGGCAGGAGGATCACGAGTTCAAAGTCAGCCTCAGCAACTTAGCGAGGCCCTAAGCAGCTCAGTGAGACCCTGTCTCTAAATAAAATACAAAATAGGGCTGGGGATGTGGCTCAGTGGTGGAGTGCCCCTGGGTTCAATCCCCAGTACCAAAACAACAACAACAACAACAACAAAAACAATGTACCACTCCAGGTCACATTCAGCAATATCCCCCCATCCCTGGCCAGTTCCCATGGAGACACTGAAACTGACAACAGTCAGATGAACAAATGAAATAGAGGAGTAACCCTTTATCACAAGTTTCATCCAGGACCTAAACCATCTATCCTTCCCTGGTACAGGACTGCTAGACAACCCATACCCATCTCTTTACCCTTTTACCAATGTCTAAGTCACTCTCCTCTGCATTTTTTCCCTTTCCTCTCAAAGTAAGACAACTTCTCCTACTTTATCCCTAGTCTCCCAGCTCCACCTCCCAAGTACCTACTAAATATTTTAGCACTTCTGATAGATTTTAACTCACATATAATTTCTTAAAGAGCACACATCTCCTATTTTGGAAGGCTTCATATAATGTAACTAATTTTTGAACACATTTATGAAATTTTGACAGAAGTGTATCAGTCACTATATACATCTCTTTATTAGTAAGTGGAACCAATTTACTTACCATGGCTTCATTCTGCTGACACTATCCTCAATATCCTGTCTAATTTCATATGTTGATTCTAAGCGGAAGAGATTAAAATTCCTTAGGAGATAGTCATGAAGAGTCAAAAACTGTAAATTCAACTTGGGAAGAGCAAGGCAACCTGAAAAGGAACATTCGGATCTGAATTACTCTCTTCATCAGTCATCTGCTCTATGTATTTTTTTAAAACATAGTACCACAAACTTGGTAAGAATTTAATAAAAAGTGAAATGCTATATAAGTGGTAACATCTTATCTTTATTTTCACATAGAAATTGCAAACCAGGTTAACAAAAGCTGTCCATTAAGAAGTAGGGGTGAGGGCTTGGGAATGTGACTCAGTTGTGAGGTGCCCCTGGGTTCAATCCCTGGTACCAAAAAGAAAAAGAAAAAAAAAAAAAACCAACCACCAACCAACCTAGGGGTGAAGGATGAATTTTATTAATACATGTAACCTGCATATCAGACTCATAAACAATGCTTCTTAAAAATATTTAAAGATATCTAAGTCTAGTAGTCTCAAATACTTTATAAAGCCTTCTTTTATCATCTAATTCACATTTGCCAAATCTTGAAGTGAGTATAACCTTAGCCCATGACAAAATTTACCATTAAAACTGGATTAGTACATTTCATTGCATAAATAGATCTCTAATCACTACTGCGCTCTAAATTTGCCTTGTTATTCCAGGCTTGCTCTTCTCTATGTTAAAAATGAATATTCTTTCCATTATCCTCACTTAACACTATTTCTCTTGAATAATAAGTGACCAAGCATTTCATGACATTATCAAAAAGTTGAAAAAAAAAAAGAATCCAAAGCACATTTTATTGGCATATCACAGTTTTATGATCCTTATGCAGAATACCAAAGATAAAACAAAGATGAGAAACAATGCTGCATAAAAATATTCACATCATTTATATTAGTAAACTTTGACTTGCAATTCCATTCAACTTTTTTCAAGCCAGAGACAAGGGGAAGCATCTCTTTTCATAGCACATTTTATTTAAAAGAAGAACTAAAATGTTACCATCTTATGACCAACCCTCACGTGAATTAAGAAATCAAGATGTTAAGTATCAATGGTTACTAACCCAGAAAGAGACAATCCTCCTGATGAAAGAATAGACCACCACCAAGAATCTTGCTAAAGAAAACCCTTAAGACTGACTAAGCCTCTGCAAAATTTGTTAGTAAAATGAAGGTAGAGGAACATACTGCATAACAACACTGTTTATTTTGAAAAGTCTAAACTTTGGAAAACTGCAAATCAAACAACCCAGATTCTTTAACAGAAAGGGGGGTAAAAAAGGATATAGGGAGATATGCCAAAAAAGTAAAGGACATTTAAAATATGAAACCTTGGAATCACCTTGTTAGCTATCCAGGACTCTCCCATATGCCTATTTCTAGATACATTTTCTTCCTTCCACCTGGAAGTAACCATTTCCCAACTTTTATAACCATCACTAGCTTGAATTTCTGTAGTTTATCACCCAAGAATGTATCCTTAGACACACAAAAACAACACATCAACCTTTATAGCTATAAAAAATAGGAATCCTGACTGCCTATTCTGAACCTTAGCACAATTTTAGCACACTGGTTTTGCTACAGTTATGCATTTAGGATACAACTCTGAAGTAATTTTTCTTTTAAATAAATGTACCAACAGAAAATATCTGTTATTTTTTAAATAGTCACATTTTTTTCTAATAATGATGCCACTGTTCAAGACTTCTTGACATATCTTTTGAAATATGTCTTCAAAATATGACAGAATGTACTTCTGTATATACTCAGTTGTAGCAAAGTCTCATTCTTAGGGTATGAGCCAAAGGCACACAGAACCAAATGTAGTGAAAGGCAGCGAACAAACTACATAATATCACTTTGGATCAAAATCAAGGGTTTAGTATCAACTAATGATAATGTATTTTTGGTGGTCATCACTTTGCTCTACAAAGAATTCAGAAGACACTCTAAAAAAAAGTTTGATGAAACAGCCTATGATAGTGACAAAATGAAAGTTACCCTTTCAGCATTGTCTTGGAGTTTTACCATCATACTTTCTATATTATATATACAATAAGATATATTTAAATTTAATAAAAATATTAGTGCTAAGCATTCAAAATACTAAATATTTTCTAGCTTCTAAAGTTGAGCTTCAGGGTACCAGAAAATTATCCTAACATATGAAATAAAACGGAGTACATTTTCAACTAAATATGATGAATTTGAATTAAGTTTCATATTACACCTGAATCCTATATTTCTTTACCATACCTTCCCCAGAATAGTACTCAGTTGGGACAATATTTTCATCCCATATAATTTTTTCAGTTGGATACAAAGGCATCTGATTCAATTGCTGAATCTGAGAAATCCGACGCTCATGTCGAGATACCTAAGAGAAAGGAAACAGGTTCATACAGAAAGTGAGAATCATCTTTGTTCACTCAAAATAATATATGGACAAATTCACCATAAAGTATGGAATGAGAAATTTTATATCTTTTAGGTTACTGAAGCACTTTAACAAAATGTTTTTTCTTTCCTCATTTTCTCCATTAAAACAAAGATGAAAGAGTAATCAATAACGATAGACTTTGGAATCAGAGGGACCAGAGTTCAAATTCCAGCCTCTCTATGTATGAGCAATGAAAATCTGGACAAGTTATTCCAACCTTCCTAATCTTAAGTTTCCTTTTTAGTAAAACAGAAAAAGTGCTACTCACCTCACTGGTGTCTCATGCAAACTAGACAGAATACTGTAAAGTAGCAGAAGTTCTCGGCAAATATCAAGAATTTAAAAACTGAGTACTTATCATTAACCAATGTAAGAGAAAAGTATAAGCCCTAAATCCTGTTTTTCATTCTTATACTAACTATACAATCTGGTCTCAGTCATTCTCATGTAAAATGAGAAATGGATTGTCTCTATTTCTCCTTCAATGATGACCTTGATGTACCTTTATTATTATAGCAGAGTGCTATATTATATTATAGTAGCAGAGTGCTACTATATTATAGTAGAGTGCTTGCCTGGCATGTGTTGGGCACTGGGTTTGGTCCTCAGCACCACATAAAAATAAATAAATAATGCTGGGCATGGTGGTGCACGCCTGTAATCTCAGCAACTCCGGAGGCTGAGGTAGGAGGATCTCGAGTTCAAAGCCAACCTCAGCAACTTAGTGAGGCCCTAAGCAACTCAGTGAGACCCTGTCTCTAAATAAAATACAAAATAGGGCTGGGGATGTGGTTCAGTGGCTGACTGCCCCTGAGTTCAATCCCTGGTTCCAAATAAATGAATAAATAAATAAGCAATGCATCCCACATATAAAAGTAAGTTTGTTACCTAATCAACAATGCTAAAATAATAACATTTGAAAATGTCATATTCTCTTCAGTACAGGTAGCATTATTTTATGAAAACAGATATTGTGATAGCTAAGCAATATGTATATTTTAACTTTTTAAAGGAAATTTGGATATTAGAAGAAACCAAAGCTTGAACCTCCTTTAGGAAAGGAAGGAAACAAAAGCTATGTTATATCACTATAAATTGAAAATTATTTTATTTTGGAATACCTATTTAAATTTTAAGGGTAAGATTTTAGTTACAAGACCCAAAAAAGCACAGGATCTAACTTTATACTCAAACATACCTTCTGTTAGATTCCTAACAGAAAATTCACATTTTTTTTTTTTTTTATTAACACCAAAACCTGACTCCCAACAGACTTTATATTGTCAGGAAATACCACAAGAAATTTTCAGAAAGCACACATGTAGTCGAAGACAATGAAAGTGATTTGAAGGAAGAAAGGCAAAGACAGTGGCCTAAGACATGTTCTTCATGCAAGTTAACTTATTAATAAAAAAGGATTTTTCCATACTGAAATTAATTTAAAATGCTTCTGAAGGACTTCTCCCCAGTCAGCACTTAAAACATCTGTCACTAGGCTTTAAACACCTGCTACAGAGTTTGTAGTCTCTGTGAAACTAGTATATCATCTTATTTCCTACAGTGAGGGATTGTGTTTTTACATCTTAGAGTAAAGACCTTAGCTGGGAAAATAAATCATAAAACAGTATGCTTAGTATGTGTTAAAAAAAAAAAAGTACACATGCACATCAACACGTACATTAGTTTAGGCACAGAAATGTCTGAAATACATGAAGAGCTAATCTATAATAATTCTATTTTATTAGAGAATATACTGCATGAATTATAGAATTAAGTTAAATAAAAATCATATTTTTTAAAAAATCTGGAAGGACGTAGATAAAAGTGTTAACAGTGTTTATCTCTGGGGAATAGAATGAGTTCAAGGGGAATAAGGTTTTGACTTTTTAATTTCAAATACCTCTATATTATGTTTTACTTATAAAATAATAGAGCCGGGCGCGGTGGCGCATGCCTGTAATCCCAGCACTTGGGAGGATGAGGCAGGAGGATCACAAGTTCAAAGCCAGCCTCAGCAACTTAGTGAGGCCCTAAGCAACTCAGTGAGACCCTGTCTCTAAATAAAATACAAAATAGGGCTGGGGATGTGACCCAGTGGTCGAGTGCCCCTGGGTTCAATCCCCAGTACCTAAATAAATAAAGTAATAGAAAACTATGATTTCTATGGAACTACAAAAAAGCTTCACACACATATGCACAAAAAAAAGTAGTTTGGAAGTTAAAATCTCTCATTTCTAAAAATGACTGAGAAATCCCTAAGAATTTTTCAACTACTTAGTGATAAGTTCTCATATTTCTAACATTCCCAAGATTTCCTAGTGATAAAGATAAAGCCTAATATTCAAGGAACTATGCTTAAATGATCACATAAACATAAATGTTTATTCATATACATATACTATGTGTTTTTAATTGTCACCTCCTTAAAGAAAGGAATGGTGTCAATTATGTATCTCCAATGTGTGAATTCAGTGCCTGACACACAAGTTGCTCATAAATGCTTGCTAATGTAATGAGTTCTTGTGAGAAAGCAGTTTCAAAGGATGAAAGACCCAAGAGAAGAAATTCAAGAAATGAAAAAGCAAATCTGATAAAAAGCAAATGATAATTCCAAGAACAGTTCTTATGATATGTTGTATGTTGTTACAATTTGAATTTGCATTTCCCTAATGACAAGACACTAAGCATCTATCCATGAACTTACTAACATCTATCTGCTTTGATACTGTGTCTATTTAAATCTCTTGCCATTTATTTAGTTATTTTCTTATTATGGAATTCTGAGACTTCTGGATACAGTCTGTATTCTAATATTTTCTAGCAGGATACGGCCTGCCTTTTCATTCTATTAACAATGTCTTTCAAAGAGCAGACATTTTTAAATTTTGATAAAGGCCAATTCATAAATTTTTCCTTTATGCTTTAGTGTCTGCAGAAATCTTGGCATGGACCACAATCACTAAGATTTTTTTCTCTTAGTATTGATATTTAAGTCTGTGATTCATTTTGTGTTCATTTGTATACATGAATTGTATATAATATTTTAGTACAGTAAAAACACATACCAACATATTTTTGAATAATTCAAAAAGACAGAGAAAACAATGTAAAAAATTCAGAGAATATTAATATTTACCAGCAATTCTAGAAGAAATTCTTTATCAAAAGTTGTATCTTCATTTTTAGGAAGGGTTGGCAGCAAGCAGAGGTATGATGCCACCTGGTGGAGCGTGTTTGAACTGCAGAATGAAGAACATTTTTTTATTTACAACATTGCTTTTGAAACATGTACTTCTACAGAGTTTAAAAAATAAATATAGTCCTATGATATGGGCAGCCAATATCAAAAGCCAGCAATAAAAATTATACTTTTAATTCAGGGTTTTCCAAATAATTCCTACAAACCTCATGGTACCTAAAATCCTTCCAAGGGAATTGCAAGGACAGCATGATTTTAGTACCAAGACATTTCCCCCCCGCACTGTACTTATATATATATATTGACAGTACAAAGGCACTAGTAGATAAAACTGCTGGCAAAGATTCAGTCAGTGGCACCAACCTGTGCTAAAAGTAGTCACAGAATTCCTCACTTGCACACAGTGTTCTTTAAAAAGCCAGTTTTATTGAAGAATATCCCTGATTCAATCGTGAATAATTAAAACTGTTATTAAATTTGGATTCTTTAATACCCATTCCAAATTCTATGTGAACTTGACAGCTTTCCACTACTTAGTTTCATCAACCCCCAAATTTCTCTCATGCCACTTTGTATCAAACCTTCATTTCAATCTCTAGCAATTGCTAATGTATTTTCAATTTCTATGATTTTGTCTTTTCCAGAAGGTCAAACCACACATTTAGTAGCCTTGGACACTGACTGTCTTCTGATATTGGTGGATGAAATTTACCAATGTGGTGTGTATCTGTAGTCGGTTGCTTCATATTGCTGAGTAGTGTTCTATTACATGGATATATTACAGTGTGTTTATTCATTTACCAATTGAAGGGTATTTATGTATTCTAGTTTTTGACAATTACAAATAAAGCTACTATACACATTTTTGCATAAAGATAAAATTTTAACTTTTCCTAGGTATATCATTGAGCAAAGAATGCTGGATCATACAGTAAACTTTAAAAGGAAGAGTTGATATTTTCCAAAGTGGCTCTGTTTTTAGCTCCCACCAGCAATGTCTGAAAATTCCAGTTGCTCCACATAACTGGCAAAATTGCCCATTGGTTTTTTTTCTTTTAAATAATTCTAATACAGGGGCTGGGGATATAGCTCAGCGGGTAGAGTGCCTGCCTCGCAAGCACAAGACCCTGGGTTCAATCCCCAGCGCCGCAAAAATAAATAAATAAATAAATAAATAAAAATAATAATTCTAATACATATGTGGTATGTTATGATTCAAATTTGCACTTCCCTAGCACCTTTTCTTGTACTTACTAACATCTATCTACTTCCATACTGTATCTATTTATGTCTCTTGCCATTTGATTAGTTACTTTCTTATTATGGAATTCTGAGACCTCTGAATTCAGTCCTTCATCAGGTATGTGTTTTTTAGTCGATATTTCCCCCTAGTATGTGGCTTGACTTGATTCTCATAACAATATCTTTCAAAGAGCTTTTTTAAAAAATATCAATAAAGGCCGATTCATCAATTTTTAAGCATCATTGTGCTTAGATGTCTGTAGAAATCTTGACACAAACCACAATGACAAAGATTTTGTTGTTTTAGTTTTGATATTTAAGTCTGTGATTCAATTTGCATTATGTGTACATATGATGCCAAGTTATAGTTCAAGCTTCACACTTTACATGTGGATGTCTTAACTGTTCTAGCATCACGTGAAAAACAATCCTTTCTTCATATACTAGTAAACAAATTTAGTACTAATTAAGTACATTATAAAAATCAACTAACCATACATATATGGTCTATTTCTGGATTCTCTCAATTCTACTCTACTGATCCATAAATCAACCCCATTTTTGATACTATAATATTTTAATTACGGTAGCTTTATACTAAATAGCAGAGGCAGGTGGTAGAATTCATCTAACACTATTCTTTTCTAAAATGGTTTTGTCTCTTCTAGTTCCTTTGTCTTTCCATATTTTATAAGTTTGTCAATTTCTACAAAATATTGTGCTAGGATTTCATTTGGAATTAAATTACATCTACAGATTAATTTGGGAAGAATTGACATCTTATCTGAGTCTTTTCTTTATGAGTAAGACATGAAAGCTCATGTGCAAACCCAACCATCTTCAATAAACCAGATATTAAAGAGATTCACAAAAATGTAAATCAATGCCACTCTTCCCATCATGTGTTCTTTTCATTTTAGAGAATATATTTATCATTAACAAAACACATTTAACATATAATGGATTACAGTTCATATTTTTAATGAGTACTGGATAAAATAATTTCCCCAAATGTATTATACAGATAAAATAAATGTAAATATTTTGTAACCTTAGGGCACAGAAGGTCTTCTACATAGAGCACAATTACTAATGAGAAGATTGACAGATATGATTAACTAAAAAAATTAAAAGATCTGCAAAACATACAACCAAAAAAACAGAGTGGATGCAAACATATAAAAAACTATGAAATTATTCCAACACTTATAAAGATATATAAGTGACACTGGACTTCTAAACCAATATAATGACATATTTATAAATCAATACGAATATGCTTGTAATTTACTTTAAAATGCCACTTTCATTTGAGATCATTATATTAAATCACAATTCTGCAGGCATTTTAGCATGAAGTAAACTTAATAAAGCTTAGGAACTAAAAAAATTCATGTAATACAAACTAGATAATGGATTAGCATCCAGAGTATATAATGGTTTCTTAAAAATAAAATCCACAAGAAAATTAGCAATCAAAAAATAGTAAAGAATAACAGGAAAGTTACAGAAGAAATGTAAATGGCTAAGAAAATTTAAGATACTCAATTTTCCCAATATAATGAAAAAAATGCAAAGTAAAACAATGAAGATTTTTCACTTCTTGGATGGGCAAAAAGTAAGAACTCATTTACTTAGTGTTGGTAGGTAGAAAAAGAAAGCTTCATGCACTGTTGGTATAAATGTAAACTGTTCATTTTTTCTGAATGAACAAATTTTAAACATATAACCTTTGAGTCAGCTCTAAAAATTTTTTACACAGAAGTAAAAAGGAATGCTGCTATACTTTGAATATTGAATCTCTCTCAAGGTCCATGTGTTGAAGGATTATTCTCCAGCCTTGGTATTACTGGGAGGCCTATTGGAAGAAAGTTAGGTCATTGGGGACATGCTCTTGAAGGAGATTTTGGGACCCTGGTCCCTTCCTCCCTCTCTTTTTCTGCTCACCTGATATGAATGAGCTATTTCTGCCATGTGCTCCTGCTATGATGTACTGCCTTCTCACAGGGCCAAAAGCAACAAGGCCAACAGACCATGGATTGGCACCTCTAAACTATAAACCAAAATAAACTTCCTTCTTTTTAAGTTCATTTATCTCAGGTATCTACTACAGCAATGGAAATCCGACTAACCCCCAGATGCTCACTGCAAAATTGTTGGTAATAGTCCAAAATTTTAAAGTTAAAGATCCATCAATAAGAGAGTGATTAAAAAACACTCTATGATAGTCCCATTTAATGGAACTCGAATTTACTTAAAAGAATGAAACAGATCTATTATTAAGAATTATAATTAAGCCGGGTGTGGTGGCGCACCCCTGTAATCCCACTGGCTCTGGAGGCTGAGGCAGAAGGACTGCAAGTTCAAAGCCAGCCTCAGCAAGGGCAAGGTACTAAGCAACTCGGTGAGACCCTGTCTCTAAATAAATACAAAACAGGGATGGGGATGTGGCTCAGTGGCCGAGTGCCCCTGAGTTCAATCCCCAGTACCAAAAAAAAATTATATAATTATTTTATATATAATTATTGCATAATTATAATTCACTTGAAAATGAATAATAAACCAACCTTAGTTTGTTTCATTTCAAATAGCAAATGAACTAAATAATTTCTTCCAAGAGTTAAGAAAAACAGGGAAATAGTGGAACACAGTGTTATAAGTTAGGGCCTAGGAATTAAAATGGTTCAAATCTTATCTCTGCCACTTATTTGCTGTATAACCCCAAGCAAATTACTTATTCTATGCCTTAGTTACTTTTTAAAAATGGTACCTATTACTAATATGAAGTTTTGAGGATTATTTACACATTAGCAGAGTGCCTCTTACATAATAAATGAAAGTATGTGATTATTATATAGCTATTTTCAAATAAAGTATATTAGCAGATAATGAAATGCCAGACAATATTACTAATTTTATAAATTTTAACCAGGTAAAAATGTTCCTAAGTCATAAAGCTAATATCACAAATGATGAACCATTATTGATGTCTCTTACATGATTGATGGGATTGACCAGTTTAAACTCCTACTCTAGGAAAAATTTAAGATCTAGAAAATGACACGTTATAAGAAATATATTTTACCCCAAAAAAGGCAAAAAAAAAAAAAAAAGAGGAGAGGGAGAGGGAGAGAGGGAAAGATAGAGAGATAAAGAGAGAATGCACGCACCTGCGAAATGGAGGTGCATTTAAGTGACTCAAAGATATCAAACTGCTAAAGAGTAGCCCAAGCTTAGACATCAATGAAGAGTGAAGGAACAAGCAGCTTTACTTAAAGTAATGCAAAAATGAATAAAAGCAACAAAGAAAAGTAAAATTTAAGGAGCATGATACTAAGAGAGTATATATAGTTTTTCTTTAGTGTTGCTTACCTAAGAGGGCCAAAAAACTTGACCAAGGATTCCCGAGTATCTACTTCTGCCACATTTGAGAGGGCAAAATCATAGAGTTCAGGGAAATGTGCAAAAGCAGCTCTCTGAAAAAGAACAGTAAAGAATACCAATAATTAATATCTACCTATTAATAAAAACCATCTACAATTTACATACTGTATAGTGGAAATATTTTCTAAAAGTATAAAGCACTACCCTTTCTTATCGTATCTCCTATGTGATTTCTGCCTTATTCAGCCAGAAGCATGCAATACAACATAATAAAAATAAAAGCAAAACAACCACCACCAAGAATTGTTCAAGCAGGAAAGCGAAAATGAATAGCCAGTGTTCAGATTTTTATTTCTAAAACTGATTTTGAATATAAATAAAAATAGCCATGAAGGCTATTAACAGAAGGGGATTTTAGAACCAAACATTTTATTATCAAGAACTGGCCTAACAAGACTAAAATAAAATCCCAAGGGAAAATTCCGCTGAAGAAATAACCTGAGGAGAGAGCCAAAAAACAATATGCTCATGCCCTGTTTTTGTTTGGAATTCTAGGAAGAAAATACTTGGTAGGCTAACATTCCCAACCAATAAGGGATAAGCCATAAAAAAATAGCAATAGCAGCACTATGATGGTTAAGTGTCTAAGACAACATCCTTAATCTTCCTTGATGCCCCTGTGCTACAGAAGAGACGCAGAAGTTTCTATGTTCTCCATAGTGACACACAGGTCACCAATGTTATGAGTGAGTTTGTATGGGATTATTGAAGACAACTACAAAATGATTGTAACCAAGTTGAGAGTGAGTGGCCCAAACCAGGAAACGAGTGAGAATCAGTTCTCAGAAGAACATTAACAACAAAACGGGAGCCTCAGCATCAGTGGAATCAGCCAAGTTCCTTGAGACCAGTCATCATGCCTTGCCTGCGCTAACAGGACAAACCTCATCCACACTGACTGTGATTACTTCAAGGGCAGAGGCAAAGAACAAAAACACTAATGTTCTGAGAAAAGAAGGAAAAGACATCCGAGTTTATTCTTCTTCCAAAACAATGAACCTTAAAGCCTCCATGCACACCCAGATGTGGCTTAGGGAAAGAGAGTAGAATTGATTATCAAAGAGAGTTTGAACTTCAGTTTGATTGAGTCTTTACCCCCTAAAAAAGACTCCTGAAAAAAAAAACAAAACCTTAATTGACAAAAGTTGCCTTCAGCCATCAAAGAAAATGGAGTTCAAAAGCAAAGTGAGATCAGTAAAAGAAAATAAAAATACTTCTTTGGCATATATGAACTATATTGGTAAATTTCAGTCCTATTACATGTGTTATCTTAAAAATGGGTAAAATCCTCACATATACTTTACCATACTTGTTCATAAAATGAAAGTGGCAGCAAGGCCAATATTTAAATGTACCAAACTGGCCAAGTAACTAATATTTATGAATATAGAATAACAGCATATTGATTCATAGGACTTAGATGCACTATGAAAGTCATTTTTCATTAATTCATCAGAATTAGCTTTAAAAAGTTGAAGATAAAGCTCTATTAAATTAATACTTTTTTCTATCTGCATCTATACAAAAACTAGATTATAGTATTACTCAACCTTTTAGAGCAAAAGAAAAAGCTATAATACATTTCAATTACCTGTAGAGAAGTAATTCTATCATAATGAATTGTGGTCATCTCATTCTCTGTCAGAGCATTTCCAGTCTGGTCATTAATTTCAAACCCAGTATAGAACTTAAGCATGTCCAAAAGCTGAAAGGATACATTTAAATTAATCAACTATGGAAATAAGACCAAGAAAATATAACACTATTTAATAAAATAAACAAGTCAATATACTTTCTCAGAGCTGCCAAAAAGTTTTGGAATGTAAAGATCACAACAAATACCCAAACACATTTAGTTTATGTGAAAAGAGTATGTCTTATGAATAAATTGCTAAATCTATTACTTATACAAAGTCTACTTCTACACAGAATTTAAACTGTAATCTTCAAACTTAAAGGACATTAAGGAGGTAATCCTAGAAAGCCTCATATTTTAATGAAAAAAAGAAAAAAAGCTGTCAACATCTCTGAAAAATTATGAAACTATACCACTAGAGAGAAGTCCTGAGGTCTTTAATTTATGCCAACTTAAACGGATTTTCTGAATGAGGGTTTTGGATTTGTAAGTGGAGATACTCTTCTATGTGCTGCTTCAGTTAGGGAAAACTATAAGGAGGGAAAAGTTAAGTTATTCATTCCTCTCATCAGTCTTCAAGGCCATTAAGCCTTTGTTTAGCTTGGTTCCTTGTGGCTAAAGAGTCCCTGCTTTGAGATGGAGATTCCTCAAAAAACTAGGAATGGAGCCACCATAAGACCCATGTATTCCACTCCTTGATCTATATCCAAAAGATTTAGAATCAGCATACTACATTGATGCAAGCACAATCAATGTTTATAGCAGCACAATTCACAATAGCCAAGCAATGGAACCAACCCAGGTGCCTTTCAACAGATGAACGGATAAAGAAAATGTGGTATTATATACACAATGGAGTACTACTCAAGCATACAGAGAAATGAAATCATGGTATTTGCTGGTAAATGGATAGAACTGCAGACTATCATGCTAAATGAAATAAACCAGTCCCAAAAAGTCAAAGTTTGAATGTTTTCTCTGATGTGTGGAAGCTAATCCAAAATAAGGTTGGGGAGGAGTTAAAAAAAAATAGAAGAAATATCAGTGGAGTAGACAAAGAGAATTGAAGGGAAGGGAGGCGGGATAGGATAAAGAAAGAACAGTAGAATAAATCCGACCTATTTTTCCTATGTACATATATGAATATGCCACAGTGAATCTCACCATCATGTATATCTACAAGATATAAATTAAAAAAAAGTATGTATATAAATAGTAGAGAGCTCAGTAGAGGAGAGGGAAGGGAACAAGGGAAGGGAAGGGCAGGGAAAGGAAAGGGAGTATATACTGGGGATTGAATTAGAATAAACTATATTCCATACTTTAATAATTTTGTCAAAAGAATACCAATATTATGTGTAACAAAAAAGCACCAATAAAAAGAAAAAAAGAAATTTATAAAAAGTCTGCTTTCCCCTTGTGAAAGAAACATCAAAAGGGTTTACTGATTGCATTCACCCCAAATCTGAATTATTTTTACTTCAAATCCATGGCAGATCAGATATTAAGATTTTAAAACATATGGTAAATCACTGGATAGAAATTTATAAAGAGAATGAGAAAAAGAAATGCTTATAGACATGAGATAAAATAATATGTAATGCACACAAAAACTATCCCCAATTATATCACTGAAAGACAATTATTACAAGTTTGTTATTTTTTTTTTTTCATGTTAAGCAAGTTTTATTTAAAAGTAGTAATACAGACTTTTCCTGGGAGGGAGAAGGGGGGCCATGGCTGGTGTTCTAGAATCCCCCGTTTGTTATGTTTTATATATGACAGTACAGAAAATGTGAAACACTAATATTTCTGCCTTCCTTAAAGTGCATTTACATTCCTACCCAAAGCAGCAGGATAAGTGCACATACATTTCCATGCTATTAATTGCCTGTCACCACCATCATATGGAAAGACAGAGCCATGGTATTGGGTAATTAACTTTTTGAAACTAATGCTCATCATTGACTATATTCCACAATGGTAAATTCACATAAAATCAAAATATGTGAACATGTGGGACTATATTCCCCAAATCACAATTTAGTCCAATTATAAAATCACACATAATTAACATAGTTATAATAGGCCACCTATACAAGAATGTATTAATTTTATATATTAAGACTTGACTTTAAAATGATTAATTAGAATTTTACATCATTCAATTTAATATTTAGAAGAATTTACTTTTTGTCATGTGCTGAAACTTCCAGTTGCATGGCAAAGAAAAGGTCAACTTAGAAATTAAAAATGGTTAAGTGTGTTTAGATATATTGGTGCTCACCTGAGAAAAAAGATGGCCGTCCTCTTCCCTATGAACAAGATTGGAAAGATAACAGTGAACTAGAAGATGAGAGTCATCTAGGATGGTATTAAACCAGCGCCTTGTGGGGAGCAGGGCCTAGGAAAAATAAACATCACAGCAACAATTTTGCAAGTATTCTCTGAGATAGTGTAAAGGTGAAGGTGAAGTCTACTGTATCTAACTCAGAAGTACATATCACAAAGTATCCTCCAGCTTCCACACAGCAAGGGAACTGGTCCATGCTGTCAATAAACTCAGTGGCAATGTCTCTAGTTTTAAAAACAATGATGATAATAGAACTTTAAAGATAAATAGGGCCGGGGATATAGCTCAGTTGGTAGAGTGCTTGCCTCGCATGCATAAAGCCCTGGGTTCAATCCCTAGCACCACAAAAACAAAATAAACAAACAAAAAAACAAAAAACAAAAAAATAAAAAAAAATTTAAAATAATATCTAACACAGGAAGAATTTTCACAAATCATCTCAGCAAATAGTTTTCAAACAAAATCCTACATGAAATTTCAGTGTGAATTTGCAATTACATTTAAAACCCAATAAAAACTGTGTATGTTTAAAAATGGAGCTGCTTTTAAAGAAAAAGGAAAAGGCTATGTAAAAGAAGACCCCCTGTCTCCCATTATTCTCCCAACTTCCCCCTATGATAGTCAGAAAGACAATAATGAGAAACTCTGGAACTGTGACAGTTTAAAAAACACTATCTAACCAAACATACGCATTTAACAGATGAAACTGAGATCCTATATATCGGAAGGACATAAATTTGTTACTAACACAACCAGAACACAAATGAAGACTTATGGAATGACTGCTATTCCACTATTTTAATAATCATTTCAAAATAAGGCACAAAGAGATTGTCTTTCAATTTCCCACATTAAAAAGGGAAAGAAAATGAGTTTAATTTGAAATATATCAACTTTTTAATCTTTATCTAAAATTCCTATTAACATTCTGCACATAGTATTATGGGAGAATATCCTTTAAAAATCTTGATTTAAAAAGTTAACAATAAACAGTTGCTGATGCCAAATGGGACAGTCATCCCCAAACCTCAAAGGCAGTAACTTGTGAGTATATGATACCTTTACATAAGGTTCAAATAAGGGCAGTCAGAGGTAATAAAAAAATATCACATGTAGTCATATGCTTAAGCTTCAACTCTTAATGCATACCAAACAAGTCACTATATATTTCTTACCTCTAGATCTATCATAAGTTCAATAAATCTTTCGCAGTAATGAACTTTGTCCATAGTGACAGTTTCTAGACATAAGAGAAACATGTTAGAATTTTACTAGGTTATCTGTGTGCTATGTCTTAAAATTGGCAGTTATTTAATAGTATAAACAAATCATTTCTCTTATTCACAATAACCTAACTATGATTTTGAGTAAGAATCTCATGTGTATTTTCTAAAAGGTAGACTGATATTTAGCGCTATAAATATAACCCTGTGTCAGGTGTGCAAAAAGATATTTTTGAAGTGCCAACTTTTAAAAATCCATACTTAGTGATTAGATTTTCAAAAACTTGGGGATATATAAAAACCAAAAGTTAGTTTTATATCCAAATTTGTTCTACTTTCCTTAGTATCATCACATACTAAACTTCTAAAAGCTTTCTCAAATAAATACATGCTTATGTATATATAATGTATATATACATGTATATGCACACATCTTTAAAATACACAGAAAATTAGTAAAATGTATGTTATCTTTTCCTACTGCACATGTATTACTTTTGACATTAAAATGCCAATGATACAAAACAATGAAATATTTTTAAAATCACAATTTTATGCTATTGTGACATAATGCATCATTTTTAAAATCCTTCATTTGTTTGTTTGTTTGTTTGTTTGTTTTTTGTGGTGCTGGGGATTGAACCCAGGGCCTTGTGCTTGCCATGTAGGCACTCTACCAACTGAGCTATATCCCCAGCCCAAAATCCTTCATTTTGTTTTAAAGTAATTATAACCTTGTGACACAAATACTTTCAGATCATAAGATTTTTTTAATGCTAGGTAAGAATTATCAGTTAAAACCATCCTAAGTTGGTTTCAATGTAAATACAGATAACTTTCAGGTCCCTGATGCTACAAAAGGGCTTCCAGCAGTGACAAGTGGCATGCCTGCAAAAGATATCCTATAAACATTTCAAAATATTCATTCATTTTATTTATTTATAGTGAAATGGAAAATGGAAGACTTTATGTGAAGAAATGTAAATACTTTTGTGATTCATACACAGAAATGTTAACTGAAATTTTCCCTACAACTTTTCAGTTAAAATATGCCCATAATCCAGACCCTGAAGCAACAGAAAAATGGAATTCGATAGCTGGAAAGACCTTAAAAAATATCTACTCTCTTATGTACAACTATAAAGCACCAAATTAAAAAAAAAAAAAAGTGTGTGTGTGTGTGTGTGTGTGTGTGTGTGTGTGGTGGGGGGTGGGAAACATCTATTCTAGGTATTCATTTTCCAAGTTAGAAATTGAGGACCCCAAAAGAAACCTGATGAAGATGCAGAACTGGGAGCCAGATTTTCTGACCTGAGTATAAATCACACAGCTGTTTAAAGAATTAAAAGGAGCCAGACTCAGTGTGCAGGCCTGTAATCCCAGTGGCTCAGGAGACTGAGGCAGGAGAACTGTGAGTTCAAGGTCAGCCTCAGCAATTTAGCAACTCAGCGAGACCCTGTAAAAAAAAAGGCCTGGGGATGTGACTCAGAGATTAAACACCCCTGGATTTAATCCCTGGTACAAGGAAAAAAAAATTAAAAGGAGCAATTTTTTAATTAAATTCATTAAAACTAGCCCTCTGTTGCTATCTTTTATTCTTATAATTGTCAAAGGAAGGTATTTCTTCCAAAACTTAAAAAGTGAGCAAATTCTATATTCTGTATCTTTAAAAAAAGGGCTGGCAATGGCCTGGTTAAAATTAGAAAACAAAGCTTGGTGCCACTAAATTCTATGCTCTAATGTTTAGAGGTACGCAGAGTAAAAACAAATTGCTGTTCCAATTTCAGACACAAATACATCCTTATCATTTGTGTCAAGTATACTGCAGTTTTTCTTTTCCTTCCTCTGAGAGCAGTCTTGACATTTCAGAGCATCCTACACAGATTGCCTTTAACAACTGATACGGGTGTTTTGTTTTTATGATTCTATAAAATGAAATTACAATCCTCATTCTTTTAAAAATAAGCTTTGTGTTTCCTAAATCTTCCATCTATCTTCATACATGCCTCTTTGAACTGGCACATTATTTTCAGCATCAAGTTGAAGGCCAGTCTCAGCAACTTAGCAAGACCCTATCTCAAAATAAAAAATAAAAAGTGTTGAGACTGTAGCTCAGTGGTAAACCAGCTTTGGGTTCAAACTCCAGTACCAAAAAAAGAAAAAAAGAATAATAATCTAAGAAATTTTGTTTTTAATTTAACTGGTTTTTAATGTTAATCTAGATGACTCTAGATTAACATTCCATAATTAGAGAAATTCTTAAGACCCTGATTATTACAGACATGAATAGTTCAAAGCATATTGTTACTATTTGTGCCAAAAAACTCCAATCTTCACCCTCATTTGAGGTTTAAGGCACTTAATAAAAGACTTAAATATACTAATATTAAACAACTTAGATTGCCGGGCGCGGTGGCACACGCCTGTAATCCCAGCACTTGGGAGGCTGAGGCAGGAGGGATCGTGAGTTCAAAGCCTGCCTCAGCAATTTAGCGAGGCCCTAAGTAACTCAGTGAGACCCTGTCTCTAAATAAAATACAAAATAGGGCTGGGGATGTGGCTCAGTGGTGGAGTACCCTGGGTTCAATCCCCAGTACCAAAAAAAAAAAAAAAAATAGATTATAAACATGTGACAATTTATATTGTTTGCTACTAGTAGTATGCTCCAAATGGGGTACAGGTAATTTATGGCACTGGTATATATTCCTGACTAAATTTTAGTTAAAATATTCAGTTGTTAAATATTACCTGGAAAGTCAGCATTAATAAGTAATTCTGTTGCATTTTAAACAAGACTATAATCTTTGACAAAAATATAAACATGATAAAACTATAAAGCTGTTCTTAGACTTATTTCACTTATGAAATATTAAAGGATAACATCTTACACAGCATATATACCTTTATTAAGTAAAAATCTATTTATGTACTCATTAAATGCTTATCAAGATCTTAACCCTCATGTATTGAATTAACTCTCTTGGTATACAGGTATATAAAATACACATGCACACACATGTGTGTGTAGTATATTCATGGTATATAGTACATTCAGAGTATATTAACACAGTATAGACAATCTATACAGGGTATAATTATGTTATTCTCATCAATGAACAGGTCATGATGGACTTGACCCATTTCATCTTTTTTTTTTTTGGTAGCTGGGATTGAACCCAGGGGCACTCGACCACTGAAGCCACATCCCCAGCCCTATTTTATATTTTATTTAGAGACAGGGTCTCACTGAGTTGCTTAGGGCCTTGCTAAGTTGCTGAGGCAGGCTTTGAACTCTTGATCCTCCTGCCTCAGCCTGCCAGGTGCTGGGATTACAGGCGTGTGCCACCACGCCCAGCTCCATTTCATCTTATAGCTTATATCTCAAAAGTAATTCTTCTCTTTTCCTCTAAACAGTATTTAATATCACTTGAAAAACACTATTCAGTACTGCATTACCAACAATTAGTGCACAAGTCTCTTTCTTGTTCACTATTGTATTTAAGCACCTTGTACAGGACCTAAATCTAGTAAGCAAATATAAAAATGTTTGCTAACTAAATGACATTTCAATAACCATGCTGGTGTGTGGGGAGCCATCCATGTTTAGCTGAATCAGGCTTGGCTGAGCCATGGGACACGGAGGTCTGACTCCCAGGAACTGGCAGTCATGGGAAACTGTTTCAGATAGCTGAGGAGTAAGTGGCCCTGTACAGAGTGGCTCACCCCTGAGGATATGCTAATTCTCTAAGCAATTGGTTTCCCTAACTCCACCCCATCCTGTTCCTCACAGAAAAAGCCCCTCCCAGTCCGGGCCCCTTTACCTATGGGACTATAAATAAAGGTGAAGGTGGGGTCCTCCATCTTGTTGGAGGCCAAATCTGGTATAGCCTGATTCATCATACCCCCCCTTCCATTGGAAAAGATTATTGGCTTTTGTGTTTATTGATCAGATAAGTTTATTAGTAATTAATTGATCGCTGGCACTGCTGTCCTCCAACAGAAACTCTTCCCCTCATCCATATGGGACGTGGAAACCCCTTCTGGTGCCTTTAAAGTAAACTTGAAGGCTGTCAATGCTCAGACTTGAAATATACTAGAAAAGGAAAGAACATATACTATATTGCTACAATTTGAAATCATTCTAAAAGCAGTTTTTAGACTACAGACAAGTAAATTCCATAGGGAAATCTATATAATAAATTTACAAATGAGCTGAATAAAAAAGATGGTTACCAGAAAGCGGGACTGATTTCAGAACAGAGATAAACTTCTGGATGAGTTGTGAAAGAAATCTTCTTTCTTGATAGGCCCTAAAATTAAACATGACCAAATTATTTTTGAGAAGTTATTTCAAAGTAAATGTGGAAGGATAAGCATATTCAAATATTGTTGAAATGTTCCATTTCACTCTGACATTGGGACCATAATTTGAACAAAGTGTCATCTTTGTAAATATCATGCTACATGAAGAGATGAAGAGCCTCATTCCTGGCCTAATAAATATTTAAGAAAACCCCTTCTCCCCTTCTGTCAAAGTTATTACTTGTAATTTAAGGATCAGGACAATAAAGAAGATTTCAAAATTTCCTTTGTACTTTGCCATTAAGATTTAAAATCTAGTATTTAGCTGGGCATGGTGGCACATGCCTGTAATCCCAGCAACTGGGGAAGCTGAAACGGGAGGATCACAAGTTTGAGGATGGCTTCAGCTCAAAAAAACCTCAGAAACTTAGTGAGACTGTATCTCAAAAGAAAAAAAAAAGGTGGGGATGTAGCTCAGTGATGAAGTATCCCTGGGTTTAATCTGCAGTTCCAAAATAGAAAGAAAGAAAAAAAAATAGTTTTTAATGTAGTTAAATCAAGGTAAACAATTTTATACTTTAATATGTTTAAAGTACTAACTACAATAAAGTATTTCAATAGCTAAAGATTAAATGTTAGTTTAAAAAACAATTTTCTTGACCAAATTTTTTTATGGGCATATTCAAATATATCACAATGCATCCCACTATTGTGTATGATTATAAAGTACCAATAAAAAAAATACTATACTTTCCTTTCATTATTAATTTAGATAGCTATAAGTGATTATGCAAGTCCTGCTAGAAACACAAAGGAGGAGAATGATTAAAATCTATTTGAAGTGATAAATCATATATAAAGACAATGACCAACACAAGCCAGCATACAATTATTAAAAAATTGCCTGACATTAACTGAGTACTTACTCTGCCAGGACTGGGGCTGGGTTAAATAATTCATGCAAGAAATCTCATTTAATAATGACAATAGTCCTATGAAACAGGTACTATTGCTCACCTTTCACACTAAAGTTCAAAGATGGGAAGAACTTGCGCAAAGTCACACAGCAACTGAAAGCAGAATCTATTTACAAAGTATGGTTTTAGAACATACACTCTCAACTACACATATTCTATTCATCACACACAGAGCTTGTGTATGTGTTCTACAAGTACAAAAGAGAAAGCATCATGGTCTGAAGCAGGTGGTAGGGAAGAGTGTTAGGATGGCTAATATTCAATCAAGTGGGTAGAGGAGAAAGGAACTCAGGGGAGGAATGATAAAGAAAAAAATGACTAGACTGGTTAGAAAGGTCCAATAACTGGGAGAGGGCAGGGTGGGGGGTCATAGGAAATAGATGGAGGCTTTTGTTTTGGGTTTTTTTGGAACTGGAGATTGAACTCAGGGGCACTTGATCACTGAGGCACATTCCCAGCCCTATTTTGTATTTTATTTAGAGACAGGGTCTCACTGAGTTGCTTAGGGCCTCGCTAAGTTATTGAGGCTGGCTTTGAACTCGCCATCCTCCTGCCTCAGCCTCCCAAGTGCTGGGATTACAGGCGTGTGCCACCACGCCCGGCTTACATGGAGTTTTTTAAAGCCATTGTAATGAGTTTAGTGTTTATCCTATGGGAACAAGGAAATCACTGAGCACTGAGAAGGAGTAAGGCAAAATAAATTCAGTTTTCTATGAAAAAGAATACTTAAACTATATTGTTATGAGAAAGCTAGAAAGCTAGAAAAAAGACCAAATAGGAATTTATTGTAGTGGTTCATTAAAGAGGCTATAAAGACCTGAATTATGATAGCAGTGTGAATACAAGAAAGACAAAGTGGGGCTCTAATAGCACTGCCTGACTGGTTATAAAGAGCCAATCAGACATCTCAAGTTTTCCAAGCCCAACTGGCTGGCATAATTAAGAGGAACTGGGCAAAAAGGTGAGTTTAAGAGGAAAAAAACAGTTGAGTATTCCTATATAGTTAAGCCAAATTTGAGTTCATGACAATCATCCATTTAGAAGTATAATGGAAGAAGTATAGTGAAAGGACAGAAAAGAAATCAGGACCAGAGAGATTTAAGATTAAATCACATCAAGGTAATGGAAAGAGGGCTTCTTTTTTTTTCAGGGCCAAGGACAAAACCCAGGGCCTTGCACACGTTAAGCAAGCACTCTGCCACTGAGCTAAATCCCCAAACCCGAAAGAGGACTTCTTAAGTCAAACAAACAAAAAGGTCAAATTCGGCAAAAACAAAACAAAACATCATTTGTTCAGCACAATCAAGATGATATAATGCTGGCTAAAAAACTATGATGAAAGAGATGAGAGTGGAGCTGAAAATTAAAACAGGGAAGTTCCTACTGACCCTAATATTCTTCCCTGCAGTATCCCTTACTCCCAAACTCATCTCTCTGACTTACAGTTTTTCAATTTCTTCAGTAGTCACCAGCATGACTCCAGGTTTCACTTTCTTTTGTCTTCAACTCTTTGCTCATGGTTTACCCACCTCACTAAATAATCTCATACTCATGATCTCATGTACCTACCAAAGTGGCACTTATTGCATTCTTATAACCATGATCTCCTGCTAGAAATCTCCATTTGCAATGGCAAAACTGGAACCATCTTCTTCAGTGCCAGACTCACTCTCCCTCTCACATTCCCCATCGTGCCAAGTGTCTCATTATCACCCACTCATCTAAACAGAAGACCATTTATTTGCTGTCAATTTCACAC